>LPNX010299581.1:4777-111222 GCA_001517045.1 Pseudotsuga menziesii
TACATGAATGTTCTAGAAAAATTAGGTGTTGTAAGTACTAGTGTAGAAGACATGACATCCTTTAAGAGTGAAAATGTCTAGGTATCCTCTTCATTCTGTACAAAATATTTTTTTGTTCAAGAAAGATGTGAGTGGGCCTATAATGCATGCATAGTTCTTAAAAAATTTCGTATAAGATCTTGTCAGACCCAAAAAACCATCCAATACTCTTAATGTTATGAGGATTGGTATATTTTGTGATAGTTTGAATCGTTTGAGGGTCCACCTTGACTCTTTTCCATGAAACAATATGACCTAAATACTCTACTTCTTGTTTCTCAAAAGCACATTTGAACCTTTACAATTGAATATTTTGAGGTTCCACCTTGACCCTTTCCCGTGAAACAATATGACCAAAATACTTTGCTTCTTGTTTCTTAAAAGCACATTTGAACCTTTACAATCGATTGCTCTCTAGAATTCGTAGGACTAAATCCACTTGTTTAATTTGTTTTTCCCATTATTATCCGTAGATAAGTATATCATAAAAAAAAAACAATACAAACTTTATAAGATGAGGTCAAAAAACATTGTTCACAAGGATTTGGAAAGTGGAAGGAACATTAGTCAATAAAAAAGCATGACCAAGAATTCATAGTGTCCTTCCTTTGTTCTAAAAGTTTTTTTTCAGGGGATTATTATTCTCTTAACCTAATTTGGTGATTAGGAGGTCGTTAATATTTGGAATAGGGAATTTATCCTTGATCGTGATTTTTTTTATATCTTTATAATGGGGACACATCCTCCAACCATTATATTTTCTTCTTACCATCACTACTAATGCTGAAAAAGAACTCTTACTTGGTTGAATAATATCTCCATCCAGCATGTGTTATACAATTTTCTCAACCTTCTTTTTTGTTGATGTGGAGATCTATAAATCCTTTTATTAGTACTACTTCTAGGTACGAGTTCAATTTGATGTTCATGATCTCTAGATGGTAATAGACCCAATTTCTTTAAATCTACCTTATGGTTCTTTTCTTTAGAAATATTGTACTAATTTTAAAGTCTTAAACCATTTTATGTTTACTTCATTGTATAGTTGTTATCCTTGGTAAACATATAGCTAGTTATGTGTACCGTGATTGGTTGGTCATTATCTAAATATTGTACTAATCTTAAAGTCCTAACCCATTTTATGTTTACTTGATGATGATATAGTTGTTATCCTTGGTAAAAGTACAACTACTTATTTGTACCGTGATTGGGTAGTTATCATTTATATATTATAAATATATACATTTTGATAATACAAGTTGATAGGCTCCTTGTTCTAACTTCTTGATGTTCTTGATTATATTTTCTTGCTCCTAGGAAAAAGTTTCAAGCAAGTAGGTGAGTGACATATATTGAAAGAGAATGCCCCTTCGATTCTCCATTTTGGCAATCGGTTCACATGCTTGAGTTGAGGAAGGAATGTTTTTTTCAACAAAGAAATCTTGAAATTCATCTTTTTAAATCGTAACCTGTCTTTTTCGAGACAGTGTTTCCACACCATCTGATCCCGCATAATTTTTATAAGGTTTCATGTTGAGGAGTGAGATAGAGAAAATCATTTGTTTGTATTTCTTGCAAAAATAACTCTAAAATATCTTTTGTTAAGAGCTCAAATAAGTAGTTATAATGAAAACAAGTGAGGCTGGAAGATATGTTTTGAAGATTATTCGTCTAAATTTAATGAGGGTTGATAGTATTTTAAATTTCATGTATCACTCTCAACCAGTCCACATCATCTATGAAGAATATTTTGTGTGTGTCTGTCCAGAGAATGGTGTAGTGATGAAAATTCTGGGGTCAAACCAAAGAGTAGTGTATAGATCCTAGCATCCAAATTAGGTTGTGTTTCCTTTTTCATAGATGTTCATATTGGTCATGGAACTTGGAGGAGATGAACCCAGCTGGTTACTGTGCATTGAAGAGCACTCTTCCATAACTTAGACCATCCGCATGAGGTGCAAAGAAAATGGGTCACCAAGGAAATGTTGTGTCGACACCAATCCACGTGAGAAGGAATAGAAACTCGTTGCAGACAAAGCATGGGGATTCATCTTGTTGAGCAGTATCTTGTCAAGTTCATTCATAAAGGGAGGTTTGTAATTATGAAAAATAAGGACAATATATTGTAGGTATTGGGAGGCAAGAAATAGGGTATGGGGGGTTTATATGTATTTGGGGGTATAAAAATGGGTTTCTAGTAAAAATAATGAATATATTGTAAAAATATGGGTTTTTTAATTGGAAATATGTATTGGGAGGGGTGCTCAACAAAAGGATTTTTATTAGCAATTATCAATATCTAGTGAAATTAGGGGTATTCTTTAATATCCCATGAATGAAGGAACTATGACATGGTTTCACTAAGTGAAGACCCAATGATACAAATTCCAGTTTCCAACCATCGACATTGACATAAAATTTTATGGTGAAATAGATAGCAATTTCGATGACTAATCGAGGAATCCATGCGCCCCAAGTTGTGTTTTAATGGTCATTCAATTGATATGAAGTTATATTTTGTAAAGGAGGTCATGAGTTCAAATCATACCCAAGCTTACCCGTGTCCCATGCTTACTAGTTGTTGTGAGGCACCTAATAGTATATTGATAGCAGGAATGAATCCCAAAACAAAAAATCCATTGTCAAATCGAGCTGCCACAATAAACAACAATCAAAGCCATCAAATTAAAAGAAGAAACCATCATCTAAGGACTCGAGCCACCATTATGTATGATTGCATGACAAGAAGAATGAAGATATGCTTTTTATAATGGCCATTCAAATGTTAAATTTTAGCATATGCATTTTTTGGGGTCATAAGTTTAATATTACGATGAAGAGATTGAAAGAAGCTTTCAAAAGTAGTATGATTCAAAATTCATGATTCTTAGATGTGAGAAAGTTATATGATCCTTGGAATTGGAGCACGTTTCTTTTAAGTTGTATAGTTTAATCTTCTTTATGTTGAGTTGAATTTTTTTTTAAAGAAAATTTTTGGGACTATACTCTTGAATAAATAAATGTGTTTATCAAAACATCTATTTAAAAAAAGAGTTATAAAGGAGATTCAATGTGCTTATTAAATAATTCATTTAAAAATATTTCCCAGGGAGGTTTATATTTGCAAAATTATAAAGGGGTTTTCCATATCATAAAAAAGTTATAGGATGTAGCTTTAAGGGATAGTTCAATTGGTAAGATTTATGTACACTCT
Organism: Pseudotsuga menziesii; assembly: GCA_001517045.1. Taxonomy (NCBI): domain Eukaryota; kingdom Viridiplantae; phylum Streptophyta; class Pinopsida; order Pinales; family Pinaceae; genus Pseudotsuga; species Pseudotsuga menziesii. The sequence goes on from LPNX010299581.1 coordinate 8,031, forward strand.
TTCAAAAAGGGAGGAGGTCATGAGTTCGAACCTTGAGTTCTTTGGGGTCAAGTATTTTGTCTGAAGGCTGGCGGTTTACCACCCTTACCATCCATGAAACATGGGGGAATTATTGGTGTTCCCATGTGAAATGAAGCTTCATTACCTTTTCCAAATCCGGCCAACTTGTCCAAGTGAGCTTATTTGATCACATCCAAGCCATATTACACTGGAGTGTGCCAAGCCTACTATACGATTCATTACATGCAATACCTTTGGTCAATACCATGGGCTACCAAATAACATGGGCCCAAGACCATGTGTTGAGACCTAAACTATTTGACTTGGTCTTGATCCAAGGTTTACCCTAACAATCCCCCCTTTAAACTTAACTTGTATTAAAGCACTAACCCCCTCAAATTTTTAAACAAGGGATCTCCACATGGCCCCCCTTATCACCTAGGTCAACACGAATTTACTAGTGAGTTACCAAGGATGCCCCCTATCACCTAGGCCTTCCTAGACTTTATTGATGAGTTACCAGGGGTACGCATTCCTAATCAGGTCTTACATTTGTATTCCCATTTACATGCAATTACAACATTTCAAATCCATATAATAAATTATTCTTTTGTTGTTGATATGTCTCATGGTGACTTCACCATCACCATTCCTTATTGCATTCTCTCGTTTTTTCATGCTTGTCTTTGTTAGAATTTTATACTTTTTGATGGTTACATTAGATCTTCAAACAATTTTCATTATATCACAATAACCATATGCAATAGGATCACTGAAAGAAATACAAACATAACAAAACAAAAGTACACAAATATTTCTCCTCTGGGAAACCCTATAAGGGAAGAAAACCCAACAAACTTATTCAGTATAGATTCATCAGTAAGTACAATGTCTTTTAGTACAATCCTAAGAGCTAAAGTCTCTTTCACACAAAGATCTTGAGAATAAGATAAGATAGAGACCCCGAGAATAAGATGTCTTTAAAATGAAGCTACGCTTCCTCCTCTAGCGAACTTGTTCTTCTTCTCTCTCTAACAAATATGCTTGAGTGCTTGGTGTGTCTAAATTGGAAGTGCAACTCCCCTATTTAAACTTGTTTTCCAATTGAATTTCCCTTATGGGTTCGACTTGTCAACTTCATTGGGCCAACTTCTCTAGGGTACAATATAATATATTCTTTCTGGATTCTTCTGAGCCAACTTTGCAAGAAAGGTTTACATTGATTCTTTCAAGGTTTTTTACATGATAAATTATAATAATAATATTCTCCTAAGGAAGTACAATCATAATACATCAAGAATACAAGAAGAATATATTCCAAAGTTACACAATCTTCAACGCTCCCTCTTAACAAGGAAGGTATTCTTCAGGCGCTATCATCATCACTGTTGTTGCAAATATGTACTCATACCATTGACTTCTGTCATCTCTCGAATATATACATCACTAGAAGTTATGTACGAGCAAGACATCAAGTGGGAACAACCTAGGAGCACAAATTACATCACTAAAGAAACTACCATAGTTATTGCACTATGTGTCCAGATCATCTCGTGAGTGTATCCTAGGAGCACAAACTATGTCACTGAAGTGAAAACCCCCCATCACATCACATCATGGGGATAAAATACCAGGACCACAAATTAAGTCACTAAGTGACTACCTGCATCTTTGCACATCACGACAACACAACACTCATGAGTGAATCTTAGGAGCATAAATTATGTTACCGAAGTGAATACTCACTACCATGTCATATAATGTGGAGATCAACCTAGGAGCACAAATCACATCACTAAGTGACTACCTATGTATTCACACATCATGAAAACACGACACTCGTGAGTGTAGCCTAGGATCACAAAGTACGTCATCGAAGTGACTACCCACTACCATGTCACATCATGTGGAGATTAGCCCAGGATCACATATTGTGTCACTAGGTGACTACCTATATCTTCACACATGCATGTATGCTCACCTTTCCATAGAACTGGAAGTCAGGAGGATTAATTACATCACCAATGTGACTACCTACTACATCCTCATGAGTGTAGTCTATGAGCACAAATTATGTCAACGAAATGACTACCCACTACAACATCACCTCAAGTGGAGACTTGTCCAGGAGCTCAAATTACCTCACTATGTGACTACCTGCGTCTCACACGTGGTATGTCGCTCATTACTCCCACTTTCAAGGGAAGTCTATTTGGACAACTCCAATCTTGTCCCTAAAGTAATCAAACTTCACTCTTGATAGAGGCTTGGTCAACACATTGACCATTTTCTTGTCTGTCACCACATACTAGAGCTTTGTTGCTCCTCTATGTACCATATATTTGATATTGTGGTACCTAATCTCAATGTCCTTTGACTTGTCATGAAACACTAGGTTCTTGTAAAACTTCACACAACTCTAGTTGTCACAAAAAATACAAGTCACCTCTAAATCGAGATCAAACAATCCTGCAAGTAGCTTTCAAATCCACACTACCTCGCACCTAGCTAAATAAGCTTCAATATACTCTGCCTCGGCTATACTTAGTGCCACACTTCTCTAATTCCTACTCAACCAGGAAACCATACCAGACCCCAAACTAAAGCAACATGCCGAATTTCTCTTTCTATCTATGAAACTACCGGCCCAAACTGAATTAGCATAACCATGTAGGTTAATATTCCGATCTGTCATATATCTGAGCCCATAATCAATCATCCCTTTAGGTACCTCAACACAATGATTCTTTGTTGCAATCAGGTGAACATGTCTCAACTCTATCATGTATTGACTCAACGTGTTCACCGTAAAGCATATAATTGGACTTGTGTTCATCAAATACATCAAGGAACCAATCATTTATCTATATAGTGTGGCATCAACTGTCTCTGAAGTAGTATCACAAAACAAATTCAAGATAAAATCCATTGATGTAGCAATGGCCTTGTAATCCATCATCTTGAATCTCGTCAGGATCTCTACTGTGTATTTTCCTTGGCTAAGGAAATATCATCTGGATTCTTCCACACCTCAAGACCTAAGAAGTGATGCATCATACCCAGGTCTTTCATATCAAATTATGTGGAAAGCTTCTTATTTGTTTCTGCAATGAGCTTCTCAACACTTGTTAGGAACATGTCATATACATACAATAGTAATATAACTGGTTTTCCATCCTCAACCTTGAATTAAAGGTTGGAATATGCTTTAATCATTGTAAATCCCAATGTTGTTAGAAATCCATCTATCTTTTCGTACCACGTCCTAGTTTCCTATTTCAAATCGTACAAGGCCTTCTTCAATTTGCACACATGTGTCAACCTATCGTGTGTGTCAAATCCTATTGGTTGCTCCACATACACTTCCTCTTCTACTACACCATTCAGGGAGGTTTTCTTCACATCCATCTGATGTACCTTCCACTTCATCACTACAACTATCTCAAGCATAGCTCTAATCTAAGTGTATCTAGCTACATGAGAAAACATATCCTTATAGTATATGCCTTCTTTCTAGGAGAAGCCATGAGCCTCGAATATTTCCTTGTATTTCTCAACACTATCATTTGTTGCATGTTTTATTTTACAGATCAACTTAGAAGATACTATGGACTTCCATTCTAGTCTCAAAACCACATCCTAAACATTATTCTTCATGACTAGTTGATATTCCTCAACCATGTCATTATTCCAATGTTTCTTCTTGGTTGCTTCTTCGTAGATGGAAGGTTTTGTATCAATGATATCACATAACAGTGCTACATATATCGAGTATGGTTGCGGTCTCTTTCTTTATATGGAATTCCCATGTGGAGCACCATATTTCTCTGCATCTTGGATAGCCTCTCGTTCCCAACATGGTCTTTTCTTATGTGTGTTAAACTCTTGGCATGGATATATAGGTTTATATGGCTCATATCATGGTCTTCATATTCTTCTAGAATCATCTATTTCATATCTGTGTCTCTAACTCTGTGAGATTCAGGTTCTTCTTCATGTACTTCATCGGAGTGGATCTGCCTTGATCTACTGAAAGTTGTATCTTCATTGAATGTAACAAATTTGATAGTCTCAATATTTTTTAAGCTTGGTATCTAAACTTTGTATGCCTTTGATGTATCATTGTATCTGACAAAGATACCCTTCTTTCCTAAAGTATCCAATTTTGTTATTTTCTCCTTGGGAACATGCCATGTATACTGGACAAACAAATATTCGAATATGGTTAAATTCTGGTTTCTCTCTTGTGAACATTTCTCCCGGTGTCTAGTTCTCGAGTACATGATATGTTTTTCTGTTATTACACATATATTATTGTTCTTGTCTCTTCGTCCCATAAGTTCCTCATAAGATCTTGATCATGGCCTTTAATACTTCCATTATTTTCCTATTATTTTGTTATTCAACACCATTTTTTGTGGATTGTAGGGAATTGTCATCTCCCTCTTAATCCCTTATTATTTACATAAGGTCTTGAAACTTTCTAAAGTAAATTCACCACCATTGTATGATTTCAAAGTCTTTCTTTTCTTTTTAGTGTGATTTTCTACAAGATATTTAGATTCTTTGAACATGCTAAACACTTTATATTTTGTTTTCAAAAAGTAAATCCAAGTTTTGTGGTAATAGTCAACAATAAAAGAAACATAATATGCATACCCTCTTAGTGAGTTGGATGAAATGGGTCCACATACATCTGAATGTACTATCTCCAATATCTCATTTGCTTTGTCGTCACTGCTTGGAAATGGTTTATTTACATTATTACCTTGTGCACATCATTTGCACACACCTTCATGTTTTGTTTGGATCTCAAGTAGATCGATCACCATTTTACTTATGCTCAGTAAATCCTTGTAGTGCATATGTCCAAGCTTTATGTACCATAGCTCACTTGGTTCCATAGTGTCATGAACCAATGTGTTTTTCGGTTGGCCTTTCAATTTGTACAAGCCTCCCTCTTGCTCTCCAATTATTACTGCATCATCAAAAGTTTTACCTCTTAAACACATGAGTACTTGGCCATATGAAACTTGGAATCCTTTTGCATCTAGGATTAATATGGAAAGGATATTCTTCTACAATCCTGGTACATAGAGAACATATTTCATTTTGATGGGTTTTCCTGAGTCCAGCTTGTAGGATGCTTCTCCTACCCATTTTATGGGATATTGATAATCATCTTCAAGTTTCATCTTGTGAGTTGAGTCCCCTTCTGTCAAGTTGGTGAGAGAGTTCTTGAAACCTGCCATGTGTTTGGAAGCACCTTTATCAACAAGCCAAACATTGCTTCCATTAGTGACAATACCTGTGAGCGATGAAATCAAGACATATTCTTCATCACTAGAGGAATCTTCCCTAGCTCTCTTCTTAATTGTTTCATCATCTTCTGCAGCATGAGCATGATACCTCTTCTTATTTCCTTTATTTGTATGGCATTTTCCTTTGTGTAAATCTCTTGCAATATGTCCCTTTTCATCACAAGTATAACATTTGTAATTTGAGTAGTCCTTCTGAGGTCTATGATTCTTTTGAATATTCTAGGATTCTTATGAGAGTGTTCTTCTTCCTTTCTATTTTCTTTCTTTACATGAGCTATTAAGGCTCGATTTTCATCTTCACCCATCTTCTCTTCTTTGGCTTCAATTATGGATTTCTCATGTGTACAATCCTTCACAATCTAACTGTGATGTGACCACCAAAATATTTACTAGCGATGGTGCCATCGTAGGATGGTTTTCCATAAACAAAATTGTCTTCCTTACGCAATTGCAATGATCTTCTCTATCATTTTCATTTTCCAACAAAACCTCATATTATTTCTAATTTCTAAATCATATGTGCTAATAAAGGGATTTGATCCACAATGAAATTGCTCCTTAAAGTTGTTGGTTCTTTGCTACAACACATAACAACCAGTCACTATATTGGGCATCAAATCGAATTTTATGGCCTCTTGGTATGGTATAGGCCTAACATGCAACTCAATGTAGATCTCTACAGACGATCCACCACAACAGTTTTAGATCAACACTGCCAATTCTATGCAGTATGCAACAACACCATATATATATATTTGACGTGATCATGATATGCGCCATGTACGCGGAGTATATCCAAAAACCTTATCTGATGCAGTTCCATGCGAAGAATATTTGGGATGGATCAGAGTCTCTGGGATGCGTCCAACACTACAACAATATTGTATCCTGACGATAACCCATGGTCAATGTATAGTTGTCCCCACTTCCTCTGTGAACTTTCCCCGCAACAAATTAAATCGAGGCGTTGGATTTTCACACGTTCAAGGGGGAGTTGATTTTATTATGATGAGTTTTTATTAGATGTGAAACTTATTTGAATGCAAAAAAATCCGCGTCTGAGTATCCCAAAGCTCGAACAAGCCTGCGATGGGTAGAACATACGTGGAGGTTTGTGCAAAAATTTTGTTCTAGTTTAATATTGTGAAAGATAAAAAAGGTAAGATGTGAGACTTAATTACTACATCCAAGAGTATATTTTCATTCCAGTACTTGGGAAATCCCTTCTCTGTGAACTGTAATCGGCAAAGAAAGGTTGGGTTAGTATTCGATTACTTTAACGAAAATCTAAAGAAAAATCAATATAACTAAAGAAGAGCTATTATAAAGCAATAATGGTATAGAAAAAACATAAAGCAAACCATCAAGGAGATGAAATGAATCCCCTATGGGGGATGGGGTGTGTGTGCTTGGAAAGACCCCTTTATTTTCTTATTATTATTATATTACAACTAAAAATGGTGGCCTCCTTTGGTCCTTACAGATATGGATCCAAAGGCTTACATGTTTTAGGAATGAAGAAGGAAAGAAGAAGGTTGTTCTAGGAGGCCTTTGATGGCCTAGATATTCAAATTTTTGGTAGCACTTCCCCTTGTCTTGTCAACAAAAGGAAAAAAATAACCACCTGTCCTATACCAAATGTGCCAAATAAGACGTTAAAGCATACAAAATTAATTAGTACTTAAATTATAAAGAATAAACCTAAGTACTTAATCAACCTAGATCTACTCAAAATAAATCTTTAAAATTAGGATCTAGTAGTGTACTTAAATAAATTATCCTTTGAATAATATTTTAAAAAGAAACTAATTTACTTAAGCATTTACAAAGTAATCGGAGCCAAAGAAGAAGTTTGATTTTAAAGGAGAAAGAGATGAAGAAATGCTTGTTGTTGGTAAGATCCACCCGAAAGCTTGAAGTGGGATGTCGAGGGACTATTTTCTTGAATATTGTTGGAGGTGGAGTGGAGTCAAACTAGACACACCTCTTCCAATATAGATACCTTGAAACTTAATTACAAACTTTTGCACCTGTGAGATATTTAAAACACATATAAAGAGAGAATAAAATAGCATGGAAATAAGCTTATTTGTCATGCAAGTATTTGATCTCTAAGCATAGTACATGAATAAATAGAAATGAAAGTAAACTTACTCACAAATCCTATTCATACTTGTTTAGAGAAATCATGATGAGGCAAGATCTATCTCAAGCGTAAGCAAGAATTGTAAAAAGAAATCAGTTACCTCATGAAAGAACAACAATGGTGGTCCACACACGAAAGCACAACACAACTAGACTCCAAAGCTTAGTTTTTATTATAGTAGAATCAAAAAATACGGTGTCAATTACAACTAGCAAGCACTTTCATCCAAATCTAACTAGTTTGGAATGAGAGGATTGTGGTTTATTTATAGTTGGAGAGGAGGCAGAGGGTGCATCTAACACTAGAAAAGGGAGTCGAGTTGAACTGATTTGATCTAAGCTGAAGTGAGTTAGAAGGGAGTGGAACTGGAGAGGTGGGTGATACCTCACTCACCTAACTCACCCATCCATTCAATTGTTTCCACTTCACACCCAACCACTCCCTAATCTCCATGAGGTCAGCATCAAACTTTATCACGTGTGATTTTATGGAGCCAAATTATTTGCATCTCTTCAATACATAAGATATACCACTTAACCAAAGTTTAAATATCACAACACATGAAGAGGGATCCACCTTTTATTTGCAATCACAAGATTTGGCCTGGTTGGAGTGAAACTCATGTAGTTAGATGTGATTTTATGGAGCCAACTTTATTCACATATCCTCAATACATAATATATACCACTTAACCAAAGTTTAAATATCATAACACATGAAGAGGGGTCCACCTTTTATTTGCAATCACAAGCTTTGGCTTGGTTGGCGTGAAAATCATGTAGTTGATGTCACCATTCAATTCATAACACTCGCCACTTCTAATGATAACCAAAGTTTTGAGTCTTTCACATGGAAGAGGGTCGCATGATTAATAGGGGCCTACTTGCCATGTCACCCCACTCAAACTTGTCTTGATTTTTTACTTTTTCAACTTGTCCTTTAATACCAATTTGTTGTGTTGTCCGTCGATTGCACACCAGCAGTAGAAACTTTCTGAAAGCTGTCTCCTCACTTAGGAAAGTGGGAGAGGTGTGACCTTGGGGGCAAGCATAGAGGTAGGTATTGTCACCTACTCCTAGCTCCTCCATTTAGGCTAACTCCTAATGAAGCCAAGTGGGGTAGTCCCTACAAAAGAGATTCTATGTCTCTTAAGTTGTTAAAGTGTTTTTAATGGTTACAGATGTGGATGGGTGTTGCTTAGGAGTTATTATGATGAAATATGTTTGTTTATTATGAATTCGAAATATAATACAAAGCAATCCACATTGCTATCACAGGAATTAAAATATAGACAATAATTCAAGACTTTATAAAATAAAGATGCATTCACAGATAAAAATTTAAATATGCCAAAGACAAGCGATCCAGATGTAACAATCACACATAGATTAATAGACCAGTGCCTTTATGGATTCAAAGATCTGCAATGCTTTAAGAAATAAAACCAAGTCCTAAAATAAAGCTAGTGGATGTAACGTTGTGCAAGTGCTCTTGGTATATTTTAAGTGTTTTAAATGATCTTGCTTATGGTTTCAGCGAAAGGTTTTAAATATCCAGGAAAATGTTCCAAGTTAATCCATTTGAGACATGATGGTCCGCCCAATATCCCAGGCTGGTATCACGAAGATTGACCAGCTAGCTGAGAAGCTTATACAGCGGGGAGTTCCGGTGCCTCTACTAAGAAAAACTTATGAAATTTTCTACAACGCCGGTGCGTTGGTTATGGGGTTAAGTTTTATTATGTTTTTCTTATGTGAACTTAGCAAGTCTGTTCATCGTTCTGAGTATGAGCCCAACCCGAAAGTCGACAGAGCATACTAGGTGAAGGATAATCAACGAAGTTAATTAATTATGGGAATATGAGTTGTAAATTTTATTAAGTGAATTAATTAAAACTCTCCAACAGAGAGCGCTCTTGACCTTGTCTTATGATAGAGGTTCAAGAGACTTAGTTAAACTAAATGCCTAATGCAAGGAAAATGCAAATCTAACTATGCTCTCTGATAGAGAGTGTTCTTGACTTGGGTTACGACAAGTTCAAGAGACTTTAGTAATTAATTGATTAAAATTAAGGAAAGAGATAAACTACCCAAGAGTCTCTTTCAGGTTTTTTAGGCCCTAATCGGGAGAGCATGGGCGTAAGTAAACAAAAGAAAAGAAACTCTCCGATAGAGAGCACTCTTGATCCACAAAGTGAGATTCAAGATATTTTGATAGTTTTTAGGCTTTACAATATTATATTAAAAAGGTAAGCAAAACTTTGAACTAGCTAAGTGAATAAATAAGGAAACTTTTTTATCTTTTCTATTTTTATGCAAGATGAACTTTTCAGAAATAAACTATCTAACTCCAATGAAAAACCAAAACTCTAACAATTTGAAACTATTATATCCTATTCTACTTTTAACAAATTATGAAACAAAGCATGAAAATGAGGAGACGATACAAGCTTCCCCCAAATGGGGGAAGAGGGGTGTGGGAGCCATAATCCCACTTGCTCTTTATTAATTTGTTTACAATGCTTTCCTTTGATGCCTTTTTTGCTTCTTTTCTTATTCTTGGAAGGCCTTTGGATCAAGTTGCAGAAAAGGGAAAGAAGAAAAGGGAATTTATGGATCTTTTTAAGCTTGATTCTTCAAAATTTCGCCAGCATTTCCACTGTACTTGTCACAAAAGTAAAAAATCAGCAGGCATATATTACTAAAATATGGTAGGAAAGACATTGCAAAAATAAAATAAAAATTGGAAAAATTTTATACTTAGAATTTTTTTTGAAATTTTGCATGCAAAGCACAAATTTTCCCTAGATCTAATGAATGAAACTAGATCTAACAAAGCCCTAAAAACATATCTGAATAATCAGTATTGAAATCTTGGATCTATTTCATGAGCAATGCAAAAATTTAAAGAGAAGGGTAGAGAAGGAAGTTTCTTGTGGATGGGACACAAGGGATGGAGGAAGACTCCGGCTTTCTTTCGAATGAGAAGAACACAATCCTTGTAGGCCCTACAATCACAAAGTGTTAAATAACCGGTTGCTTGAATCTTTGGCTAGATGTAGCTGAACTCACACCCTTCTTCAATCTGTGAACCCTGCTAATACCAAAACTCATATACAAGTGAGATCATATACATGAAAAGTATGCTAAGATAGTTCAATCAAGATCAATATTACGTATAACTAACTACTCATATTCATCAATATTATAACCTACTTTTCATAAATAGTTGATTTGAAACTACAAACAATTACTCTATCGTGCCAACAGTGGCCCTCTTGAGCTTAACACATAAACTGATCTCATTCAAGTAAAAAAGAGTAATGGGTTAGAAGGAGTGTCACCTCAACCATGGAACATTCACCACATGCAAAGAGCTCATGGACCTCCAAAGTCAAAATTATTATTAATCAAATGCAAGAAAAGCTTAATACAATTTTTATAGAGTAACTCCAACACAAAAGTTCCATCCAAATAGAGCTAAAGGAGCCTCTATTTATACAATGAAAGAAATCTCAAAACCCTAACACCACACCACGCAGGGAGGGTGCAAAAGCTAATCATCCAGCAATGTGAATGAGCCAAAACCTAAGATGAAGAGTTAAGAGTGAGGGGAGGCCTCTACCTAGGCAAGGCACCCCCACTTCAACCCTAACCATTCCAACCACCATCCAAACGTGGTCTCTGCAAGCAAAAATGTGAGGTTCCAAAGTTGGGGCGTGAAGGAGGAAAGAGAGCACACGTGAGGCAAGGAAGAGTAGGTGTGAAGGCTTGGAGAGGCTCAGGGATAGGTAAGGAGGAGCCAATACCTAGCACTCATCAATACAAGTCCCAGCTCAACCTCGATCAAAACACCAAGCCAATGAGCAAGCTCCAACTCACCCAAGCATGGTCATCACTGAAGGAGATGAATTGGCGAAGTGGCTGAGGACTTAATGCTCACTGAATGCTCACTGAAGCCGAGTTCTGTTAACTCCAATCATCATTAATGCCTAATTCCATGTCATTATGCATTTCATTTCGCTGAATTCAGATTAATTTGGAGAGATTTGGATTTTCTCCAAAATAATCATTTTTATTATTTAATCAATAATTTCCCCAAAACTCACTTTTTTGAGAAATTATGCATTATGTGGCCGAATGATGATCTGAAACTTGGATCTAGCTGGCTAGTTGATCATGAATGATTTTTGGATTAAGGTTAGAGCCTTCAATCACTGAAAATGGACCCTGGATGGCTGACTTATTACAAATTGAATTTTTCCATTTAAATTATGGAAAAATTTAATTAAAAACTTAGGAAAAATTAAAAAATTAAAATAATAAAAATTTGACGTGTCATGTAAAAAAAAAATTGGAATTTTTTCTGAGGGTCCTAGTGACTTTGGACATGCCATAGTCTATTCTAATAATGTATAGTAGGTTTATACATACTCAATTGGGCTCTAATAACCCCCCAAGGCCCATAATTCAAAATCGAGCATTCCATCTTTGGAGGAAGCAGGAGAAAACCTTGTCAATTATACTTGGCTATAGGCAAAGCATAATTTTCAAGGGCAAAAAAATCCTTGGAATAACTTAGTTGAAATTCTATGTCTTAGGATACTGTACCACTCAAAACACCCTACTAGCACATTTTATTACAAACCCCGTGGGGCCATGGTCATAATTATTCAAAACAAAAACTGACTAGCGAAAACTGGCTAGGCACAAAGGCGGATCATCTGATACACTGGAAATAAACATTTATCATGTTTGTCAACTAGCAGCTCCTCAGCTAATCCAACTATGGTACAAAAAAGTTGGCAACATTTTGCACTTTTAAAATTTATATGACGTTTTAATGTACTTTTAGAGCAATAACGCCTATAGGGATGTTTTAGTTGCACGAAACATATGAAAAGTGGCCTCTTGGGTAAACAATATGATCTGAGTGTGAAAACGAGTATACCCACACTAAAAAAAGGACTCTGAACCCGACTTTTCTTACACTTTGAAGTGTTTTAATTAAACCATTAAAAATGACCTAATTTTGTGGGAAAAATAACTTTCTTGGAAATGAACAAAAACTTAGGGGGACCCAGCACATGTCCATATGACTCAATATGAATTCCTAGTATGTTTATAAACACTGGCACAAAGGATCTAATAACCTCATAATGCCTAACCACCAAGATAACTACCCCAACTTTGGAGGTGTGAGTGAAAAAATTAGAAATTATTAGTCGTTTGTTCAACAACAAATAATTAGTGAGGGAAAAAACACTATAGGATAGTCTCCTTGATATCTAAGTCTAGGAAGCTGAGTGTTTTATAAAATTAACCATTCTAGGACATTTTTACAATTTCCCCAAGGGGGTATGAACATGTGTTACAAAAAAATTGCACAATCTCCCAGAAAAATCCTGGCGAACTTCTGAACTTTAATGAGTGAACAAGTGTACTTTTTAAACTTTGTCGTCTCACTTGAAAAATACATCAAGTACAAATTAGGTGGTAAAATTTCCTCCACTTTGAATGTTTCCATATTTCATCAAAAAATTAATTTTCTCTTCCACATCAACTTCTAGGGCACACTCCTCTACAAATCCATTGCAACAACAACATCAAATCTAGTTTCAAATATAATAGATCATAATAGATCTGGCATGATGACACACGTTTTCTTCTTATTGCTTATTGGCTTTCTACACATGGTCTATCAACTACAATAGTCACAAAATATTTATGAAAATACCTCCTTTCATTCTCAAATCACCACTCGGCCACACCCTCTACACACTTGCAACTTTTCAACGAGTAAAACAACATGACAGAAAAAAACAAACAATTTTGTATTATCAAGGGCTCCCGTTCCAAAACCCCCACAAACATTCAGGCCGAGGGGGCAGTCCACCCCTCGATCCCCCCTATAGCTCGACTAGGAAACACAGGTATGTTGGAAGAATTCACACAAGCTCACATAATCTCTAATACCATTTGTTAGGTTTTAGCAAGCTTAGAATAATAACAGAGAACAAAAATAATCAAGCAATAATTTAAGACAAAACAATATACCCTGGAAAACCCCATGAGAGGAATACCCAACAATAATGAAACTTCATTACCTTGGCCAAAACCAACCAACTGGTCCAAGTGAGCTTACTAGCTCACCTCCATGCCACATTACAATGGAGTGTGACAAGCCTTGTATAGGCTTCATTACATGCAATACCTTGGTTCAATACCATGGGCTACCAAATACCATGGGCCCAAAACCACGTGCTAATACCTAAAGCATTTGACTCATTCTCAAGTCAAGGTTAACCCTAACAATTGGAGGTATTGAATTGGTGGTATAAGGATTTATTAAAAGACACATTGTGCATTTCAAGGATATATAAGGTAAATTTTGGAGTAATAAGAGGATTCTTTTGTGAATATTTGTAAAAGGGTTATAAATGAGTTTTCAATAAAAATGCTTCTTTTTTCAATCCCTAGATCCACTCAAAATTGAAAAAGGGGGCCTTAGGAATTTTTGTGTATGTTTTGCGGCGACCTGTGGTAGTTTTTATACATACACACAAAGCACTCTCATTTTTTGAAGACAAATCATTCAAAGAACACACTCACATGAAGTCAACAACAAACTTGACAAGAGAAATATGATAAATAATTTTGTAACACAAGCAACTGGAATCCTAGATAAAGCACTTGTCATCAAATCAAAGGAATCTTACACTTATCATTTGTAAATGTTTTTGTGTATGAGTTTGGAGTGACTTTTTGCAATTTTTGGTGACATTGTAAGGTGGTATTTTTCTAAAGAAACCATTTATTTGTGTACATTGTAAAACTCATCTAAAATTGAATAACGAGGTTCAAAAGAGAGCTTGTGTTGTTTGTATTTTGTACATATTCAACTTCAAGAATGTCTCACATTGAAGAATTGTTCAAAAAGTTACATGCACTGATTAGCACCGCTCCAGAATCTCAAATTTGTATGAGAAAAGGGATAATTACAAATGTTCTTACTTGTTTGCACACAATGAACAAGAAGGTGGATTTTCTTAAAACACAAATGAGGTTATTGAATGAAAAGTTGATGGCACTTCAGGAAAACACCAAGAAATCAAAAAATAAAGTTACACTTGATGATGATGAGTTATAATATTTTTAGTTTGATGAAATTAAAGTTGCAACAAAATCGAAGGAAGGTGAACTTAAATATAAAGAAGGTGAGTTGAATAAATTAGCCACTCCAGCAATAAAAATTGACATCAAGGCATATTAGGATAAGTATGTTAAACCGTTCGAAATTGGGAAGAATTGGAGTTTAAACAAAGTAGATATGGCTTAGGATATGTAAAGAATAGTGATAGCTTCTTTCATATTCCTAATTATAGCAAACAGACACATTTGTCAAAGGAGGTTTTTTGTTGTTTGGGAGAGAGAACATGATGAACATGATACGAAATATGTACAAAATGATGTTGCATTTAGAGATGATGATAATAATGATGATGATGCGGATGTTGATGCAATTAGACATGACCAGGATGATGATGCAGTTGTTGTGGATGTTAATGTTGCTACAAGTATTGAATATTTGTTTGATAATGATGACTAGTTAGACAAAAAACTCATTTGGACATGATGAGTCAAAGTTTTTTTTATCTTCACCCATGCATTTTTTGTGGGAAGAACAATTATTTCTTAGGTAGGTGGAAAAAAAGCAAGAAAATCAACAGAAACATATATATTTTGAATGGTCAGGGAATTGGTGTTTGATTTTATAAGCTAGGTTATTGGAGCAGTCTGATCGACTAGTTCATACACATGTTCAGGCATCATTTTATGAGGACCAATTTTTGTAGTGGATGGTTCTTAGTGTTCTGGATTTCATGATTTGAGGGCATGATTAGGGCCTAGTTAAATTCATCTTTTGAGTTGAAGAACGATGCTTTGTACTCCATTAAAGGACATTTTGATTCCCCACTTTCAATTTCAAGGGGTACATCACATGATATTGGATTATCATCTTTGTGTTAACGGGGGGAATATTAATGAGGATGTCAAATTCAAGTTTTGAAGTCCACTTTTGATGATGTTTTGAGGATCGATTATAGGTTATTATCATTGAGGATGGATTATGACTTTAGGATGATGGATCATTCAAGATTAATGTTTGATGATTCAGATTGGTCAGTTTGACCTTCAGCGGACTTTTTCCAAGACAGTCAACACTTAGCAATTTTGACAAATTCAATATTTTGATGGATATGGATGGATGGATGACTTGCCACATTTTGGCATTTGATGGATTTCATTCACCTTGTGACTTTGATAGTAGTTTGACAACTTGATGACAAGTTGACATTTTAATGAAAATATTTCGGAGTTTAGAGTTGAGATAGTACCAATGATTTAGATATTTTACTATGCACATGATTTTTATGGACACAATATTTTATGGATAAAAGGTTTCATATGCCATTTAACACTTTTTCTGTCAGTTGGTTTTTTGACAATTTTTTTATGTGTCATTTTTAGAGCAGTTTTGTGAACTTATATGTTCACTACACAGTATTCAGACTTTAAAGGGATGACCTTCAGATCTTGCAGAGAATAGATGATTCTTCAACATCTTTTCTTAGCATATTCATATTTGTCATACATTTTCAGTTTATGAGATGTGTTGGAATTTGAATCCAACTTCGTTCTCATTAGGGGTTTTATATCATCAGTTTTGACTTCATTTTAGTGAACACTTACAATTTGTCTAGCTCATTTGTTATAGAATGAGTTTTCTAGACTTGGATTTGGCATCAAATCTTGGTGTTTTTTTGGGCAAATATTCATTGACACTCATAAGGTTTCAGACCATGAGTTATAGTTTGAAGACTAATCAACTATTTCACTAGTCCTTGTTGCTAAATTGATACATTTGTATGGACTTAATATTAATGGGTATTTGTTAGAAATATTTTACTAATCTTAAAGTCCTAAACCACTTTTCCTTAATTTAGGATATAGTTGTTATCCTCGGTAAACGTACACTTAGTTATGTGTATCGTTATTGGGTGGTTATCATTTGTGTACTATAAATATATACATCTTCTTAATACAAGCTGATTGGTTCCTATTCCTTTTTCGTCATGTTCTGGCTTCTTAATGTTCTTGTTTGTACTTTCTTGCTCTTAGTTTTTATCATTTTCCAATGTGAATTTTAGTTGACTTGGAATATTTTCATCTTCATGTTGTACTTCTAAGAAAAAGGTCTAGCAATAACTCCATTATTACCCTTTTTCGATTTTTTCATTTTTATTAGAGTTGATGACCTGAGATAGTGCATATTTTAACCCTATGAATTCATATTGAACTCCTTCCAATTCAAATCTCATGAATAATTCATTGTAGTTTGTAGAAATTGTACCTAATGTTTTCAACCATTCAATCCCTAGAACAACATTGTTAATATTTCAATGGTTATAAAATATCTAAAACATTTAGCATCATAACATCATAACCATATACAAAAGAATCACTAAAAGAAAGACAAGCACAACCACACAAAAGAACACAATTTATCCTGTGAACCCCTCATGGGGAAGAAAAACCATCAAAACTTCCTCGATATAGGATTCAACCAAGTATAGTGTAAGACCCAAATAATAAGACTTATAAGACCCCAAAAATAATATTGGACCGCTTCCTCTCTCTGAGATGGATTGTTCCTTATCTCTCTAGCGCAAATGTTGAGTTCTAATTGTTATTCTTTTGTCCAAATGAGGGAGGTGCCTCCCCTATTTATATTTATCAATGGAGAGGACTAATAACCCAACAGGGCTGACCTACCCTCCCAATTAGGGTCGAATTACCTTGGGAGATTCAAAATTAGATTTTAATATTAATTTTGTGGGTACTACTGACCCGACTTAGAATGAATGTTTTACCTCAATACTTTACATGACCAAATACATTAATGACATCCCTAATCAGAGGAACAACATCTCTAGAAGTGGTAATAACAATAATAATACAAAATAGAATATCTTTCGTAGTTACATTTCTTTAACACTCCCTCTTAATAAGGAAGGTATTCTATAACACAACAATACGTCTGTACAACTGACTTATAAGTCTATACATCATATGATGTTTTCACAACTACATGAGTATTATCATTATCTATGGAATATCACCATCACATAGCATCACATCTCGGTCATCACATCATGAACACATTCGTAGGAGCATTGTATCTCATCGCATCATCACAAGTATCACATCTCGACACATCATCATGAGCATCACATCTCATTGCATCATCACGAGTATCACATCTCATCGCATCATCATGAGCATCAAATATCATCACATCATCGCGAGTATCACATCTCGTCACATCATCATGAGCATCACATCTCATCGCATCATCTCAGGTATCTTCATCCTAAGCATCACTTGCAATGTTGCACAAACACAACACAACATCGCAAATTAATGCGGAATCACCCACAACATAAAAAATGCTAGAATCTCATCGCCTGCAAATGAGTGTAGGACCACAACCTCCACAAATGCATGCAGGACCACAATGTATGCAAATGAATGCAGTATCACAACGTTTAAAAATGAATGCCATACCACAAATGAATATAGGACCACAACGTCTACAAATAAATACCAGACCACAACATCCACAAATGAATGGAGGACCACAACGTCTACAAATGAATGTCGCCAGGTTCTATATTTTGACTATTTTCATACACTATACCTCTTTCATTATCCTTGGGTTATCCTTATACCTATCATTTTGCATATGACTTTGATCTAAATATTAGCCTAAATCAATGATTAATGGTATGGAACTTGTCCTTAGCAATTCTTTTTCTTTTAATTAAGTTTTGAATAGTTTTTAAATGCAAAATATCAATCATACTTATATGCTATATATATTCCAGTACTAATGTTGTTATTCCAGTACCAATGTAACAAGAAATGGGTTAATGGATTTGTGGAGGTATTCAAAGATATGGATGCTATGAAGGATAGACATCGCATGTTTTGTTTTGACAGTTACAATACTAAATTGCTTATTGCCTTATCTCATGAAACTTTGTGTCATGAGATTAAGGCATTCAAAATTCATCACGATATTCTCTCCTACAGTGGCACAATGGTTATACTAGCTATGTGATATGAAGCGCGCCATTTCTCTCTTATATTAATGCAAAAGACATATTCGATCCTTTATGTAACTGTTATATTAATTATGTTATCTATTCTGGGATATGAGAAAATACCATAAATCTAGTATGTAGGGGTTCTAAATTCTATATAAGAGAGGATTGAAATGAGAGTTGTGTGTAGATGTAGAGGGGAATAGAGGAAGATATAGAAAGATGGATAGCAGCAAGAGTGATTATATTAGTTTTCTTTACATTTACACAGACAAATGTGAACTAGAGAATCATTGTTTGCAGGTTAATATATTTTCTGCTACTGGTTTTATTTAAACTGATGATTGTATATGCTTATCATTGTCAATGATGGGAAGGCCCCCCTATCTTGATATGAACCTTCGATCTACATTCTGATTTTTAGAAATTGTCATTTCAAGTTTTGATAGCTTTCAGTTTCATTTGGCATTTCATTTGAAGATAAGTTTATGTAATAGATCAATTGAATGTTTCAATTAAGATAGAGGAGTTTATTTGAGAAGTTTTATTCCAGAATTCATCATTTCGCAATTTAAGATAGGAGTTACATCATTTCAAATAGATGTAGATGATTCAGAGAAAAGTAATATAGGAGTTGCAGCATTTTAATAGAAGTAGTTGATTCAATGATTCAGTTGATTTAGTGAGAGTTGTTGTAGAATAAATGACAGTTTGAGTTTGCAATTAAGCGGAATAAAACATATTGGAGGAATTGAGTTATTGGAAATGGAATAAAGGCTTTAAGTGAATCATTATTTTTTTCAATACATGGTTATAGAACAATCATAAAATATTTGTTTCACTTTGGCATAGAAATGAAGCATTTAGATTGAGTGATTTACAAAAAAGTATTTATTTGAAACTTAGTTTAATATTTGGTCCAAGTTAGAGCAAGCTAGTACAAGTTCTTTGATAAATATTTTATTCATAAATTTAAGAAGTGGTTTGTATAGAGTCTTATCCAATCCTGCACATATGGTGTTGGTATCTCAAAGTCTACCTCCCCGGGTTGACAATTAAGTGTTGATATATATGTGGTATATATTTAACCCCTACATTTTGGCATCATTGCTGGGGAGGTGCTAAAAAGGAGTGGAGAACAGATCCCATGTTGTTTCTATCGGAGGATGGGGGGAGGAGGAACAGTAAGACGAGAGGTAAGAATCTTCCCATCTGCTTTAGCGGGTTCCTCCAAAGCCTTGCTCTATTGGTTTGAAGGATTTTTTCAATTTATTGGGAGAACAAGAAGTAATTTATAATTTGAATGAAATTTTCATTTATGAAGAACTGCAATTTGAATAATTGTGTGCAATATTAATTAGTAGTTGTGAGAATTCAGCTTCCAGGGGTGTGGTTTGTTTGGTGAAAGTATAATTTTCATTTAAGACATGTGAGATTTTTTCCCATACAAGTGTACCTATTGTAGTGTAATATTTCAATTCAAGCAAGTGTGATTTTGTTTCAGCAGTATACCTTTTCTTTGGAGATGGTGGGTTGATTCAAATTTGTAGTTGTGTGAATTCAATGGTGTGAAGTTTTCATATTTAGTACAAGGATTTATTTTTCAATTGGTGTGATTTGAAAAGTTTTCAATATAGTACAACCCATCCCCCTACACTAAAAATCATAAAAATCCAGCAAGAAGCACTCAAATGAATTCAAGAATGGTTGAAAGAAGGAAGATATTACTCTGGGAACTTTCTCATATTTTGGTGGAACTTGAAGAGATATCTACAGCTCAGGAAATTAAAGAAAAATCAGCTGATTTTGCAGCCTCCCTAGAGTATCCATGCCAAACATAAACTCCATCAGATCAATAGCATCCATTTGAGCTTGAGATTGAAGAGTTCCTTGCATGTTTAGCTCATGTGTGTAGTCAAGAATGTAAAGGTCAGATTTATGAAGATCTACAAGACATGATAGAGATATGTATGAAAGATGAAAATATTAATAGGCAAAAGGGAAAGGAAATGAAAAACCACATTGAGGAATGGTTCCAATCTATTGTCAAACCATGAGAAAGTTTCCTCCTTCAACTCTTCTTGGTGTTGGATACAAGCACTTTGTTGGTTCCTCATATCCATCAAGTGATTCAAGTACAATTTTTCTATTTGGATATGAGTTTTTATTTTATTTTTCTACATGAATGGATGCTCTGGAAATCAGTCTATACTTGAAGGAAAATTTTCTTCCAGTACGTAGGAATAAAATGTTGCAGGTAGTTAGTCTAGAAATAATGCAGCAATGTTCGTTTTAAATAAGACTATTAGCAATTAATAATTCATCCATTGGGAGGTCTCTGTTCTTCTGCATTTTAATCCAAGGAGTTTAGATCAAGCATTCACAGAGGAAGAAATGTCAATATTGTCCACTTATGTTTTCTGCACTATTATTCCTGTACCAATGATCTTGTCTCAGATTGGGAGCTTGAACTTCATCAGCAAATTTTATTTCAATAGAGGACTTCATAGGAACACTTTCTACATAGATCAAGCTCATATGTTGGGTCTAATATATTCATGCATAATTTTATTCACAATGTATGGGTAGACCGGTTCATGCAATGGGTGGACAGACTTCTTCTAAAAAGGGGCTCCAACTGTAATATTAGTTTCTTAAAACAATCTTTCTGAGAAGTGCTCACTTAGTCATCAACACGATTGGTACATATAAGCATGGGACTGAGGTATGCATTTTTAAAAACTCTCAATTTGATTAAACATGAGTATAAAAGCTATGGACAAGTATAATCTTATATCTAAATCATTTTCATCCTATCTAAATCTTTCTCACCTTGGTTATTCCTAATTTTCAAAGACATGTTATGATCACGCCTATGTTTTACTATTTTTTGTGCTACTATACTATTGTTTCCTACTTCACATTTTGAATTACTGAAAGCATTTGAAATATATTCTTTAATGGAATTAAAAAAAATTCATAATCCAGCAGAAATATTTTTATGTTAATCCCATTTCCTACACCCTATCGTTGGTAAACATATTTCTAAAATATGATACAATAGGTGTAGGAATGTCTGTAGATGAATTTTCTACATATTTGGGTAAAGCCTCTTGCAGTTATTGATAAATTACTTACAAATCATGTCTTTATATTTGATCCATTAAAGGAGAAATTGTCATTTTCAGCCCAAAAGTAAGACAAAAATATCATACTAGTACTAGAAAAGTTCCAAATCAATACCAGATTAGCATAATGGGTGCTTGAAACATCTTCTAAAGGGAATGTTTCTTGAATTCAAAGAACATTTGTGGATAGAATTTTTATGCATATTTACTTAGATATTATGCAGTAGTCATGTGTTCTAGCACATGTAAGCAATATGAGTAGTGGGAGTTTAATAGTCAATGAGCCTACATTAGATGATCCCATTCCTGCACTTTTAAAGAATTGAGAGAGTATCATCACCAGATGGACGAGGCAACAATATCAACACTTGATTTAAAATTTTCATGGAAATTATTCGTCTTGGGAATAATGTAGCATATTGATGGTATTCAACTTATTTGGTTCATGTATTTCTCTCATAGACAAGGGAATAGCATCATTAATGGATGGTTATAATATAAGTGAGTTAGGTTGGAAAAAGCATAACATCAAAATTTGAAATCAAATTTTGCTTGTCAAATCCTTATCTTGTCATGATTACTTCTATACAAGCTAATATTTTATCCTAGTACTATATTATCTATAACTTCATTGCAACATCATTGTTCAACTCCAATGCTGACATCCTTATATCGTTTTCCATCATTCTTACCTATCTCATTTTGAAACACCGTAAGGTTTTGAAATGAGCTCTATTAATATATCGTTTTGTCCCTTTTTGGTTCACAATTATTCTTAATGGATTCTCGATTGTATTTGTTATGAAAAATGGTAGCTAGTCATTTTGATCTGGGTTCAATTCAGGATTTAGAGGCAACACTAGAGTACAATGCTTGTCGAGAAATGTTTCGCAACCGAGGATGGAAGAGGTTCTTTGGAAAATTTCATGGGCATGATAGTAGTGTCTCAGTTTCATTTAACCAAGGGTTTGATCATAGGGTCACCTGATTTAGGGACATCATGATGGAGGTTACAAAGAAGATCGTTGATGAAGCCACATGATTACCTCAAGCTAGCGAATAATGGTTTAGGAAGCAAAAATTTCCAATAACATAGCGTAATTGGTTTTTGAAGAAAAATTATCGTGATGTAGATTGGTCTAAAGGAGTTCCAAGGGATTGTCTTAAGGGTGAATGGAAGAAATCATTGATTGTTCTCCAACGATACCTGACTTGTGAAGGGAGGTACAATATGAACTTCACCTACCATATACGCATGTTACAACATTTTGAAAAAGGTAAGGAAATGAACTTTCCTTATTTTCTTTGGAAAAGTTTAAAGCAAATGTGTAAAATAGTAAAGAAGTTAGTAGTAATCCCTAAACAACATGTGTTCCATCATGGGATAATTAAATTGCTAACTGTGGCTGAATTAAGAGGCCATAAAGATACCTGGGATAGTTTCATAGCTAGAATTTTTCCTATTCAGGTAGTGGATCCTCTTGTCTCTATCAAAATTGAAGGCTCTCTCTCTCAAACTGGTAACAAGAGGAAGGCCAAAACTATAGGAGAAGTGTCATATTTAAATCTTAAATTCAAGATAATAACTAGAAGAATGGAATCTAAAAGACCTAGGCCTGATAATCCTTCTCCTGGATTTCAAATGAAACTTCGTATATATACAGATGAAGAAATGGGAGGAGATTCCTCAGTTGTTGCAGAATATTTAGTAAATCTGAAGGAGGATATGTCTCTAAATTCTTCCCAACCTAGTTCACCTCCACATAATTCTATAGGACTATGTAAACCAAAGATAATTTATCCTCAAAAACTTTTAAAATTGTAGACATAGGATGCAAAATTGAAATAGGAATTGCATGAATATGAGATACTAGATCAATTTATTAAGACGGAGATCACTACATTGAAGGATCGACTTGCTCAATATCATACTAAGGAATCAAACATGTGTGCATAGGTGGATAAGTTTTGTTCTCAAGCCAATCTAGTAAGTTATGAAAATAGAAAGATTTTCTCTAGACTTAATCGAAGATATCAGGAGGATCATATACTTCTCATTGAAAATAGTGCTCTCGGGGAGAAGCTTCAAAAATCTTGTCAGCAAACAGAGGATAATCCAGATGACTTACAGAGTTGAATTTTTCTTCTTTTTGTCTACCTGAGCTATTTCTTGCATGAGGACATGAGCAACTTTGGGTTTGTGGGGATGTTGGGTTCTAGATTTTGACTATTTTCACACTGTATACCTATTTCATTATCCTTGTGTTATCCTTATTCCTCTCATTTTGTATATGAATTTGATCTAAATATTATCCTAAATCAATGATTAATGGTATGGAACTTGTCCTTAGAAATTATTTTGATTTTAATTAAGTTTTGAAGAGTTTTTAAATGCAAAATCTCAATCATAATTATATGCTATATATATTCCAGTACTAACGTTGTTATTCCAGTACCAATGTAACAAGAAATGGGTTGATGTATTTGTGGAGGTCTTCAAAGGTATGGATGATATGAAGGATATCTAGCGCATATTTTGTTTTGATATTTACAATAATAAATTGCTTATTGACTTATCTCATGACACTTTGTGTCATGAGATCAAGGCAATCAAAATTTATCATGATATTCTCTCCTATAGTGGTGCAATGGTTATACCAACTATGTGATAGGAAGCGCACTGTTTCTCTCTTGTATTAATGCAAAAGACATATTCGATACTTTATGTAACTATTATATTAATTGTGTTATCTATTCTAGGATATGAGAAAATACCTGAAATCTAGTATGTAGGGGGTCGAAAATATATACAAGAGAGGATTGAAATGAGAGATGTGTGTAGATGTAGAGGGGAATAGAGGCATATATAGAAAGACAGATAGAAACAAGAGTGATTATATTAGTTTTCTTTACAGTTACATAGACAGATGTGAACCAGAGAATCATTGTTTGCAAGCTAATATATTTTCTGCTACTGGTTTTATTTCACCTGATGATCGTATATGCTTATCATTTTCGATGATGGGAAGGGCCCCCTATCTTGATATGAACCTTCGCTCTACATTCTGATTTTTAGAAATTGTTGTTTCAAGTTTTGATAGCTTTCATTTTCATTTGGCATTTCATTTGAAGATAATTTTTTGTAATAGATCAATTGAAAGTCTCAATTAAGATAGAGGAGTTTATTTGAGAAGTTTTATTCCAACATTAATCATTGTGTAAGTTAAGATAGCAGTTACAACATTTCAAATAGAAGTAGTTGATTAAGAACAAATGAAGATAGGATTTGTAACATTTTAATAGAAGTAGTTGATTCAGTGATTCAGTTGATTCAGTGAGAGTTGTTGTAGAATAAATGCCAGTTCGAGTTTGCAATTAAGCGGAATAAAACATATTGGAGGAATTGAGTTATTGGCAATGGAATAAATAATTTAAGTGAATCATTTGTTTTTTCATTACATGGTTATAGACAATTATAAAATCTATGTTTCTCTTTGGCATAGAAATGAATCATTTAGACTAAGATATTTCAATAAAAGTATTTATTTGAAACTTAGTTTAAGATTTAGTCCATGTTAGAGAAAGCTGGTACTAGTTCTTTGATAAAGCTTTTATTCATAACTTTAAAAAGTAGGTTGTATAGACTCTTCTCCAATCTTGCACATATGGTGTTGGTATCTCAATGTATACCTCTCCTAGTTGATACTTACGTGTTGATATATATATGCTATATATTTAACCCCTACAAATTCCATACCACAACATCTGCAAATGAATGAAGGACAAGAACATATGAAAATGAATGCTATACCACAACGTTCACAAATCAATGCAGGACCACAACATCCATAAATGAATGCAAGACCACAACTGATTGGGATCTTCCTATTTGAAGATACGACCAATATTTCTGGGATCTTCCTTGTGAGGATGCCACCAACCATGTTGGGATCTACCCTTAGTGATACGACTAGTCATACTGGGATCCACCCTTGGTGATATCACCAACCATATTGGGATCTACCCACGAAGATATGACCAGGATCTCTATACAATGACCAGACCACTAGTGCTTATCATTCTTTTCTTTTACATCCACGACTTCATCAATATCTATAAGCATAATGGAAAACTTGATTATCCTTCTTTGTGCTTGCACACCATTACCAACTCATTCTCTTATCATCACTCCCTCTTTCTAGGGAGGTCCTTTTGAATTACACCAAGCTTATCTCGAAAGTGTTCAATATTTACACGAGACAGAGACTTAGTCATCACATCAACAATGTGTTCCTCTGTAGGAACATACTAGAGTTTCAAGACTTCTCTCTGCACCATATCCCAGACTTTATTAAACAATGATTCCTCTATTATCTTGACGCAACTTTGGTTGTCACAATAAATATCAGTTGCATTTATCTTGGCATCAAACAATATTTCCAATAGTTTGTGAAGCCATATTTCTTCACTACACGTTGAACATGCTGCAATGTACTCGACCTCTACTGTATTGAGCGCAACACAGGTATGCTTTCTACTAATCCATGAGATCACACCTCATCCCAAACTAAACAAGCATCCTTAGGTTCTCTTTCTTGTAGTTCCTCTTTGCATCTACAATGAGTTTGTCCTCTCTTGTCAGATCATCGACATATACCAATCTTTTGCATTCAAAATTAAAGTAAAGGTTGGAACCTAATTTAGTATTGGTAAGGTCTTAGTCCATTAGGAATTTGTCCATCATGTCGAATGATGTCGAACTCGGATATCTTCTGTAGTTACTCCCTCTGAAGCAGAGTATCATCCACCCTCTGCATTTGTACTCTATGTATAGAAATATTTTGTACTAGAGTGACAGGTATAATCCTCTGATACTGATCTTCTATGTATCCATCTCAAGTTACTAGATACCAAGATCCTCTATCTTGAACTTTTTTGAAAATTTCCTCTTGCATCCATCTGTGAGACTGTCGTCCTCTATATGCTTCCATCTTCAACCTTGTAGAAAAGGTTAATATCTCAATCACTCTAGGTGATCTTCAAGCTCCTAATGTTACTGGATGTGCATATCCATGGGTGAATTTTGAGCTTGTACAAATCCTTTTGTACACATGTGGTTCTCTACTTGATATACACTTCTATTTTACTGGATAATTGTGTCTGGTCAATGGATTATTGCATTCCATAGTCTACTCCCTTTTCTGAGAGAAACCACAAACATTTCTTTGTATCCCTTGATGATGCCATATGTTGCATACTTGATCTTGTAGATTCACATGGAAGACACTTCAGACTTCTCTTCCAATCTCAGAACCACATCCTAGACATCATTCCAAATGATCAACTAGTACTCTTTGATTATATTATTCTTCCATTTCCCTTTGGATACTTCTTCATGGATCTACATCAATGATGTCACTCCATGGTGCCACATAACTAGAGTGTATCCAAGGCCTCTTACTTTAGTTGGAAGTTTTTTCATACTTTTATTCATATTGAATTATATCTTGTGCCCAATATGGTATTCATCTCTTGAGGTGGATATACTGATCTCTTTAGGTCATATCATGATTCTTATATTCTTCTGAAGCTCTTTCTTTTGCCACTGTGTCACTGAACCTGGGAGCTTCAAGTTCATCTTCATGTATGTTTATTGGAGTGAATATTCTAACTGAATTGTCGTCACTTTTTCTTTGGAACAAGTCTCATCCTTAATTTTTTTGGAATAATCAAAACCCATTCCCATACTTAGGATAAAAAATTTAATCAATTTGGTTAAATTCCTAGGTCCTACACTAGCTAGTTGGCATCCATTTGCATTTTTGTGGTCAAACTTTCCAAAAATGTCTCTAGGAGTGCTTTATAAATATTCTAGATAATATTATGACATCCCATCAGACTTCCCAGTTTAGTAAGTGCGCATTCCTTTCTTATCCAGAGTTTCCTGCTTTTTCTGCAGTGTTAAGGCAAAAGGTAAAGCTAGTTTTAAGGCAAACTGCCTTGTTTTTGTAATCACTCACCCTCCTTATTTTCCTCACATAAAAGCATGATTTATTCCACTTTCCTTCACTTATCATATATAACAAATCATTCGGCCAATTTGTGAGCCTCTTGACATATTAGGAAAGTGTTTTTATGCGCCTATGGGGGATTTTGACTAGTTTAGTAAGCCTTCTTTTGTACTGATTTGAATGGCATCCTTATGCTTTCGAATCCCTGATGTATCTACATTATTGAACAACCTATTTCTATATAAGTTTGGATGGTGTAAGATAATATAACAACAGTTTGTGTTATTCAACATATTCAGTCTCCTTTTTTTAGTCTTTCTTGCATATTTTTCAAACAATTTTGTGAGTTCAATTGATCTAATATCAAGCTTAATTTCTACATGGTATCATAGTATTGGTAGCTTGATTTTTCTATTCTTCTATTTCTTTTGCAGAGTCAAAATCATTCATTGGGAGCACATTCTTTCTGTTCAAGGGTGCAGTTGCTGAAGAATGGATCAATCTCACCATATCTTCTTGGCTCCATTCAACTACTTCGAATGGAATCCACGGATGGATATTCTGATGAGGAGTAAAGGTATCTACATAGTGACCATGGAAACTGAATTTGATCCTAATGTAGCAGTAGATAATATCAAATGGCATAATAGGATAGATGAGGCATCTCTTATGTATTAGCATTTCCAAAGGCCTTCTTTTCCATCTTGATGGATTTTCATCCCCAGATGAAGTATGGGAAAAGATTCAAACTTTGTTTGGGAAGACAGGTGAGATGATGGGTCATAAACTAGAAAATGATTTGATTTCATTGAGTCCAAATAGCTTTGAATCCTCACAAGTCTACTTCTCCAAATTCAAATCATTGGTTTTGCAGCTAAAACAGTGTGGTATAGATAAGAAACACGGACAACTAGTCTTGAACATCCTTTCAAATATTTTCCCTCACTACTCAGTATTTATTTCAACCTTCCATGCCAAAAAGTTGACAACTCAAACCTGGAAGATGCCTTCACTAGCAGATTTCATGGAATCCTTGACTCAAGAGAAAGACAAATTGGTCACGATGGGTACCATCAAACCTTACAAATATCAATATTTGGTTGAGGGAGATTCCAATATTGATTCCAAAGGACAGAAGAAGGCTAAGAAGCCTCTAGATCAAAAAGGAGACAAGTCCAAGTCTCATGAGCAATCCTCAAACTCCAAGAAGAAGAAAGGTAAAGGTGAAATGAGCACGTGTGCATACTATGGTAAGGGATTTCATCCTGAGAGCTCTTGCATGAAGAAGCATATATATATGTTGACTCAACTCCTGGAGAAGCACAACATCTCCCTTCCTAAAGATGCATAAAAGAAGAAAGGAGGGCCCAGTTTTGAAGACAAGGAGAGAGTTCATGACCTGGTTTCAAGAACTGTAATATCTCCTTCCTTTTTCATTGATTTTGGAGCTTCTAGGCACATGTTTTAAACAAGGTAGGCCTTCTCCTCTCTTGATGATTTTTGTCGTCCAAATATTTTGTTGGGAGACAACTCAGAAACTGAAAGTAAGGGTAAGGGTAACATAGATTTTGACCATGGTTCCTTCAATGATGCCTTGTATGTCCCAGGTCTTGTTGCTCATCTATTGTTAGTCTACCAGATGACCCACACTAGGTCTCCAAAGAAGGTTGTTTTTACTCCCAATGATGTTGAAATCTCTGATATTGTGAATGGTAGAATCATTGATAAATGTTTTGTGGATCACGGTTCGAAAGTGTACAAGTTCCCGCACTTCATGCCTTTCTGTAACCCATATGCTCTCCTCACTCATGATAATGAAACCAGAAATCTTTGGCATGAGAGGTTTGTCCATCTAAATTACAAATATATTTCATATTTGTGTGAAAAAGACATAGTTTCAGGGCTGCCAAATATCAATTTTTCCAAAGGAGTCTGTCAGGGTTGCATTCTAGGAAAAAACCCAGAGCACGAGTATGAGAGAGTCAGCCATGAGCGAACCTTTGCACCCATTGATCTCATCCGCAGTGACATTTTTGTTCCATTTTTGGTCCTTTCCCTCACATGTCAATGATTCAAGCCAAGTATGTCTTAACCTTCATCGATGAATTTTCCATATATTGTTGGGTTTACTTTCTTAAACTCAAGTCTAAAGTTTTTTACCTCTTCAAGGTTTTTAAAGCCTTGGTTGAGAACCAGTATGGGAGGAAACTCAAGATCCTAATATATGATAATGGTGGTGAATATTCCAAGTATGAGTTCATTCAATATTGTAAATATGCAGGTATCCAGATGCAACACTCTATGCCTTACACACCTCAGCATAATTATGTAGCTAAGATGAAGAATATAGCCCTAAAGGTGATGGATACATGTATGATGGAGTCTAAGACTTTGCCACCAATTTTTTTTGGGATGGATCTATAAACTATGAATCCTACATCTAGAATAGGGTTCCTCACAAGAAACTTGATGTAATCACTCCTTTCGAAGCTTGGAGTGGAAACAAGCCTGATATGTCTCATTTAAGGATTTTTGGCTCAAGGGCATGGGCTAGAATTCCATTAGACAAGAGGAGGGATTTGGAACCCAAAATTCAAGAGTGCCTATTTTTTGGGTATTCTAAATATTCCAAAGGTTATAAGCCGATAAACATGACCAATCAAATATACTTCATTGAAAGGAGTGTTCAGTTTGAAGAAGAGCCTATGCCAACAACAGAAATTGGAGAGTCTTCTTCACCACCACTTCCTTTGACTGTAAGTGAAAAGAATAATGAGATTTATGATTCTAATATGTCTGATAATGATTATTTATTCCATATCCTAACATTCCCATAAGTCCAAATTGGGTAGAAAATACCATTCATGTTGTTGGGGAACTAGCTGGGAATCCTAGTGATCCTAAGAGGACTAGATCTCAATTCAAGAGTGCCCTTTTTTTCAAGGACCCTTTATTTGCGAAGAAGTGTTATATGATGATTGAATATGACCCAAATACATATTAATATACATCTTAAGATCAAATATGGAAAACAACCATGAAGGAGGAATACCATTCGCTCCAGAAGAATGACACATGGGAACTAGTCAATATTCCCCCAAGGAGAAAGCTAGTCAAGTGTAAGTAGGTATTCAAAGATAAATTTGATTCTCATGGATCTCCTCTGAAGTATAATGAAATTTTAGTGGCCTGTTGGGGCCTGGAAATTCGCAGGCGACAACAGTAAGGGATTCTCCCCAATCAACGTTCCCAACTAGCCCATTGACTGTTTGGTATAGGGAATCCGTCCGGTTTTACGGTCCGGCTACCGTAGGTCAAAGTAACAACAAGGGTTTACCGGTTGCGGCCCGGTCCACCAGAATTTGTATTTTTGACTTAAATATGAAATGCAAGTATCTAACTAATCATGCAGGGCGGTGAAGAATGCAGGGAGCAGCAACAATGTGGTGCGCAGGTTCTTACCTCTCGTCTTAGTCTCACCAACATTGAATCACACATGCATCTATGATCTAATTATCTATCTATCCCTACCTACCTATCCCCGGGGAGCTAGCTTATATTTAATATATATGAGTAATGCCGATGTGCACACATGATAAAAGTAATTACAGATAGCTGACATTTACTTTTACAAGCATGAATAGTGAAAGATATTTCCGCAACCAGATAACTAATTGTTTCATGATAAGCATGCATTACTCATGGTGGTTATTTCATAAAATAAATCAGAAATCATTTAAGCAAGACATAGGTCATAAGTTAGAACGATCTCACGATTCATGGACCCAATGCTGAAAAACAAAGTAGTTCATCTTTCAACTATCCATGGCAACACATTTGAAACCCCATCGATCTTCTTTCAACAGGAAAACTGTAAATATTATTGCAAAAGGAAATAGTTCTTCTTACAATACATCATCCAGTCTTACTGGGGGAAAAATCCCCTTTTGCTTCTATGCTTCCTACTTTTATACAAAAGGTCAAAATGGTTGGGCTGCCCAAAGTGACCTTTGGGCTTCCCAACCTTTTTCTTTCCCAACGCTTCATTTCTCAAAACTTTTACAAAAATATTACATTAATAAAAAGTTGACCGGTCCTCTATGAGGAGGATCCTGCTTGGTTTTCAAAGAATTTTTTCCACGCTGCTGCTTCAGCAGCGAGGCCTTCAAAAGCGCATGGCTCTAGGAACTGGATGTTAATTTAAAACTTGTCAACTTGGTTCCTGATGGACTCGATCCTTTCTGGGCTCAACCGAAGCTGGTCTTCTAGAACCTGTATGCTAATGGCTGTGTGACCCACTTCGTTCTTCAGTACTATGGCATCAATGGATTGAATCTGCCGCGTCCTGGCCTCTTCCTCTTGATGCCCTTTCTGCAATATGTCCATAAAGGTTTCATGATCCGGGAACTCTTCAAACCTAAGCTTAGCCTCTGTCTGGCAGCGGTTATATGCATTAAGAAACCTTTTAAAATATTCTGAGCATGCTACCTGTGTCCTTCGGACAGCCTTCTTAAAGTCTTCAGTAGTGCTGATGGCAAAATCTACTAGGCTGTGATCTCTCCTGAGGGTTTGATGATATTTGGCTGGTAGTTCTCCTGGAATCTCAGCATCATCTTCTAGTCTTGCCAATATGGCATTCAAGACCTCAAGAACATCTTGGGACCTGTCTACGAAATAGGAGGAAGTTTCTATGATCTCCTCTAACCTGCTGTCCATCTGAAGAACTTTGTGTCTTTCCTCTTCCAAAGCAGTCTGCAGCTGCAGCATTTTAGCCTTTTGCGCTAGGATATATTCTTTAAACGGCTGTATATCGACTTGATGTTCCTTTGTTGTCTCCAGTTCAGCAGTCAGAGATGCCAGCTGCTCTTTCAGTCCTTGGGTGTATGCAGTATTGGATTCATAGATAATATACTGTTGCGCCTCTAGGTCTTCCATTTTTTCCCTCAACTGTTCCTTTTCATTCTTCAGATCTTGAACTTCCTGTTGCACATTTTCTAGAGCCTCTTGTGTTGTTTCCTGGGCTTGCGCCTCTACCTGGAGGGCATGGATTTCACCCTTTGTGGATTCCATTTCCCTTAGCACGTGTTCATACTTCCTCTTAAGTCTGCTACCCTCTCCTCTTTCTTGTCTCAGTGTGTCTTTTATTTGAGCAGTGGTCTTCTTAGCTGACTCTAATTCAATCATCACCTTCTTTATGTTATCAGCGGAGGCATCAATTAGTGCAGCCCCGGCTCTTATCGTGAGCATAGGATCTTTGTTTGTCCCTAGCATGACTGTTGTATCTGTGACCATCTTCCCTGATAGATCTTTCGCCTCCACCTTCTTTTCCGTCCTCCTCATTATTCTTTTAGTGGTCCTGTCATAGTATACAGTACTGAAATCAGGGACTTCTTCCCCCTTCTTCTGGACGAAAGGCACTATTTGGAGCATAGGGGTTACAGGAGTGCTAGCAGTAGGTACTTGAAGGATTTGCACCTCAGGTTTTTCCTCTTCCTGACTATGCCCTGTTGGTGTTTCAGAGGCTGACTGTTGTGTTAACTTTATCTTTTCAGCCTCATGCCCTTGGAGCTCTTCATTTAGTTTTCTCTGTGCTTCTTCGGCTGCTTGCCTGGCTTCCTCTTCTGTTTCTCTGGCTGCTTCTTTTGCTAGTTCAGATGCTTCCTGGGCAGCTTTCCTTTTCTCTTCTTCTCCCTTCTGTAGCCACTCTGCAGCCTCATTTTCCAGCCTCTGAGCTTCCTCCCTTATCCTTTTGGTTGCTTCTTCAACTCTGGCTTGTTCAGCTTTGGCCTGCTCTCCCCCTTTTCCACCTTTGGTGGGGTTCTTTGGTTTGAATCTTCTGCTGAGTGCTGTCATGTTTGGAGCTCTCCGAAAAATAGATTCATCCTTATCATAATGATGGGTATATTCAAAGAACACTTTATGCTTCTTGTAGTGCTCAGCCACTTTACCATGAGTGTCATTGCGTCGAAAAGGCATCTCCCCAAAATGGAACTTCCCTAGTTCTTCTATGAATTCGGCAACTTGTTTCACACTGGCGAATCTGCAGCTACCTAATTTGAAAGGTAAAGGGGGACATGCAGCCTTCTTATGCTGGAACAGGAAATGACCAACTCCGTCAATGAACACTTGTCTGACCGCCTCTTTATGGATTATATAATCCGTTGCATACTTTGGCAGCAGATAAGGTGTCTTCGAGCCTCCATACATTCTAAGATACATACCATTGTCTGTCAAGAAATAATCTCCATACTCCTCTATTACCTGCATAGCATCTTCCGACATGCGGTCACATTTCTTCCGGAAGATAAGCTTGTATAGTGGCATAATGAAATGCTCGCATACTTCTCTATAATAACTGTGGTACTGATGAGCCCACAGTGGTTTGTAAGCTGCATATACAGGCATTCTTTCCCTATCCCAGGCACACTTGAGGCCGGGGAAAGGCTGGTTGCATAGTATGCAGTCTATCAAAATGGAACTCATATAGAATTCATATTTCTTTCGGGCTTCTCCTCCTCCCAAGGATGCAGCTACACAAGAAGAGAGACTACTTGATATGAGGCTGGCCCAGTTGAAGATTGTTCCTTGGGTCGCCACATGGAACATAATGGGGACCCATTCAAATTTGAAGAGTCTGCCACCGGCTCTACCAAAGATCCTGTTTAGTATCTGAGCTACAAATCTGTAAGGAGCTCTTAAGCTCGTTGTATCATAATCCTCGGTTGCTCTGTGTCGATAGAGCTTTCCTGGCAAGAGCATTCTCTTCAGGGTTTCCACCAAATCCATCCTGAGGTTATCCAACCAATCATTTGACAAGAAGATTTGAGGCTCTGGCAGGTGGTAAGCCAGCGCCACATATCCTGGGCTAAATGCAGCATAGCCCTGACCTTCGACATTTCCTATAAGCATTGTGTTATTGTTTGGGTGGGGCAGAATCCATCTCATAACATCAGAGCATGGGAACAGCTCTGGTCTGGTAGCCACCTTCATGATGGAAGATTTCTCTATGTTGGCATAAATGGGCTCCTCTTTGAGACCCATGTCTGGGACTTCCCTGCGGGAAATCAATCTGTATATCTCATCCCATTTATACTCAGGCTCAACACCCGAGACACATTGGTTGTCCTCATATATATATTCTGTCTGTGTGACGAACTCTATTGCTGATTGTTCTTCGACCATAGGGGCCTTCTTTTTCTTCCTTTTGGACATTGTAAGTTCTTCCTGCCATGTATAACATTATGACATTAAGCATTTCGAATTTGTGAACATTGTGCAGCAGTTTATTCATTCTCAAGTGTATTATGACTGTGATGAAATTAAGACATAAGCCCTTCAGGCTGAAGAATTGAACTAGCATGCAATACTGTGCAATGTGCTAATATCCTATGTTAATGCGCAAGCAAGAAAAGAAACCAACACATGTATGCACAACCTAGCCATGTCTTGACTATCAGAACTACCAGCATGAAATAGACTCAGTCCACTACTGCAATATAATGAGCGATGTCCTTCTACTGCATAATACTAAAACTGGATTAATCATAATTTGGCTCGCATTAAATCTACATTATTTCACAGTATGCCATTTCTCTCATGAAAACAACTCATAAAGCACAAGTATGAATCTTAAACGCAAGGTGCAAATGTAACTGTCCACAATTCAAATATTTCGACGACATGGCTTTATCAAGGATAAAGAATGCAATAGCCTATGCGGCTCGCGGAAAAGTAGTTACATTGGTGCGGCTAGATACTGCGGGCATCAACAACAATTTTTTGCACACGGCGCTCCCACCAGTGCCAACATCCATGCTACCTCCAAATCGTAAACAATATAGCGGCACAGCCCTAGGTTTTCAGAAAGACAAAAAACGATGGACTACGCGGGACGGCGTGGGCAGAGGTTGGGGTTCGAAACCTAGTAAACGGGAAAATCAACAGCGGAGGAAACATTCGATCACAAGAAAAACCACCGTAAAACCTCTCCATGGGCCTCATTATTACAAAGGAAAAACCAGGTGCAGGCAGCATAACGGCCGCCTGCACCGCACCTTCATCCACTGTGCGCGGGGCGAACCAAAATGGCCAAGGTCAAAAGATACTACGCGGGCTCTATAAAGGAAAAACGACTCCCCCCCCTCTAACCGCAAACTGCTATCCCAACCGGCAATTTTCAAAATGTAGGTGCAACATGCAAGGGGAAACGACTATGGAAACCCTAGCCGTGGGTGAAAACTCCGTGTGCAAGCGAAAAAGGGACTACGGGGACATAATCCTAGCAATACCCCAACCGCAGCAAAAATCACCCAATCAAAACCTTGAAAAGCACGAGGTAGGGCGGTAAAGATCCTACCTGGTAGTGATGCGCAGCTGATGAGGCGACAACGGTTGAGCTTCCAACCGACACCTGGACGCGGGTACAAGCACGGAGCTCCACAAGGTTCACAGGGTCGACAGCGCGGAGAGGATAACGACAGCTCAGGCGCAAAACAACAATAAAAAATCCAAACCCCTGCCCCCGTATATATAAAAGAGTCGCACGTGTGACGGGTCGTATCGGGTGGGGAACGAAAGTGAAATGGGCGGTGAGAATCCCAGACCTTCCGCAACGGCGGATAGTTCCCAGCATCAATTCACCCGCAACGGCGAATAGAGCGTGTAAACAAAATATCGGGCGTCGGCGGGGACCTATATCGGAAGCCAAGAGCCCGGACTCCTCTGCAACAGCGGGCATGCATAACAAAACAACGTGCGTAACTCACATCGGCCACCCAGAGACTCTACATCGAAAAACTGAAACTCAGACCTGCCCGCAACGGCGGAGGGAACAGAAGGTAAAGAGCTCCGATACATACGGATCGGTGAGGAAACGAAACCTTAGAACCCCTAAATGGTCCGCAACGTCAGATACCAAACAATAACCCGTCCGCAACGGCGGCCAAAGAGACACTCATCCTCTTCCGACTCAGAACAAAAGTCCACCCGCAACAGTGAAGAGTTGTCAACCACCCGCAACGGTGAAATACAAAGCAGGAAACCTCCGCAATGGTGGGAAGAACAAATGACTCAAATCCCGATGTAAAATGACTTCACAGATATGCAAAAAGCAACAATGAGCTTGATAATGGAAGGGATCATTTTTAAAGCATTAAAGGAGAAAAACAGATCGATTGATATCAATTCAAAGTGCTGTAAAACATTCCGAAAATCCATAGACCAAAACCGAGAACAAAAACCACCTAAATCAAAGTAGAGGAGGGTCCTAAAATTTTTAGAATTTTGGGAAAATTGTTGCAGCTGCAACATGGCCAAGGGATTCTCCCAAGTCCAAGCCATTGACTACAATTAGACCTTTGCACCAGTGGCAAACATGGACTCTATAAGACTAGTGTTGGCCATTGCAGCTTCCAAGAAATGGGTCATACATCACATGGATGTGAAGAGTTCCTTCCTACATGGAGATATGAAAGAAGAAATATATATGCGGCATCCAAAATTTTTTATGACTAGTCCATATCTTGTGTGCAGGTTGAAGAAATAATTGTATGGGCTAAAACAAGATCCTAGAGCTTGGTATGCCAAGATTGACGGATTTTTGCTATCACTGAACTATTATAGATGCAAGACTGATACAAATGTACATTTGAAGCTTATTCATGGTTCTTTAATCATTATCTTATTTTATGTGGATGAGCTTCTAATCACATGAAGTTCCAAGAAATAAATTTCCTCTTTGAAGAGTGCAATGAACCATGCCTTCTCCATGACTGATTTGGGATTGTTAAGCCAATTTTTGGGGCTTGAAATTTCTCAATCAGATATTGGAATCAAGATACATCAGTCCAAGTATGTTTCATACCTGCTAATCAATTTCAACATGAAGGATTTCAATTCAATCAATACTTCTTTATTTTCAGGAGTTAAGCTTAAAGAAGTGAAGTCAACTCCATTAGTAAACAATACCATGTATAGGAAACTGGTTGGTTGTCTTCTTTATTTGAATCATACTCGACCTGATATTTATTATGAAGTGAGTGTGTCTTCCATACACATGGATCAGCCACATGACATCCATTGGATGGCAGCAAATAGAATCCTAAACTTTGTACAAGGAAAAAGAACACATGGGATTCACTATGTTGCACAATCTATCCTAGAGTTAGTTGGTGTTGCTTACTCTGATTGGGCGGGTGATAAAACTGATAGAAAATTAACTTCTAGATATGTTTTTATGATTTCAGATGGACCAATTATCTATTCACATAAAAATAAAAGTGCAATTGCACTTTCATCTACAGAGAGAGAATACAGAGGAGTTGTGAATGCATCTACTCAATGTTTGTGGTTGTGGGGTATACTTGGAGAGTTTGGGATTGATTCTGAGACTTATAAAGTCATCTATTGTGACAAACAAAGTACCATTTGAATCTCAATTGATCTAGTACTGAATCTGAAAACCAAACACATAGAGATCCATATGCACTACATCAGAGGACTTGTGCATGATGGGGCCATTGCTATGCATTATTGCGTATCATCTGAGCAAGTTGCAGACATATTAACCAAGTTATTTTCTGAGAATACTTTCAGCAATATCAAATGAATACTAGGGATAGAAAATAATGTGGTGAATAATGATTGAAGGAAATATTTCTTACAATTTTGTTCATGTCCATGTTTAAGGGAGGATTTCCCCCTTTGTGGTTTTGCCTCTTTCCTTGTTTTGTATGAACAAGCAGTATATAAAGGGTGACTAAGCCTTGTTTCTAGATCCTATATCTCTGATATATTTTTGATATTTAAGGCTTAACATGGGTGTTGGAATAATAAAAACCCATTCCCATACTCAAGATATCAAATTTAATCATTTTGGTTAAATTCCTAGGTCCTACACTACCTAGTTGGCATCCACTTGCATTTTTGTGGTCAAGCTTGCCAAAAATGCCTCCAGTATCACTTTAGAAATATTATAGATAATATTATTACAACCCATCAGACTGCCCTATTTAGTAAGTGCGCATTCATGTCTTATCCAGAGTTTCCTTCTTTTTCTGTAGTTTTAAGGAAAAAGGTAAAGCTAGTTTTAAGGAAAACTGCCTTGTTTTTGTCACAAATCACCCTCCTTATTTTCCTCACCTAAAATCATGATTTAGGCCAATTTCCTTCACTTATCATATGTAACAACACATTCATCCAATTCACGAGCCTCTTGACATATTAGGAAAGTGTTTTTATGCACCTATGGGGGATTTTGACTAGTTTAGTAAGCCTGATTTTGTACTGATTCAAATGGTATCCTTATGATTTTAAACCCCTGATGTATCTACATGATTTAAAAACCTATTTATCTATAATTTTGTATGGTTTAATATAATATAACAACTATTTGTGTTATTCAACATATTCAGTCTCCTTTTTTTATTGTTTCTTGCATATTTTTCAAGCAATTTTGTGAGTTCAATTGATCTAAGATTGGGCTTAATTTCCCCACTTTTCTTGTAGGTGATTGTACATGATATTTCATACAAGTAAAATACATCAGTTTCATGGTTAGAAACATTTCATAATGACAAATTCTTATGCATAAAGATATAATCATGCAACTGGTTTAGCCAATACAACATTCATCCATATCCCATATACACACACAAACTTTCTAGATGCCTTCCATCTCTACCATAACATTATTTTTATTGTACACTAATCACAATATGTCATCAAATAGGTTTCATTCTATATAAGTAGCAATGTAATGTTGTATAGCGTCATAGGATACTTACCCATCACATGTATATTAGTAGTATACTTCCTATTAATGCAAACATTCTATCATGCATAATATATTTCCTTAAACATAGATATGTACACAAATAAACAATGTTATTTAAGAAAATATATATATAGTAAATGGCAATTAAAATACTTATAATTTTTTTTTTGGCAGACTCCTTGTTGATCCTTATGTCCTTGCAAGAATAACTGGATCCTTCTACTTCATTGTCTGATTCTGGGAACCTGTGTACTGGTTCTGAGTGTCACTAACTTCATTCCTTCTTATCGAATTCTGAAATGGATAAGAGTAGGGTATTTTCATTCAATAGTAGAATTCATATTCTTCATCACTTGAGGAATCTTCCTTTTCTTCTTTGAATCTTTTATTAGTTGGTTCATCATCTTCAGCGATGTGAGCATGATGTATTTTCTTGTTTGACTTCTTGTTGAAGGATCCTCTACCCCTGGGAAAATCTATGGAGTAGTGTCCCTTGTCATCACAAGTGTAGCATCTAATGTTGGAAGGATATCTTTTGAATTCCTTTTGTCTTCTGTTGTGACGATGGTCTTCCTTCTTTCTATCATTTCTTCTATAGTGAACTATGAGAGCTTGATCTTAAGTTGCTCCCATATTCTCCTCTATTGTTATGAGTCGATATTCTTCTTGAGTTCATTATTTCCATAGTACACTGAAAGAGATAAAATTACTTCTTGAACATATTCCTTGAATGAAAGAATCCCATGAACTTGGGATCCCATTCAGGATTTAATCTCCACTTTTGTTTCTTCGACAAAGTATTCAATGGATTCTAGTTGATTCTTGATCTGAGAGATCTTTTACAAGTAAGATTGAATGCTTTCTGACATTTTCATCTTCCCATCCTTGAGTTGAGTTCTCAAGGTCATCTTCCTGTTGATATTATTTCCTTCATACAATATGGTCATTGCATCGAACATATCCTTGGGAGTCTTCAAGGATGATAAATGTGATATCTAATGGAAACAAAAATAATCCTCATGGCTTTAACTAAGTCCTTCTTGTGCTTTGTCTCCGTCTCCCTCTAGATATGTAGTTTCTTCTTTGTCATAGCTCTCTAAGTCGTGCTTCTTTAGGTATGATAATCACTTTGTACTTCCATGTTCAAGAGTTCTATTCTCCTTCAAGCTTGTCCTCAATCTTGGCACTATTTGTCATCATGATAAAAATGAGAATCTCAAATGGAAATAGAGAGGATAGAACTTACCAATGAGATTGCTTCATCTTGATGCTTGCTTGAAGGATTTTCTAGAAGACTACTTGATCTGGTGGACCTAGGGTTTGATAAAGAAACCCTAATTTTTCAAATTAGGTATCTTTCAAAACTGATTGGATATAAATGTGCACCTTCTCAAGGAAAGCTAAGCAGCATACTCTTTTTCCCAAAACTGTAAAATATCTAATGCCCTAGTTTTCTCCAACAGTAGTGTTAGGTCAAAAATTGAAAATCCATAGAATAATAAAATTATTCCATGTAAATATGTGCTCTCCTAGGGTGAGTTTGATATTCCTCCTTTTTCAACTGATAGGTGGGGGGAAGTTCCTAGAACAGGAAGCCCTAGTTTCTTCAATTTCTTCTACAGAATTTCTTGATCTTGTTTCTACTATATCTCCAAATTTTCTACTCCTAAAGGTCTAAAAATTTGTCCTTATATAGCCATGTATGTCTTATTTCTAACCCCACATTTTAGGGAAGAATTGGATTCTCTAAGTGGGAGATATGCTAATTTTACCAAGGTGACTTGTTTTAGGACTATTTAGCATAGCGAACTTGCATGGAATTCCACGTGTCACTGTTTCAAATTCGGGGTATGAAACCCAAAACATGGGAACTAAAGTCTGTGCCCTATCTAAAAAATCTTTCAAAATTTGAT
This sequence comes from Pseudotsuga menziesii, assembly GCA_001517045.1. NCBI lineage: Eukaryota > Viridiplantae > Streptophyta > Pinopsida > Pinales > Pinaceae > Pseudotsuga > Pseudotsuga menziesii. The sequence goes on from LPNX010299581.1 coordinate 49,490, forward strand.
ATGGACCTTCCTAGCCCGAGATATAGCAATTCTCCCTAGGTTTCCTTTTCGATACTGGATTCTGGACGAAGTTGGAACCCTGATTTGGAGGAATCATATCTCCTAAAGTATAGAAAATTTATGGTTTAAATTCATACAAAAGGTACATAAATATTTCATATTTTTCATGTAAGGGTTTTATAATCTGATCCTTCTCCAATATAGAGTTATAGCGAAAGTCCCAATATGACTAGTTTTTGTCTTCTAGTGTTTTCAAGCATGAAACCCTAATCTTCAGTAGTTGCCATTGTAGCAATATTTTGGCTGTACAAAGACTTATTTTAGGGTGTATATGATACGATGTTAATATTTCAATGGTTATACAATATGTAAAAAATTTAGCATCATAACCATATACAAATGAATCATTGAAAGAAAGACAAGCACAACCACACAAAAGAACACATAGATTTATCTTGGGAAACCCTCATGGGGAAGAAAAACCAAAAAAAAATCCCCGATATAGGATTTAACCAACTAAATTGTAAGACCCAAATAATAAGCCTTGTAAGACCCCAAGAATAATATTGGATTGCTTATTCTCTCCCAGATGGATTGTTTATTCTCTCTCTATCGCAATTGTTGAATTCTGAGTGTTCTTCTTGTTCCCAAATGAGGGAGGTGCCTCCCCTATTTATACTTATCAATGGAGAGTCCTAATAACCCAGCAGGGCCTACCTATCCTCCCAATGAGGGTCAACTTACCTTAGGAGACTCAAAATTAGATTTTAATAATACTTTTTTGTGGTTACTACTGACTTGACTTACAACAGAGGTTTTACCTCAAGACTTTACATGACCAACTACATTAATGGCATCCCTAATCGGAGGAACAACATCTCTATAAGGGGTAACAACAACAATAATACAAAATAGAATATCTTCTGCAGTTACATTTCTTTAAAAAAAAATTACTCCTTTAATAGGAATGGCATACATTGGGATTGATAAGCTTTAGTCTCGCATACTAAGTTTAATTTAATGGTATTTTCCTCCATAATCTATACTTCCTCCATTATAAACCAAAATAAAATAAAAAATCATTGGATACACAAAATTTGAGGAACTCTACTAATTTTTTATCAATGAGGATATAAGTACTACCTTAATTAATAAGCACTATGACTTTTTCTTCTTAATTTCTCCTGCAATATTCAAGGTTTGAGGTGTTGAAAAAACTTCCAATGCATGAACATATATTTCATAGTTTTTTTCATCTCTATTGTGCAAGAATTATACATAGTTGTCCTTCTCATTTGTGTGGATTACTCTGCTTCCTTCTCATCATTATTCTCCAATGTGAACAATTTGTTTCTTTACATCTTTACCCTTTTTACCATCTTCTATTATAGTCAAAGCATAGTCATGTTTCTCTTCTCTCATCATTTTATTTATATGATAACCAAGTAGGTTGAGGCATGCTTTCCTTATGAGGCACAAATCGATCTATGATTCATGTATATGTTCCAATAGTATAATTGTGTGTAGCCCTATTTTTTAATTGAATATAAAAAAATTGCATAGATTTCATAAAAAAAAAAGATGTTTTAAACAAATATTATGTTTAATGTCTTCTTTTAATGCCCCCCACGTAAACTTCTAGTAGATCTTGGCCACTGATTTTATCAACCCTAATGTCCAATGCCTAAAATTAAAAGTTATAATATTATAAATATCCGATGTGTTTGAGCCTTATCATCCAACTAAAGTAGTATTGTTCCCAAACTTTACCATATTGTGCTTCTAGGTATCTTGTAAATATACCTTGGGTATAATGATAAGGAGATGTCTTTTTAACTACACATTGATGTCATTTATAGGGTTTTATCTCAAAATACAAAGTCACTGAGGAACTCCTTTTCTTAATGTCCCTAATATTATGCAATTCAAAGTATTGCTCTATTTGGTTCACCCATGTAAAGATGTATGTTTCATAAAACTTTCTTAGTTCAACCTTAATTGACTACCCTTAGGAACCCATCCTTGAGTAGCTCCAATGAATATTATTTTTTTTTTCTTCAATCCCTTGGGTCACATTATCACTTTTACGGAACCTCTCACCTAGAGTATATATGACCATGGATTCTAAAGAACAATGAAATTTCCCTATCGTATTATTTTTTATTTATTTTTTCAAATGTACCAGATCAACTTGATTTGTTTCCCTCTCATCCAAATCCTTAATTTCATTCCAGAATCGGGATACTTGGTTCAACGTCTCTTCACTTTCTTCATAATTAATGGATGAGTTATCTGGAGGTTTAGCATGTGTAGTAGTTTTTCCACCACTTGTTTCCATGTGAGTCCATAAATAGTTACTATTAGTTTTCCTCTATTTTCTATTTATCACTCTTAAAAATCACATTGAACAAATATTCCAAAAATTATGCAAATTTCAAGTGAACATACCTTTTAAAACCCCAATTTGGAGATTTGCTTGGTCACCAACTTTCCACCTATTGTAACTTTGAAAATTATCCACTTTTGAGTCTAATTTTTTTATTCCTATATTTTTATGTGTCTTCTCTAGAAGGCCATAAGTTTGAACCAATTCTATTGTTCCACAAAAAAAGTTAGGGTAACTTTCCCTAAACTTGTTGATTTTGTCTCTTTTAGAAGAGCAATCTTGTAGGACCTTCCATGTGTCCAAATTTTTCATATCTACTTCTAAATTTTGGACTTCAGATATTGTAGTTTGTCATTTTTTGTATGTAATTGGTGGAACTCAATTTGGATATTGCAAGATCCAGATATAAAATTTTACCCATAACACATGTTTGAGACTAATTTTTATACTAGTCAAAAAAACTAATTTCCATAAATTGTAACTCCAAAATTATAGAGAACCATAACCTAATTTTTTACCACGAGTACTTATCTATATCTCCTAAGGTGCCCCAAAATTTTATTTTCTGAAAATATTAAGCCCTAAATGTTGGTACATTACCCCCTATATTATGGATCATTACATATTATTGATTTTGGATTGGGTATATTAGTGGTGTTTATCATTAGTATTATTATAAAAGTTATGTATGCTCGGGTCCATTAGTTGTAGTTGTACCTCTTTGTCTCCTATATTTAGGAATGAGACCTTTTGATTTGAATAATCTCATCTTGTCTTGTCTTGTGTACTTATTACATTGTGTAAGGAGGTCACCCCTTCGAAGAGGCTTGCTATTCATATATTTTATTCATTATCAAGGTGTGGATTAATATTTTTGGTCTATTTATGTTATTCCCATGTTCTTTCTAGGACTGCATTGCATAACATTTGGTATCAAAGCTTGGATGCTTCCAAAACGAGTCATCTTGGTATTTTCGCTATAATTGTTTTCTAGAACATTTCATATAGAAAAACTCGCAAGGGAATTATGGGACATACTTAGAAATATATGGTGTGAGTTTTAGAAACTAACTCATTACAATTTTAGAGATATACTCAGTGGAAATTAGGGTTTATGTGTAGTCCAAAAATTATGCTAAAACGATTGTTCTGGGAAAAATAATTATATATACAGAATGCTAGATCCAAAATGAGTGATACATGTTGCAGTAGAAAGAAGACATACCATGTTATATTGGGTAGAAATTTTAGAATCAGAATCAAACAGTTGTACAATCATACAGTTGTACACGTGGCAGGTTGTACACACTCTCTCTCTCTTCTGAAAAGACCAAAACTAATACGTGTTTGGAAAATTGTCACAATTTTTTTGACACATCCAAATTCAACAAAACCTACAGCATTGTAAAGAGGAAATATTGGTCTACCACAAGCCAATATTTTAGAGTCATAGGGTCCAAAGTATCAGGTTTCCTTAGCTGTAAGTTCAGACAGCAAATCAGTCTTCAAATCAGGGTTTCAAAAAAGTACGCCATTTTAAATTTGAATAACTTTTAGTAGAAGGATTTATCTGAGGTGAACCCAAGGTGTGATATCTATTTATATTGTTCAAAATTACACCTAAATGAAGTGGAAAAAATAACACTCCATACTCCACTCAAACCTTCTGATAATTCATCCTTAACCTACGATGAAAGTGAAGACCTATCTTTTTGGGTTTCCAAGTTGGAAGATCTGATAAAAGGTTCTATGAAAATGATAGATTTAGTTAATATGGAGAGTAATATGGGACATATGATAAATAAAAGGATGGGACATATGATAAATGAAAGGATGGGACAGTTGGAGAGGAACACATAGGAAAATATGTGAAGGATTTCTAATATCATACATAATCTAGAGGAAAAGCTTCCTGAAGGTGAGGAATGGTCCCAATTTAGGGAAGATAAAGTTAATGTCCATGTTGAAAAACCATTCCTTAATAAGCATAATACAAGAGGATTTGTTTATAATAATGGAAGTAATCAAGGATGGTCCCCAAGGGGGTATACAAATCCTTAAGATTGACATGAGGAAGTTTGATGGAAACGACCCCATAACATGGATATTTCAAATGGATCAATTCTTTGATATACAAATATACAAAAGGTGCCTATTGCATCTTTATATTTAGAACCTGAACAACTTGTGTGGTACCAATGGACTTGTGAATGCAAAAATAACTCCATTGTGTATTGGTCCATTTTCACAAAAGAATTGATATCATGTCATGATGAAGTTAAGAGCAATAACTTCTTTACCCAATTGATAAATCTATGGCAAAAGGGTCCAGTAATCGAGAACATTCAACCATTTCAAAAGTGGACTCTCCGAGTGGAGGGAATACCATATGATAAATTGTAATATCTCTTTATTGGAACCTTGAAGGATAACATCCAGCATGAGTCGTGCCTCCTTGAAACAACATCTTTAGAGAAGGATTTCATGGTGGCAAGAAAGGTTGAATGTAAAAATATAATGTGTACTAGAAGAACCACCTCCAACACATATAGAGAGAATAATGTTCTTTATTGCAACCCACCTCAAAGGTTTACACCTCAACAACTGGATGAAAGAAGAGAAAAAGGTCTATGCTTTAATCGTGACAGGAGGTATAGTAAGGGACATAACTGTGGTGAGAAAAAAATGATTCTACATAGACTGTGGAGAGAAAAATGCAAAAGAACAAGAACCATCTCTAGCTAAAGAAATAAAAGAGATTAATATTGTAGAGATTACTCCCACCATATCTTGTCATGTATTGGCTAGAATTAACACTCCTTAAACTCTCAATATCAAAGGATACATCAAAAATAAAAAGGTAACAGTGTTGATTGATTCTAGTAGTACTCATAAGTTCTCAATTGCTTTTCATATCTAGCACCATAATATAGAGTAATGATTGCAGATGGAGTAACTAACAATTTCCTAGAGAAATTCCATAATGTCAATCTTGTTATGAGGTAATATGTATTGAATAGTCCTAATATTTCTATCTCAATAGGTGGTATTTATGTTTCCTTAGGGTTTAAATGGTTACAATCATTAGGAACATTGGATTTTAATTTTTAGGAACTTTTCATGAAATTTTCTTGGGAAGGAAAAGAATTTGAATAAGGGGTATCATAGGGAAGCCAAGCAAGGTTATAAGCTCTAATGGTATGACAATTTTTTTGAAAATGGACATCAAGGTGTAATTAGACAATTATTCTCACTAGATGTTCAAACATCTAATCCCCTTATTCCCCTTGATATCCAAAGCGTCATTGATAAGAACTCCAAGGTATTCAAAGATATTCCACCTACTCGAGATTTTAATCATGTTATTCACTTAATTCCAGGAAGTGTTCCTCCTAACATCAAACCTTACAGATACCCCAATGTATAAAAGAGTGAAATTGAGCATATAGTTGAGCAAATGTTAGACGCTGGTATAATTAGGCCTAGGTAGAGTTCTTACTCTATACCAGTGGTAATGGTAGACAAGAACTGGAGGGATCATGGTGTATGTTTCTATATTATAGAGAGCTCAAAAAGACTCACCATTCAACATAAGTTTCTCATTCGTGTCATTAATGAATTGTTAGATGAACTACATTGAGCAGTTTACATAGCAAATTTGGATCTTCATTCAATGTATCATCAAATTAGATTGAAGTAAGAAGACATACCAAAAACAACATCCAGAACTCATGAAGGTCATTATGATTTTTTGGTCATGCTTTTTGGCCTTATGAATGCATCTTCCACATTTCAAGGTTTAATGAATTACATTTTAAATCCCTTCCTTCAAAAATTTGCGTTGGTACTTTTTTATGATATACTAATCTACAACAAGTCTTGGGAAGAACATGTTCAACATGTTGACAAGGTGCTACAACTACTAAAGGAGAAACAACTATATGCAAAAACTTCCAAATGTTTCTTTGGGGTAAAGGAGGAAGATTATTTATGTCATATTGTATCTCATGAAGGTGTCAAGGTAGACCCTAACAAGATTAAAGCCATGATGGATTGGTCGATTCCCAAAAAATTGAAGAGTCTTAGATGATTATTAGGTTTGACAGGGTATTACCATAAGTTTTTTCAAGAGTATGGAAGAATAGAAGAACCTATAACAACATTATTGAAGAAGGAATAATGTTCGTGGACTCTAGAGGAAACTTAATCATTTGAACAACTTAAAGGGACAATGTCCAAATATCATGTTTTGACCATACCAGACTTCACAAAAATCTTGATTGTGGAATGTGATGCCTTTGAAAATGGAATCTATCATGTTCTAATATAGGAAGGTTGGCCCCTTTCTTTTGAAAGTTGACCAATCAAGTGAAAGAACTTACAAAACCCCATTTATGAGAAGGAAATGATGGTAATACTGCATGCACTTAAGCAATGGCATTCTTCTAAGGTCCAAACAGATCATGATAGGATTAAATAATTCTTGGAATAGAGCCTATATTTAGAAGAAAAACATAAGTAGGTAACCAAGATGTTGGGATATGACTTTGAAATCATCTACAAAAAAGGGAACCAAAATATGGTGGAAGATGCACTCTCCAGAAAAGATGAGGAGGTTGAGGAATTACTTTGTGCGATTTCGATTATACAACCTGATTGGGTAGTAGTAGCAAGGGAAGAATGGATGAATGATATGTATGTGTGGACACTCTTTCAAAAGCTACAAAAGTATCCCAATGTATCATATACTTTTGTGTGGAAAAATGAATCAATATGGTATAAAAATCGCTTCTATATATGTAAGAACTCCCAACTTAAACAAAAGATCCCTTTGTATTTACACACCTCTCCTATAGGTGGGCACTCAATATTCCTAAAAATGTACCACGTGGTCAAGAAGGAATTCTTTTGGGAATGTCTTAACAGTACAACAAAACCCTATGATTGGTGTCTCTTTTAGCTTCATTTATAGCGTCCACTATCACTTTTAGTGTATTTTCATCATTTTTTGGACAAAGTGGACACTTTTCCATGGGATGGCGCTTTTAATGGCGTTATTAGCGTCCCTTTTTAAAATTTGACGCTATTTTGGATGCTAATTAGCATCCCATATAACACCCAGAATATCCTCCAAAAAAATGTCTAGAATAGCACCAAGCTTAGCACCATATATTGAGCCAGGATTAGCACCAGGAAAAACATATGACATAGCGCCAAGTATAGAACCAAGAATTGCGCCTAGAAAAAATCCAACATAGAGTCAAGTATAGAGTCTAGAATAATGCCATAAATTTAGCATCCCAACTAACGTCCAAAATAGTATCCCATATAATGCCCATAATAGCCTCCAAAAAAATGTCTATAATAACATCAAGCATAGCACCATATATTGCGCCAAGGTTAGCACCAAAAATTGCGCCATTAATTTTGCCAGGAAAAACATCTGACATAGGGCCAAGTATAGAAAAAATAATTGTGCCTAGAAAACATCAAACATAGCGCCAGGTATAGATCCAGGTATAACACCTGGAATAACACTAGAAATTTCAAAAGGAACCACGCTAGGAATTGCACTAGGTTTAGAGCTATGAATTAGGTTCGGAAAAAGTCCAACATACCATCAAATAGAGTGCCAACATTAGCACCAAAATTTGTTTTAGGAAAATAACAATAAATTTCAGAAGGAATTGTGCCAGGAATTGCACCAAGTAGTGTGCTAGGTATAGAGCTAGACATAACATTAGGAATTGCGATAGGAATTTCGAAAGGTATTGTGCTAGGAATTTCCCTAGGAAAAGGGCCAAGCATAGAAGCAAGTATAAAGCTAGGAATAAAGTTAAGAATTGCACTTGGAAAACATCCAACATAGTGGCAAGCATAGATCTAGGTATAGTTCCAAAAGTTTTGAAAGAAACTGTGCCTGGTTTAGAGCCAAGAATTACACTCGAAAAACTGTCTGACATAGTGCTAGGATTAATGCCAAAGATTGCGCTAGGAAAATAGCCAAGAATTATAGAAGGAATTGTGCTAGGAATTGCACCAGGCATAGTGCTTGGTATAGAGCTAGACATAACACTCTGAATTGCGATAAGAATGTCGAAAGGTATTGCACCAATAATTTCCCCAGGAAACAGGCCAAGCATCGCACCAAGTATAGAGCTAGACATAGCACCAAGAATTGCACTAGGAAGTATGAAAGGAATCGTGCAAGAAAAAGTGTTAGGAAAACTCCAATGTTGCATTAGGGATAGTATCGAGCAAGTTGACATAAGTAGCACCTAATTGTCCATTTTGGAAACTAAGAGTCCCTAATTAATCGTAAATAACCTCAATGGAGTCCTACAATCCCTAACGAAATTATAGTGCGCTTAATGACATGTTGTTGCTGATGATGATACATATTGACAATGATAAATATGGAAATGATGATTTCTACAATATTTAGTAGGATGTTGATGACAACGATGATATCAATGTCAATAATGATGATGCAAGTGATTATAGCACTATTTGATATTGATTGGTCCTAATGGAAACATAATTCACCCTAGTGCATTGAATTTACCATAATAGCGACATGGACATCAAGTGAGGTCTAAAATATTCATAGAGGTAACTAGCCCAAGGACTTGACTTAACAAGCATGATGATGAAAATGATGTTGATGTAGCATATGACATTAATGATGACGATGACAACAACATCAATGTCCACGATGATGGTGCATTACTTATTGATCTTAATGTCACTTAAATTTATGTAATGACATTAGAGAGACATACAAATATCACCTAAATGACTCACAATATCACTTTCTTTATATTTTATAAAAAAAAAATATATCTTTTAGTAACATAATATTTTATTGACCTTGTCATTTTAATTTATCAATTTATTCATCACATTTTCCTCCTTAATGATCCCAAGTTAAGCTTCTAGGTCAGTAATATCTAGATCAAGGAGGAAGACACCGAATCATTATCAATGGTCTTAGGTATGAACAAAAAAAACATTATAGGAGTCTCACCCACCACCCTAGGAGCATTCTTTACTCGAAACCCCGTGGATTTTCCACATAATGTTTATTTGTATAGTTTGGTGGCCCATGTCAAGTTATTGTCAACATGATACCCAACATAACTAAGTAACTGTATAACTCCATAAGCATTGAGTTAACCTTAGTGCATAAAACGTCCATGAGCTATTTTATACCTTCCTTTTACACATTAGTCAATATCCTCATGTTTTGTTTTGGTAGTCGATGATAACCCCATGCCACAATAATGTCATTTAAATTAAAATTCTTGATTTTATTCATGTGGATTATTCACAACACTCACCCACATACACAAATAACAACAAATAAACTTTATAATAAAAACAAATTAGCAGAGTAATAACTTGTAATTATTGACATCATATAAATGACAACTATTAGCCAAAGAAATGAAGCTATTAACTAATGTAACAACATCCATTCAAATTCGAATACATTGCTAATGATTTTAAGTGTCATAGCTTGTGACCTTATTGCACTTGTAAATAAATATCGTTGAGTTCAATAGAACACTCCACCCTTTATATTATAGGGGTGTACGGATAAAGCTCATGGGGCATACAATGATATTGTCATGGTCAATGGAGGATACATAAATATTGGGCACTAATGAAATATTCTAACCATCTAGGGCTAATAAGGTTAGCCATCCATCAATTTTAGTAACTCTTATATTCCCTTTCCAATCCTCCCCATACTCACCATCTTATGCACAATGTTTTTCGTCGCCTAGGCTCACCACTTTTCCCCATCACTTTGAGTCGCATTGTACTTTCCATCTAGAGCTTGTCTTCAACCTTGAACTTTTGTTTTTAGGGTTTATCGTTTTCTCTCTTATTCTTTGGATCACAGTGATGGTCTTGGGAACCCCTTCTGGATGGATGGAATATTTAATTCTTGAATATGACCCCTCTGATTCACTTTATTCTCTATTTAAGAACCCCTTGAATCATATTTTGAGTGAAAGGAAGCCTCATAGGATCACAATTTTCCTCTTGATCAATACCTTCTTTAGGGTGGTGGAGTTCATATATGAGTTCATGAAGAACTTCCTGGTTCTTATTTCATATGCATGCCACATATTGTTTGACTGTGCCTCCCTTTTGATTGGGCTCTACGCCTCATATACTTCCCGACATATACCTATAAACAAAAAATTCAATTACGATTATGGGAGGTTTGATTTGGTCTCTAGGTATGTGAATTTTGTTTTCCTAGTTGTGATTGGGTCTCTCATATTTTTGAAGTCCATCAAGAGAATTATAGATCCCTGGGATATTTCTACATATTGTTTATTGATTGTTTTGGTTCAAGGACTTATAGTCAATATTGTAGGGTTGGAATTTTCCCATGAAACACATCATCATGCCAATGCTCATGGTTGTTCCCATTCTCAATCTCATGAAATTCATGGACACAACCACACCTACACAATCCGTGCCTCCTGCACAAACGAATCTCACCTGCTTCTCCTCACCATTGCCTCATGCAAACTGTTACTCGTCATTTTATGAGCACTTTATTTTTCACGTGAGCATTGAGCCTTTGAGATAATCATGGTTCCACGTCTCTTCCACACATCTATTTTGTTTTTCATGTGTCCCTTCCATTTTTTCTCTTCAACACTTCAAAACTAGCGATCATGAGGAAAATTGAAGACAAGATAAAACCCCTTGTTGGAAGATTCATCAACAATTTTTACATTTCAACGACATCAATTATTTTCATTTGTAGCACTTACAATAGCTCCTCCCAACATATTTTTCATAGCAACTCGTTCTTGGGCCTCTTTTTCCCATACCCAACCCCATTACACACAATACTAATCTAAAGTACCATGTCTCTTTTGTGCCATGTACAGTAAACAACATCGGTTTTTGTTTGCTCTTAGTTCCTCCATATTGCATCTATACCAACATGAAACAAAACATTTTGCTTTTGCAGATCCTTGTTTTTCTATGGTGCTTCCACCATTCACCAGCAACATGCTCATGGAACAACAATGCTCATCGTTATTTTTGTCTAGTCATATTTGGTAGTTTTATTTTAGCAGTCGCAACCACACAGTTAAGCAGCATTCAAATCAAGTTCTATTTAGAGACATGCTCTCCCACTTAGGTCTATGTAGGAACCTACTTCCACTCAAAACCTCACAACAACATCCATATTGGGTTCATTTGGAGGTGTTCCTTCCCACCCTGATCTATGTAGGCACCTGCTCAGTTCAACAACTCTTCATGACAACATATGGATTGGGTTCATTTGGAGACATGCCCTCCCACCTCGGTTGATGTAGGAACTTTATCAGTTCAACTCCATTTGGAGACACACCTTGCCACCTTAGTCTATGTAGTCACCTACTTTAGTTAGCACTAGCACACTCTTCAATGTATTCATTAACACCTCGACAACTATCATTTTAGACTTGGTTTCAGTTTTCTCACACTTCACCTGAGAGGAAGAAAGAAGGGATGTTTTCCCCTTCAATTAGGAGGAATTGGATGAATGGGAGGCCCATCCATCACAATATGATGTTTGGATTTGGTTCAAAACCCATTATCAAATTATATTGGTTAATTAGTTAGGTATACTATTAAATAATGGTTAGTCTTTTTTACTTGTAAAATGTGGACATGTAATGCTATATAAATGTTATGAAGCCTTCATCTAATATAAGTTAGTATTATTTTCTTATTATATGTATTTTGTTTATTCTAAGTTCGATTATTGAGTTTCATATGTATGTGGATCAATAATTTATTAAATATATTTTGTTGATAGCTTTGATAATTACCATTTAACTATTTTATTTTATTTTTCTTGTTTTTTTATGTGGTTTGTTGCCCCATAACTTAGTGGAAAGAATTTCAAGGGGCCCACCCGAAGGGACCCCACCTATAAGCACTAGTTTTGGGAATTTGTCCCCAGAGGGGCCAGAGAACTCAAGAGTTGGCATCGACCTAGTGACAGCTTGGCCACAGAATCCCCAACCAACTGAGCTACCCCACTGTAATTTTTAACTATTTATTTATTATAGTAAATTAAATATTTAATATATATAGTCATATTGAAATTGTTATTGATAATTAAATACATAAAACCATCACACAATAACACTTCACTTCTATACCAAACAATCCTAAAAGAAACATTAAAAAAAGAGTGCAAAAACTAAAACAACAATAAAAACAAATTATATAACAATAATTAGTAATAAATCAATATTTTCAAAAAAGACCACAACTTATGAAACACTTAATACATCTCAAAATATCACAAACCAAAATAAATATAGATAATTTAAACTCACATGTTTTAATTTTTTTTATCTTAATATAAAAAAAAATTAATATTATTGTATATATAGACTTTAAACCAAAATCTATTTTAACATACAAACTAAATATTAAAATTAAAAAAAAAACATAAAACAAAGTAATTATTCCATTCTATACTTGCTAAATATTAAAAAAAAGAAACATCATAAAACAAAATAACAAAAACTAAAAATACTAAACATAATTTAAAAAAACATGTTAATATTTTTAAAAGAAACATCATAAAACTATATAACAAAAACTAAAATTACTAAACATAGTTTTAAAAAAATGTTAAGGAATGCTCCAACACAACACAGCACTAATAAAAAGAAACATCATATAAACAAATTAGAAAGACTATATTAAAATTTAGAAACATCTCCAATAATATTTTACTTAATTTTATATCGCATTTTAAATGGTTTTATTATTTGATTATTTCATTAATGCAATTTCTTATTGTTTTGGAGGAGGTATGCAAGCATACAGAGAAGGCCAAACACTACAACTTCCTCATTCATGGAGCACACTAAGAACGCCAAACACTACAACTTCCTCATTCATGGAGTGGAATGGAACTAGTTTTTTTTCTAAACTCGCTTGTTGAATAGTATTTCATTGGTTTTCTTAGAATACATGCAGAAGATCAAAGGTGGATTTTAATGAAATGTTGTAATTTCAATTTTTTTCTTAGTTTCTTTTAACCAGTTTCATTGATTTTCTTAACATGCATGAAGGAGATCCAAGGTAGGCATACATAAAAAGGAGGCTCGTCCAAGTTTGTCTACATTGGAAAGCTCATCTCATAGCCCCTGAGAATCCACCCTGGCACAGAGGAACGATCTTAAAGGGTATGGTTTATTTCAACGAATCTCTAGTTTAGATCTTCAATGCTAGGTTCCATTGGAACCATCAAAAATATATTATGACTATGAAAAAATGTAAAATCCAATAAATTGAATACGATTGGAGGGAGATTGATTCGTTTGAAAGAGAGCCAATGAGGAAGAATTCAACTGTTAGGAGAGGAGCAAACTAATCCAATCTATGGTATGTTTATGATCATTTTTTTATTTGAGTTTTTGAGCTTTTTTATTCCAATTTTCTAATGTGTATAATGAAATATTCAATTCTAGAGGTTGTACCTAGACAAAAACATATTCAATGAAGTTCAGGGGACGCTCAAGTCATATTCAATGAAGTTCAGTGGAGGCTCAAGTCTTCATGAGTCCTCACTCCTTGTTGATATATTTTTGAAAAAAAGAAATTAATAGCATTCAATGCATTTATTTTCTTTCTTTTTATGAGAGAAAATGTTGGTATATTTAAAGATTCATTGAAATGAATAATATATATATGAAAGATTTTAGTTTTAAATTTTTTTATTTGTTTATTTTTTATCTATTTTTTAAATAAAATAAATTATTATTTAAAATTTAAAAAAAAAAATTAGATAAAAACTCTTTACTTAATTTGCATAAAAACGGTTTGATCCGTTGCACACAACACATGAACTCTATTGACCAAATTTTCTTCCCTATTTGTGAAGAAAACACGCATAACACCCAAGATTGTAAAATTAAGCGAAACAATGTACGACAACACATGAACTGTATTGACCAAATTTGCTTCGCTATTTGTGAAGAAAACACACATAACACCCAAGATTGTATTTGAATACTAAAATTAAGCGAAACAATGTACGACCCAAGCAAACCGCCAGAACCAGTTGGCTGGTAAAATTTAAAATAACAATAATAATAATTACGGGTTCGTTCGCTGATAAAATTTAAAATAACAATAATAATAACTCCAGTCAACCCAGACGTTATAACAATCACCGCACATATAATAATCAAGGCAGTAATGTTGGAGAATTATAAGATGTTATTTTTATTTTTATTCCTTTTTTAATTGGAAATGGTTTATAATTGTTTTCAAATTCATTGCTTAGTAAGTATAAAGTTGCTGTAAAAACTGTATTCATTATTTTTCATAATTTACAAAAATAAAAATTAAAAGATGGCATAAATTATGGAAAATAAATTCTTAATTCTCATAATTTATAAAGAAGCTAAAAGCTGAAAAATTAATTTTTCATTTCACAAAAAACATAGACTGTTAAAAAAAATAACATAATTTAAAAAAACAAAAATTAATTAAGTTAATGTTCTACTTATATTTAATATAATAAATAAAGCAATCTAATAAATATTATAAATCATTGTTTTCATAAATATTTTTTTTATGTATATTAAGAAAAGAGTAAATGAATGAGAATAATATTATGACTTTAGTTTATTCTACATAATATATTAATTATGAATAAAAAAATTAAAATGACTAGTTTTATGTACACTTTCATTATGGTTATAATAATATTATGCTAAGACCCCATGTCTTAGCATGATTATAATAATATTATGCTAAGACCCCTATTGAAACAGTTAAGACCCTATGTCTTTTACAACCATTAGAAATACCTTTCCAATGCTGGGAGGAAGTCTCAATGGATTTTATCATAGTTCTTCTACCCAAGTCAGAAGAGAAGAATGATATTACAGTGGATGTTGATAAGCTCACAAAATATGCACACTTATGTGCACTCTCTCACCCTTTTAATGCAAGTATGGTTGCTACAGCCTTATGGGAAACAATTTAGAAGTTACATGGAAACCTGAAGATTATTGTAAGTGATAGAGATCCAATTTTCACCAGAAAATTTTGGAATGAATTATTTTCTCATTTGGGTACCTAATTGGCTCACAGTTCTTCTTATCATCCTCAATCCGATAGGAAAACTGAGAAAGTGAAAAAATGTTTGGAAGGCTATCTTCGTTGCTTTGCATTTGATAAACAAACATAGTGGGTGAAGTGGTTATATTTGGAAGAATGGTGGTACAATAATTCCTTCCATACATAATAAATAAATGTCACCATTTATGGCACTTTATGGGTACCAACCTCCATCCATCACATCTACCTTAAAAGGAAAATGTAAAGTTCAAGATATGGAAGATCACCTAAAGAACTGGCAAGAAATTATCCATTTTCTGAAGGACAACCCGACTATGTCAAAAAACAGGATGAAACAACAAGCAGATCAAGATCATAGTGAAAGAAGTTTTGAAGAAGGGGATTGGGTATTTCTAAGGATGCAACCTTACAAACAAATGTCCCTCAATCAACTAAATAAAGACAATAAATTAACACGTAAGTACTATGGTCCTTATAAAGTGGTGCATAAGATTTGTAGTATGGCTTACAAATTGGAGCTCCCTTCGTATGCAAGCGTACAGCCAGTTTTCAATGTTTCTTGCTTAAAGAAGGTAATAGGAGACATGATTCAAATTCAAACTATCTTGTCAGATGTTGATGAAGAAGGGAAATTCATATTGGAACCTAAAAAAATAACTTAAAGGAGCAAACAACTATGCAATTGGGATATTACTGAGTACCTCATCAAGTGGAAGAACTTACTAGTTGAAGATTTGACATGGGAAGACGATTCCTTCGTACAAAAGCATCGACAACTAATCAAGTGTTTAGGACAACACTTGTCTAAAGGGGAGGGGCATGTTGATCCCTAATGTTGGCACATTACCCCCTCTATTGAGGCTCATTACATATTATTGATGTCAGATTGGGTCTATTAGTGGTAATTGTCATTATTATTATTATTATATTAGTTACGTCGGCTTGGATCCATTATTTGTAATTGTACCTCTTTATCCCCTATATATAGGAAGGGGACCTTTTTATTTGAATAGTTTCATATTGTTTTGTCGTGTGTACTTAGTACATTGTGTAAGGAGGTTTCCACCTCAAATAGGCTTGTTATTCATCTCTTTTATTCATTATCAAGGCATGAATTACTCTTTCTTGTCTATTTATGTTCTTTCTAGGACTTGGTTGCATAACAAAAACTTCTGAGAAAAAAGGTTATAGCTAAAATGGAAAGAATACTTGCTTTGAAGGATCCAACCCTAAGACTTATACTTTGATACCAAATGTTTTGAACCAAATTCCCCTAATATATTTAAAAAATGTATCTCCACACCTTTAGAATGATAAAGAGTCAATTAATAACAATTCTATTCTAAGGGAACCTCCTTTTACAATATATCCAATGCACAAGACAAGTTGAAATGCATATACAAATAAATTTCCTTTATTATAAATATCAAATAAAGGGACATGGTGTAAGCTACCATTAAACCTACCTAAATATAACTAATTTACTAATAAGTATTTATAGTTAAGGCCTTAACAAATCAAATGTACAATGTTGTGAGGGGTAATATCACACATCCATAGTCCAACCTCCCCATAAACACCTATTTTTCAAGACAAACTCCTAATTAAACTTTTTTCAATGAAGAACTTCTCGTATCCCTTTAGTAAACTTTGGTTTCAATTTTCAATGATCTTGGAGCCTTATTTTGGATCACCTACCTACAAGTTCCTAACCTACGCTAAATGTTGGTGTTGTTCAAAAGATTAGGTGACATTGTGTTTTCCACACCCTCTCATTGGATATTGGTGTAGGGATCATAAGATATGTGAAACCATTATTTAAAGTGAGAAAATCAAGGACTTAACTTTTACAGTGAAAAAATATCATTTAATATAGTGTAAATTAAGTCTTAAGTTTTTATGTGAGGTAGTAAATTTTAAGTGTCTCGTGCTTTATTGGTCAACCAAGCAGTGGTGTTTAGGCATGGCTATGTGTGTGCCATGATGTGCGTGGATATTTATTTAAATTAGAAAATTTTAATACAAAACTTGAAAGCATTTGAAAATGAGATAAGTTCTTTTTGGTAAATTTTTCTTTCAATAAAGCAACCCAATTGTCTCTTTTGATTCACCCAAGTTGCTTTAGGAGCACAATGTGAAGAGAATACATGGGAATGTATGCTTTTACCAATTAAATTTAAAACAATGTTAGTGTTTATATTGTTATCAAGTACAAAAACTCTAAAGTGATGCTAATAGTAGGAAATATGCAAAGTAAAAAGGCATAGAAAATGTGTGAAACTCAGGGTTGGGCCTCTATCTGGGAAATAAAAGATCGACAAAGTTATTATGTGAACATGTGTGTTTCTCATCATGGATAAGTGAAGGAACCCTATGTCATGACATAAAATTTGATGGCATAGTCATGTCAAGATTTGTAACAAGATATTTTTTTAAATCGAGTAGTTATCATGTTGTGATTTCTATGAGGGTGAACGAGTGTCATATTCATCGAATGGCGTTTAAAATACTCACAACCACCTATAAAAATAAGAATTCAATGTGAATGAAATAAATTTATCTTAGTTTAACCCAATGATTTTCTACACTCTATAAATTCTTTAAAAAAAATCCCAATTAAGTCATCATTTTGTTGTGGAAAAACTAGTAATGGGTTAGTGGGATTCTTTATTGAAGAAATATTAGATTCCTAAAAATAATAAATGTGAGGGTTTTTTTCAAGATTTATTTATTTAAATACTTCAATGGGAATGAAGGGAATCAAAGGAAGACGGAGGAGAATACCTCACACTTCAAATCCTTTTCCTTTCCTACCAAGTTGTTGTTGGTTTACATGAAACTAAGAGGCCATAGAAACAATCTATCTAAAGCACTCCAAGGAGAATACCTCACACTTCAAATCCTTTTCCTATCAACATCTTGTGGGTTTAAATGAAACAAAGAGGCCATAGAAACAATCTATTTAAAGCACTCCGAGCATGTACACTATAAAAAAAACAATATACTTTACAAAGATCATACAACCAACCGAGAAATCACAAAAACAAAATCATAAAACATTCTTGAATCCATTAGCATCCATAAACAATAAGAACTTGAAAAATGAACACATAACAAAATCATAAATGAAGGGGGGGGGGGGGGGAACTAAATTATATTTAATGGAGGGATATTTACAATTGTAAACCAATAGCTTTGAGAAAAATAGTCCCTCCAACCTCACTTTCACCAAGTTTGTCCTTATAATCCTCTTCTCTTGTCTTCCTACTGAAACTGAAGTGATCACGATGCCTATGGATCCTTTGTAACAAGTGGAGAGAGGGAAACAATGGATCTCTTTGAAAGTGGGGTAGCATAACAATGCTTTAAAACCAACATAATAATTCATTCCCCAATGTCTGTGTATATATGGGAAACGTTTTTTGGATTTTCCTATAGAAAGTCCCAAGTGGAGTTACTATTACCCTAGGTTTATCTATTTTGACATGTTATCTTTCGAGGTTACTCTAAAAGTGTTTACACCATGCTTGGGGATAGATTCATGTGATGTAAGGTGCATGGTGTATGGATAACCCTTGGTTGTTCCATTATGGACATACACATTGGATTTATCTTGCTCATTGATTTCTAAAACTTGTCTTGATTCCAACATCACACACTTCCTTGGAGCATTGGAGACCTGGACAATGTTATGACATTCTTCATGATGTGCACATTCAAAACGAGTTCATTTCTTAAAGTATTATTCACCATGGAGGAGGATCATTGGGCATCTTCTAGGAGGGAATTGAACCCTAGGTGGTGTTGAACCCTAGATGGTATGGAGACACTTGGTTGCTTGCATGGAGGCTTATACTTTACTTAAGGATTCTTTGGTTGAGCAGTGGTTAAGTACATGGGATGGACCTGATGGTATGCATGGCTTAGGAGGTAGTATGGGAGCTTTGGAGATCGTTGCATGAGGAGGTTTCAACCTTAGAGCCTTACTTTTTTATGTGCATGCTTTGGATCTTGATATGTGTCACCTAAATTTTGAGCACTTTGCATGTGGGCATTTCTTCTTGTAGTTAGGTTGCTTGTAGTGGACTAGGTTCACTTTCTATTGTTGGTGTACCTTGCCTCTCATATAAGTAGAGAGATGAGATAATATTTCCATCACTTTTACGTATTCACTTCATAGACTTGCATGCTTGAGTTAGAGATGTGAGACTAGGGTGAACTTGTCTTCTTGTACTCTTGTTCATATGTATTTTTTCTCTCTATATTGAGCGCCAATATTATTAAAGGAATTTAAATGGAATACTAGGGTTAGGGTTTCACCCTAAGGAGACAAAAAATACTAGTATTTGGGATGAACCATAGAAAAGAAAATAAAAACATTTTTAACTTGTAGTTCTTGTGAGAAAAGAAGACTAGGGTTTTGTGGCATTTGAAAGCCCTAGTTCTACTTTGTGTGCTTGTTGTGGAGAGAAAATGATACATTCTTATACATTTGTGGGATGTAAGTTTAGGTGTAAAGAAACACTTGCCAATGTTTATGCTAGCTTGTTCAAGATCTTTAGTGGAATGACTAGCTTTAGTTATGAATGGTTCCTATCTAGGAGAACTTGGTGGCTAGTGTATTATGATGGTTTCCCTATCTAGGATTTAGAGAGATTGATTTGTATATATTTTGATAAGTTATTGGTATCTACATGTACTTCATCTCTTATATATGAAGTGCTTTAGTTGTCCAACTATTGTGTACTTGCAAATTTAATTTTCATCATATTTTATCTTCTTGAATGGGTAGATTATAGCATCTGTGGCTCATGTTGAGTTAACAAAACTTAGATCTAAAGTGATTAAGTTATTTAGCACATATTTAGAAGGTAAATGAGTATATTTAATGTTGTAATAAGACATTTCAAATATCTTATTCTTGGAAAATTGTTCCCTAAGGGTTGTAGCTTTGTGGTATTGAAGTACACTTGAATGGTATTTATGTTCTTTCACTACCATGTGAAATTGGGTTGAAATGAAGTGGAAGATTATTTTTTAAAATTCATATTTAATATTTATCACTAATATTGAAATTTCACGATAAATGGATTCGAAAACTTGAAGGTTAAGGTGAAATTTATGAATTTTCAATCAAAGTTAGATTCCCAAAATTTCTATATGACAAGCTGCCTTGAGTTGGACTTGAGTTGGACCCTAAATCCACTAATTTCAAGCCTGTAAATGCTACATGTTTATTTTTTTAATCTTATGATGCCTTCAAAACAAAGCACTATTTTTGAAGGTGCAATCGTGTTAACTTGTATTTATTGGAATTTTAATGAAATTAACCATTAATAAAATTTAGGTGTAAATATATTCCACTGATAACATTCGAGGGTAAATATATATTCCATTATGTGGCATTCCCTAAGGTTATCTACATTGTATAAATTCTTGATTTGATAAATTAATGTTTTTAAGATAATCAATGAGATTTGGTCACTAGGTTACCACTTTCATGCTATAATAACAACCCCTTCTATCCTTGCTTCATCCCCGCCCCCCTCCTCATCCTCTAATGCCTTAGTCACCTCTCTCCCTAGTCATTTTTTCGATGATTGATTCCCTCTAGGTTATTGTCGCAAGTGCATCCCCATTCAAGATGGATTTTACCTTGTTGGAATCAATCATGACTTCTCTTGAGATGTTAAATTTATTGGTCACATCGATTCTCTAACATATATTTTTCATTGTCTGTTGCATTCGTTATATCATCTATTGCATTGTCGTGTGTTGCCTACATACCTTTATTGGTGCTTGATGAGTGTCTGCACCTCCCACGCTATCATTTGCTTATTTTAAACATATGTTTCCTCCCATTCCCATTCCCTAGCTAGTTTTTAGTTAATGCCACCACTTGTTTCTCTTACAATAGCTCCATGCTAATGTAGTGTAAAATACCTCACTCATGTTGGACTTGTTCTGACTAATGTATTTGATACTGCATCACTAGTGTCATCATCTCCCCACTCATGTTGTCTTATTTCCAACATTTACACGTTACCTCATGTATTTTTTCATTATCACAACGGCATACCTCTGTTACATATCCCGCCCTTCTTTCCATCACCTTTGCCCACTTCCTATACTTCCTTGAGAGTTGGTGTTGGTGTTGGTGTTTCTACCCTTCCGTTGCTTTGGAAAAACCAAATTTACATATATCATGTCAGAGAATATATTATTGAGGTTTTGGACTGTAACTTATAGAAAACAACGATGAAAATATCATGAAATATTGGCAAATGTCGTAAAGCCTCAAAAAATACAAAATAACGATTTTTTTCAATTTTTTTGAAATCAAAAGAAACAACAACATCAAATAAACACATTAGTACATAAATAGGAAAATAAAACTAAGATATAAGATGAATAAGATGTCAAATCGTGGACCATGATCACATATCAATAATAAACTCAAATATAGAAATATGTTCCTAATAGAATGATAGAAAATCACATCAAATGATCAAAATAAATGTATCTCAAGAGATGAATAATCATGACTCATGAATCATATAGATAGTATGTATACATAGGACATAGTACAATGATAAATAATAGGAATCATTGTTTCCCTCTACTCAATCTACCCCTTTTACAGGAAAATGGCACTACTCTTCCTCTAAAAGCAGTAGGTGGTTGTGGAGGTGGTTTGGATGAGCTTGGTGTGGAACCAAATGCTCCAATTGCTTGATTAGGTAATGGGGATGAGATGGAGGCTAATGTGAGTTGTATCCTCCCAGTCTTAATTGCATTAATTTGTGATGGTAGTGGAATTTTCCTTGGTTAGCGCTACACTTGAATATCAACCTCCTTCTCAATGTTCTCATCCTTTGGAAGTGGAACATCAACATCCTCCTTCACCCCCTTTTCCTCCTCCAACACATTTGCATCAACATACTCCTCTCCCTCTAACCATTCAGGTTCCTCCTCCATCACATCTTCCTTAGTATCCACCCTTCATTTACTACAGTGTCAATATCATCCAATGAAAGAAATCTACATTGGGCACTTTCTCAATTTGCTTCACCTGCAACCTTAGATTGTAGTAGACATAAACCATGTCATTAAGGTTCTCATAAAGTAACTTGTATTAGTATGAGAGACATAGTTATGGGGTGATGAATGATGATAAATTAAAATGAAAAATTGTAATAAATTAAATTTAAATTTTCATTCTTTAACATTTCTAACCTTCTACACTTCTTGGAATGTATCTTTTCAAATACACTCCAGTTGCACTCACACCGTGATGGGCTGCAAGTTTGACTTGAGACTCTAATGAAATTTTTTTGCAACTCTAGGACTTTTCCACCATAGTTTGTCCACCACACATCTACAATGAAAACAAGGAAAGGAAATACAATGAATTAAATTTCTACCAAGTAATAAATAGATAGAAATGAAAGAGTAAATACTTAAGACATCAAAATTTGAAAGTTTGAAATTAATTGTACTTGAAGGTTGAACTTTAAAGCTTACCTAGAATCCTTTTGGTTCTATCCTCAACAACCATGTAATAACCAAAAGTGCTAGTTGTAATATTATAGATCTCCATTTGTATAGAAATATTTGAGCATTCAAAGGGAGTTAACGCCATCCTATAATGAACACAATTGAGAAATCCACCCATGGCATAAGCATGAAACTAAAATCCACATGCATAAGAGAACATGGGGTTGAGGTAGAGCCAAGTTGCATGAATGGGACGATGGAGAGTATGATTATTTCATTCATCAATCACACTCCATAGTTGAGCTCATAGCTTCTTTGGCCCTATCCATGGCCTCATACAAGTATCCCATTTCCCACTTGTCACCATCAACCAAACAGAGAACCTTTACCAAACGTTCACTAATGGCACATGCCTCTTGCACTCATAGCCAAAAATTCAGATAAAATTGCACTAGACAATCTTTGGTTTCCCATATTGTTTGGTGTTATAGACACAAAAATCCCACTCATCATAAAGAAACATCTATTGCAACTCCATCATAACCATCTGATACTGGAGAGAAATGAAGCTAGTGGTGAATCATGTAATTTTTTGTTGCACCAACTCCTTGTTCCCCTTGAAGTACCTCACAAGTGAAAGAACACACACATGCACACATTTGCATACTTCGAGTTGAATCAATGACCTCCTTGATCCAAGTAAATTTTCCCATGTCCCCTAGTATCATCAAATCAATGCAAAGAGAGGAAAAAGTTTCCAATACAAGCTTGCATACATCTCCAAAAACATCCTCCCAACAACAAATAATTGGTGACATTGTCCATAACCATCCTAGATCCAAATCCTAGGCTCTATCAAGCGTCGAGAGGGATCAAATATTCTGAGGTGCAAACCTCTTCTCAGGTATTGCACGCAAGGAGCTATTCGAGGAGAGTTTTACACCGCAGGATATGTGATCCCTCTTAGCACTTGATAGAGCCTAGGGTTTGAATCTAGGCTAGTATTAAAAAACAAATCAACTCCACTAGATAAAAATACCAAAAACGAACCTATTATATTGAAAGTTTCAAAGAAAACTCCATCATATACATTTAAAATGTTTAAGCTGTGAAATGTGATTTCCATGAACATAATTAATATAAAAAAATAAAAATATTTTTTTTATTTTTTATATTCAATATTTAAAGCTTCTCCAAGTATGGCTAAATAATACATTGACCCATAAACTTCATATTAACGCACTAAGCATTTTTACGCATAATTTTTGCTGTGTAAAAATGAACAGTCTAATTATCTACAAAGTCAATCTTATAAAACCACCGTCACAGAAGCTTTAGTTTTTGAATTAAATTAAACCTGGTTTTTAACCATATTGATGTAAGGATGAACTGGAATAAAAATGAAACATATTAAATCAATCCATCCTGTATTTAAAAAGAATGGTTGTAATCAGGAGGCCATGTCCTCTAACAGATTGTAATATTTTGACTAGTATACTGTTTCTTTTAAGGTAAATGAATTCTTTTGAAGAGAGCATTTCCAATTAGCTTTCATTGAAGACGAATTTTGTGCCTCTTGTTTTCTTGTAAGATAATCTTCCAATAATTTTTTTCACATATAGATGGGTTGTTAGAATGTGTTCCTAACTATGAATGTCACATCCCCTCCCGTCCACTAGAGAAAGAACGTGACCATAACTGCTCGCTCTGATTGTTGCAGGAGCACCCAGCTCGAAGTTCAATCTATTCACCACTTTGTAAATTCTTTCACTTCCTAGTAGTAGAGAAATTGATCATGTCAGTGATCCATTCGAAGATCTATGAAGAAAATAAAAATCTCAGAGGAGATCGAATGATAGGGAAAGATCGCGATGAAAATAGATGGTCACAATTTGTTCCGCATCCGAGAACAGATCAACGGTTGAGAATCAACCTGCAAGAATCAACGGTGTGGAAAGCTTGAGTTTGCAGAATCGAGGAAATATGGAATTTGCGGTCCCGCATCCCGCATGTGGAATGGACCGTTGCGGAAATAATTAGTTACTAAAATAGAGATTATGGAGCCGCATCCTGCATCCCGCATGCGGAAAGGAGAGTTGCAGAAGGAAACTATGTGACGAATAGAATTTATAGAAGGACATTTCCACATCCCACATCCCGCAAGTTGTGGAAAGAAAACTTGTGGAAGGAAGTTCAACCGGTTAACAGAAGTCTTGGACAGATTTGATCATTCAAGCCATCACCAATCCATCCATCTAAGTCCTATAACGTAATTTAGAAATGCATTGAAAACAAACATACACATATGCATACCATTGCAATTATACATCAGAAGAGATTCATCAATTCAACACATTAAACATGTTCATCATATTTCATTAAGCAATTACAAATGCAGATATTAACACAGAGGTACTTATCTTTGAAAGAAGTTTGTCCCGCAACTAGCTATGTCGCTGCAACGTTCCACCCAACCATAGGCCAGTGTGCTCATCAATCTCTCAGTAGCACTGCCACCCCGAGCTGGGCATGATTTCCACAAGGAATAAGGAACACTAGCAGGCTCACACATAGCCAAGAATACAACAAAACTCATCCAAGCTAACACAGTTGGGTTTATCAGACTACAAGCAAACAAGTCAATATATTGTTGGGTTTATCAGACTGCAATCAGTCAAGCCAACATTCTCATTAAGTACCAACCAAGCCAACTAACGGATGGGTTTATTAGGCTGCAAAGGAGCTGGAAAGCTTGAACTGCTAAGCTAGTGAGCTCAACCACCGAGCTATGGACACTTGCACTAGATCAGGCTTGGCTCCTTAAACATCTACACACCCAACACAAGGAAGCATCCCCTTCTATGCTACACAGTCCCTCAGGCTATGCATTCCATTCCAGTGCTATTCAAGGTGTACAAAGAAGAAAACCAGCCGTGACCAGCCCCTATAGATCTATTTGTGACGTTCCTTCCTACACTAGGTTTATCAATCTAGTTTAGACCCAATCCTCCTCCATACCAGTTCAGACCAAGGAAAAAATATGCACACACAGCAAACCACAATCTCAACACGGCAAAACAAACGTCCACTCACTCTGTGACAAAAGAGACCATTGCACAACAACACTGAGGATACCATAGATAAACAACTCAGAACAAAACACGGTTCTACAATACGGATGAACGCATAGCGTGCATGAACAGAATGGAATCGAGAATGATCAGAATGGACCACGACATTTTGGTGAGAGCCAGATGATGGACTGGGCATGCACAACAAGGAAAAAACTTAAATCATGAAGGATGGATGATCAAAACGTCCCCCTCTCCCCCAAAACGTGAGGGAAGATGAAAACGTGAATGCATGAGGGAATGGGCATACATTTTTGGGTGTTTCCTTTTGACACATGGATTTTCCCCAAAATGGCTCAAGGTTAAACATCCTTCCCGACCTTATCCTTAGTAAATCATGCCCCCGTCTCATTATTTGTTGCATTGACATATTTGGTTGTGGGTTTTTTAATTAAATTGCATATTTATATGATGTCCAAAATTATATACTATGCTTGACTTAGCACCATAAACCTAGGCGTCAACCTTGATCACCTATACACAAAAAATCAATAAATGGCAAGGTATTGGCCTTGAGTTCCTTGCCATGATTCCATAAAATATTTACATCATATATATTTGATGCAAACGGAGTCAAAACCGGGGTGTTACAATGAAACTGGCTATACCTTAGTATAGCAATATATCCATTTGCTTAGTTGAATCTTGCAACCACTATATCAGTTGAAGAATTTGAGAGGATGATTTATACCAGTATGTGCAATCAGTAATAGAACAATAAATGTGGTGTAGACTGATAACCATTATATCAATGGAAGGACGTGACTCTGATGATTGACCAGTAATCAGTAATAGAAAAATGAATGTAGTGTACAATGGAATTACGTTTTAAATTCCATATATATCATGATTTCCAACTTCAAATTCAAATCCAACAATGTATCTCATTATTATTAAGCTGCTCAGTTCATATGAAATAAAGTGACTATTACCTCATAGTGTAAATTTGTTCAGAAATCAGATTAAGAATTGTGCTATAATTAGTTTTATATTCATGTTCAATGCAACTGATTGAGAAGAGTCTATGGATTAATGAGCTCGACAGTCCTCTTCTCTTTGCCACTTAGTTTCAAGTGTTCTTTGTCGCTTTCTCTTTGCCGTGGATTCTAGATTTTATTAATTTTTATGGTGTTTATATAGCTATTGAATGAAATTGCACGTCTTTTTTATTTTATTAATAGCTGACATAATATTTTTATTTTTTATTTCTTATTTTTCTTTTGTTACAAAATTTACAAATTATGATTAGACAAACGTTACAAGATCTTTGTCATACAAGATTAGACAAATGTTGCAAGATCTCCCTCATATTAATAGCCGACATAATATAGACAAATGTTACAAGATCTCCACAAACTTTACAACATCTCCCTCATACCCAGCAATATTATTTTTGGTCGACATAATATGGACAAACGTTACATCCACAAACGTTACAAGATATCCCTCATACTGGATTGTAGAGAGGCTCTTGACGCAATTACTTGGACAACATAATACGGTCCTATCTCTTGGATAAATTTATTCAACATATCACATAATAAATATGCATCTTCTACATAGGAAGATGCATTGATGGATTTGATAAATAGTGTCCCCCTGGGACAATTAACCAAGAAATTTAGAATGGATCTTACATTCCCATCTATCCACCCATATGACATAACACTACATCCACATGTATCCCATGAATAACTGAGATCATCTAATATATGGGTGTAATCAACCTTCTCTCCATCAATGAGTTTCCCTCTCAAATCATTATAGGAAGGCACCCTATAACACATATCAACAAGAGGAGCAACTTCAAAAATGGAATGATAGAAAGACTTATTCTTGGTGATGTTAAAGGCACATTACCCCACATAAAACATTTGACCACAATCCTGTCAAGATCTTCCTTCTACCTTGTTTTAACTATGGATCGAGTAGAAGGTTTCCCCTTGAGTGTTGACCTTGGCACAAATAAATGTGAGGATGAAGAGGGAATTGTGGGAGTTATGGGTCATGTATATGAGGAGAAGGAATGCATTTCATGGTCATTGACACCCACCCTCGAGGAACCTATGGCTCCCATGCTTCTGATTTTGTTCTATATGCAAGTTCATCTCTCATTTCCTCCTACTCGTCACTCTTCCTAATCGTATAAAGAAGGGATTGGTTTGCAATATGCATCACTTCTAGGGTAGCAATGGGGAAAACATCAACTTAATTCCCATAAACTTGGTAAGGTGGTATTTCAATTGGCTATTTCCACCATAAATATCCTTCCCACATAGTTTTCACAATTCATCCTTTGTCTATTATTAGGGTCAATTGGCTTCTCATACTCCCACATTGGATCCAATGGACTTGGAATTGTGTTACTGTTGAGTTGAAACTTAAAAATTGAAGTTGACAATGGAGATTAAACCTATGCCACCAAAAAAAAAGAATTAAATGGATGCTTGGATATTTTAAATCTTCAAAACAATGAAAAGAATTGTGGATGGCCAACCTAAAACACTACACTAAAAGATATATATGATATATATAATGTCCATTTTCCAACCAACCTAAACCCTCCACTAAATCTACAATAGCAAACATATATCAAACAAAAATAACAAAACAAAATTAATACATACATGTAAAGAATCAAAGATGTAACAGATGGACCCCCACTCCATAAGTGATCTTCTAATGGAAATGAAAAAAAAATATTTTCCCTTGTTCTCTTGTTGGAAACCATCTCAAACCCCCTTGGATTGCTTCACCTTCAACAATGATGCGAAATGAAACCGCGGAGTTATCTTTCAATTCGACGTCTTTTTCCTTGACCAGACAATATTATCCATCGACTCATGATATTTACCTAAAATATCGCACTTCAATGAATGTGTTATGACACTACAATAAATATAAAAATGTCACAATTCATCCCAAGCGATATATCGTTGAGGGGTTTGTTCCGCTATATATCGCGTTGTGGCCAATATATTAGCAATATATGTAATTATGGGGAAAACCACTAACCTTTTTTTCACAGCTGCATAGATTGCTGAGATATCAAGTCTAGCACACTAGTACATGTGCACATTTTTCCCATGGTAAATCGTCGCTATTGCAACACTTTTTTGTTGCAATAGCGACAAACATCACCCCATATTTTCATGGAAACATTTTCATTGCTATAGCCACACGTTGAACCATTCGTCTCTATGGCGACAAGAAAGAGATGACACATGGTTTTTGTGGATGATGGATTATAAATATTCGTCGCTCTAGCTACATATCATCATTCCTAGACCAACATCCCTCCATGCGCATAGCAACGAAATTGATATATAAGCGACAGATTCTCGTCGCTACAATGACGGTTAAGTGTCACTATTGCGACGAACCACCATGCACAAAATGATGAGCTTTCCATACAAGCGACAGTGTCTCATCGCTATAGCGATGGAATATCATTTCTGGGATAATTAACTTCTAAGTCATTTCATCGCTATAGTGATGCTTTCTGAGTATTTTAATAATAATAAAAAAGACGCCACCATAAGCAGTGCCTAATCTAAGAATACTTTCAATAGGTGATGACCTCTAAAAGGTTGTTATTGTTTGAAGCATTTCACCACTGAGTTGGATAGGTGAAATGGATTTTCAATAATTCCTTTTCACAACCTCATAACAACTATTTCTAGGTAGAAAAACATGATGAAATTGGAGAAACAATCTTTCCATTATATTTGACGAGGTATGAAGTTTTGATTTTCCATAAAGAGAATAAGTAAAATGACAGTAATATGGAACCCATACATAGAACTAATATGGCATCAGGATGGATAGAACAAGTCGTTGATTCCTAATCTTAAGTTCATGTTAATACCTACAACTCCGAATGAATATACCATGATCATTTGAATTAAAGGATATAACTGTGGCATAAATATCTCACAAAAGATCTGTTATAATATTCAAGGTTAATTAGTTGAACATTGTACAAGTTCTGTATATTTTCATGAAACAAATAATAGATTGATGGTATCAGGCCTGGTTTAATGGAAGACAAGGGAGAACAAAAGAACAACACAAAAAATTTCCCTCACTGGACAAAGGAAAATTCTTACACAAGCCTTGGGAAATTCCCACAAACATATGATAAATGTCTACACTACCAACTAAAATTCCCACTAGTTGATGAATTATATATGCACTACACATTAAAAATGCTTGCAGTCCATTGCAGATGAATATAAAATTCCCATAGGTCAAGGGAAATTCCCACAAGGTGTAAAAAATGTTTGTTAGACCCTATAAAATTCCCGCACTATCAACCACTAAGCATGAGCATGAAATAAAAATACCCACAATAGGACAAAGGAAATGCCTCCATTGTAAATGAAATTCTTGCACGATAAAATAAAATTCCCACATTGTCACTTAAAATTCCCACATGCTTACTGAAAATGGCCATATGCCATTGAAAATTCTCATAGCACCCAAGGAAATTTTGGCAGCACTCATGAAAGTGCCCTTAGGAGCCGTGAAAATTCATGTAATCCATGAAATCATTACCACCAAACTAAAATAATTCCCATTAGGCATAATAAATTCCCACTGGGAAAGAGCATATCCCTCAACCAAGTAGGAGGACCCTAATAGACAATCCAAGTCTCTAGTACTAGAACTATAGTTTAGGGTATACCCATGTGCCCTCAACAAGAGTTGGAGAAGAGGAAAACAGTGATATGGAAATGCCATGAATTTCTAAGGTAAAATAAAGTTGAAAGGTTATATTGCATCCCCATGGTTTGTTCACAATGGGTGGTGTTATCACTCCATGAAACTCCTCTAGGTTGCAGCTGGAGGATGCCTGGTAACTTAAATGTTTTTAATGGTTTTTCTAAATGGATCAAGTCAGATGACCTACAAGACCTCACTCTCCCAATACATGCATAAAACTCAATCAAAATATAAGGGTTCTAACCACCAATGTTCAGAGGGTTGATAATAAGGTGAATAAATGGAGAACTTACTATGCTGGCAGATTCATACATAAAACAATCACATATGAATGGCTAATCATAACAAGGAAGAATACTTGCAATTCAACTCATCAACACATAGATAGGATGACAGCTATCTGGCATTAGATAAAAATAATAAACCCGAATCAAACATTTAAGCACAAGTACAGAACAGAAAAGATATGGAAGCTAAACATATAATGGAAAAAGAGCTTATATTAAATGACGAATAACATGAGAAGCTTGATAACAATAAGGGTACAAAAGTATCCAAAGTCAAACCCTTGCTTCAACATAAGTCTTATGCTTTATAGCCTTTACAAAAATATTCAGATCCTGAAAAGTTGGATCTGATTTTTACTAAAAATAGATAAATAAATGTTTTTTGCAAAATTACGTCAAAAACCATAATTTAAATACTAGTCTATTTAAATCTAACACTTGTTCACTCATTGAACTCTTTCATAACTGCAGTGATTACTGAAGTAGAGCTGTAACCTATTATCTAATAGATAAGCCATGGTTGGTAAAAAACAAGTAGGGTTTGTGACCCATTTCTCCTTGATCGCACCCTCAAAACTGGAACAAACCCCTCCACTGGTGCTTTTCATCAATTTTCAGCTTTATAATTCATCCCTAAGGTAGTTGCATCCACCAAAACTAGTTATGTGTGTCAAAATATCTTTTTGCACCCTTTTTTGCTTTCGGTGGTTAAGGAAGCAGAATCCTGGGTCTGTTAGCTGCCAAAAGCTCTACTTTCGGTGGCTAATGAACCACTGCTGCATTCGCCTAAGCCATCGAAAGATCTATTTCTGCAAAATTTTAATCATCCTTGCAATCATCCTTTTTCATCTTTTCTCATGTTCTACTGGTACTTCTTCAACCCGTATAGGGTTGGACAAAGCAGCAACATCATGAGCTGCCTCAGGACTTTGCAAGCTTGTTGCTGCCTCTGCTAGGGTTTCTAGTGCAAGATGAGATTGAGGGATAGGGTTTGAGTTTTTCTTCTGCAACCTCATCAGTCTGATCATTCTATAGAGTCTGCATTTGTCCTTCATTACTCTCAGATTCCTTCTCTTCAGCAGGACATACATCCCTCTCATTTCTAGAAGAGAATTGTGCAACTTAGCAATATTCTTGTTTAATATTTCATTATTTCTTTTTATCTCTTTGTCTAAGATCTCCATTTCATGTATTTTACATAACATCTGGTTGATTATCTAAGACCTAGGTTTGCTTGAGGAAGTCTCTTCCATTGGTTCATCTTGACCTTCCCTTGGTGTTGGTGAGGGAAAATCTTCTTGTTCTGCTGCAACCTATTCTGTTAGGTCAACTTCCTGCTTGTTTTTTCTTCTGAGTCTGAGTAGGGTAGTTTAAGTATATTTTCACTTTATGTTGGGGCCTCCTTATCCTTTTCACTGAAGTCCAGATTTATTTTGGCTTGGTTGGTTTTAGAAGTTGGAGAAGGCTGATCTATCGTCACCGGTGAGATGGCCCTCCTCTTCCTCTTGCCACTCCTGGGACTGGCGGTCTTCTTTGAAGGGGACTTTCCTTTATCTTCTGGCTGTAAACCTATTTCAAAATCATTACAGAATAAGAAATATGCCCATTCTATGTTTCTCCTTTGCAGCAATTCTTGCACAATGAGTTGTATTAGACCATGGTAAGATAACCTTCCTGTGATTTTAGTGGGCTGGGCCTTGACCTAGTGTGCCATCTTGGTTAGGCTCTTGTGGAGGTAGAAAGGTAGGTTTAAAGGGCTTCTGCCTATAAAATGATTCATCAATTTCAAGTGGTATATGATCACCCTATTATACATGCCTTCACAGGTGATGTAAACCAAGATTACTTTCAATGATTGCTGCCACCTCTCCTCTAGCCAGGTGGATGGAACGATTTTCTTCCATACTACATCTTTGTGTTCAGGTTTTAAGTATGATATGAATTCCACTTTTTTAGTAATGGTGGTATTAAACTATTTCTCCCCATTTCTTGGGAGTTCTACCACTTCTGCAATTAGGGTTTCATCAACTTGGAACTCTTCTTTGCTTATCAATGCCTTAGAGCCATCAAAAGAAAGAGAAAATGATTCTGCAACTTGCTGGTGTGAACCCTGGATTTTCTCACAGAACCTGTAATAGTCTACATCTTTAAAGAACTGGAAAAATTCTGGATGTGACTCAAGATAGCTGATGTCACCTAGCTCTTGTCTGAGGGCAGTTCCTCCTCCTTTCTTCATCTCTGGGCTGTGCTTCTTAGTACCTACAAAAATCAAAATTGGAATTGTGTGATGGATATTAGCATGCTGGTTTCATGGATGGCCTTGAGCAGTAAGGATGCATGCATAAAATGTGGAGTGTACTGACGATATGGTGTTGATTTTGAGGGTTTAACCACTCGATTGGTACTTGAGTAAGATGATGGTGGATTCTGGTGATAACCACGAGATAGCCAGCATAGCAATCATTTTTAACTGGAACTTGATGCTTCATGGAGGTTTAACTGCAGTCGTGGGACAAGTGGAGGGCAGGCTAGGGTTTTGATCTCTTTTCAGTCACTTCAGATCAATAACAAACTTATATCCACCAACTTATGATTTATTTCAATCCCCCAGTCTTTTCGGCGGTTAAGTGCTAAAATCATGACGTGCCCCATGCTAACAGCATTTGATTTTGATGGATAGCTAACCATTTTTCCTTTTTTGGCCTTTTCGGTGGTTAAGGGAATCTAGGGTTTAATTTGTAAGCTGTCGAAAGCTGGGATTTTCGGTGGCTAATGAACCGTTGGTCCGTTCGCCTAAGCCACCGAAAGTCTCCTTTCCAAAATTTCTTAAAAAATGAAGTCAATGAGCTTTTGGTGGTTAATGTCTTCCTGGACCACACTATTTAGTTGTCAAAAGGTGGGCTTTTTGGTGGCTAATGAACTATTGGAAATTTCGCCTAAGCCACCGAAAGTTCCTTTTCCAAAATTTTATTAAAAACGTGATCAACAAGCTTTCGGTGGTTAACGTGGTCCTGAGTCGAAACTGTTAGCTGTCGAAATCTGGGATTTTTGGTGGCTAATGAACTGTGGGAAAGTTATCCTAAGCCACTATTGTTCAGGAATAAACACCTTATAACCGAACGTCTGGGGTTACCAACGTACTCTTAAAACTTGCATACAATTAGCTTTAAAGTATAGAAAGGAAATAGGAAGATAGGATGGACTCACCCGATTCACGACGGTTGATCCAAGCTTTGTCTTCTCCCGCTCTGCTTCTCCTCCAAAACTTTCAGGGATGTTTCTCCTTCACCTGCAAAGAGCAAATCCTCCAAATGCAAACTTATATATGTATATTTGACAAGTTAGATAAACAATATATAGAGTGCTTAATCATAAATATTCATCAAACCATGATACATGAAATATATTCAACACACATTTGGAATAAGGATTCTCTTTATTAACAATAGTGAACGAGTTAAGGTTACAACCCAACGCCTGAAACAAGGACTCCTCTGCAACCAAAGGATTTTGAGTTCTGCTGCTCCAAAGAATTCTGAATAGATACCACCAGCATAACTTTGCTCTCCAAGTATGATTGATTAATGCCCTCCCCAAGGCCTCTATTTATACTTAGTGAAATAGAGTAATTTCGAAGGTTGATGAGGTTGAGATAGTTAAGATAGTTATTGATTAGGGCTTAACACATCTCCATTAATAATCATGATTTATTATTTTTAATGTCAAAGGAATGCGTACACGAGTATTGATACTGGCAACCCACGTATGACACATGAGTTGCTATAAGCGAAACCCGCATACATATCTATATGTGGGTTGCAATGACAATACTTGCATACAGTATGCGATATGCTGTAGGAAAAGTCGTGTATGTACGCAGGTTGCTTATAGGAAAAGTCACGTACAGCAATTGACATATGAAAAGGTAAAAATGGCAAGCTGGATGGATAGTGAATGTATTTCATAACATGCCCATCTATAGTGTTTTAGGAAACCTTCAATCCATAAATGTCCTTTTGTGTGCCAACAAGTGAAGTGTCGGCACTCGGACAGAGAAGTGCCATTTGGGTTGATAACAGATGCCCCCTAACGTGTGAGGTCAGAGGGAAATGATCACCGAATACATTATAATCTTTATCTTTGGAGAACTCAAAAGTCCAATGGAGCAGAGGTAGTACCTGGAACAAATACAATAATGTCATATACAAAGTCATATCTGAAGATGCTATGTTCAATATACCGGAACACTAGCTCCTTTACAATATTTGAGTACATCATATAATACGGGTACAAGACCACGTATATTACAATGGTGGATCGAAGCCACAATATACAATAATGATGAGTCTTCAAATATCTGGAAGCTGTGTACATAAGTGTAACATAATCTTGCGCAACTTAGTCCATAGATGAGGAACTAAGGTCTTCATAAACAATCCCAAAGAACCAGCACAATCCAAACCATGTGAATAAATGTAGGCTAAAGTCGAACATGGAGCAGATTCAATAGTTTGTCAATCAATAGGTGATAATAGACAACTGAAGCAAAGGAATTCACCAATGATGGAAGTGAACCCTGAGGTACTATCGTCAAAACTCTAGGTCTTCGTCGTCAGGAAGTACCGAAGCGGAACCATACTATGATCAGGAAGGCAATAGATCCTCCAACGGATCACAAGAGTGACTAGGAACTTGGCATAGGAAGGGAGACACAACAGATAACAGATATGACAATGATGGGATCAAGATAGAGATCAGACATTGAGTTAAGTCCTTGAACAGTGAGCACGACACAGAGATGACCCAAGGCAGCTTTTAACTTTATAGATATAACAACTAGACTTATATGTCATGTAGGATACATGATCATATTCCCCGGGTATAACGGACAAGAGGAGGAGTAATAAACTCGAAGTAATAGCTGAACTGAAAGTGAACACTGAGACATGGGTATCGAAAAAAATAGAGAGTGCTATGTTCAAGGATAACATGCTGCCACTAACTGAAAACAAGAGAAAACTTCTTCCTTACCTTCCCTGTTAAATTTTAATGAGTCCAGGAAATTCAACTCAGATCTCTCTTCATTTTTTAACAAGCTTGAAGAGAAGAGAAAATAATGCTTGATAGTATCACTAATTCGTGGATTTAATGAGCCCAAACTAGTACATGCTCAATCAGTGTTTTCACATTTAGAGAGTCTGAAAAGTCCAAAGAAGACTCCAGGGGGGTCCTTTTTCGTCCAATTGAGTCTCCTCAGGCCGAAAAAGTATAAAACATACCACAGAAGAACTCTCTTAACTTCCGCAGAAGAAAAGGTGAACCTTTTTCATACTTAGTCGGGAGGTCTGAAAAAGGTTAAATTACCAGCTACCCAATCCTCCTTCAAAAACAGCATATAGCTTGAGTTTTACAAGTGTGAAGGAAAGCAAGATCACTCAGAAAGATCCATTTGAGTACGAGAAATGGGGCTTACAACAATAAACTCGATGCTTTGTTCTTTAATGTTTAACGAGCATGACAAAGACATAAAGTACACTCAGAATATTTTTCATGTTTGGGTCCAGAGCACGGAAAAGAGAAAACTAAGCTCATACCGGGAGTTCCTTTTCCGTAAATTTAGTCCCTCAGGTCCGGAAAAGTGATAAACCTATGCCTGAGAATACTCTTCTCAATTCAGTAGAAAAGAGAGTGGTCCTTTCTCGTGTTATTCCACAAGGTCCAAGAAAGACATAACCTACCACCAATGCGGATGCCCATTCACATATTCTTAACGAGCTTGAACGGACAAGTTAACTCGGCAGTCAAGTCTGTTTTTAAGGAGTCAGACCTGGGCCTAAAGAAACTCCATAAGGGCGGGGAGTCCTATAAAGGGATAGCTTGTAAAAAGAGACCAAAAAGAGGCTCTATTTGGCGTGAAAAATAGCTAAGAGGATACCCCTGTACCTGAAACAACTACAACATGAGTATCAAAAGACAACATAGGTTCTAAATGAGGATACTCATGAGAGGAAGGTCCTATCCATGGAAGAACAATGGTAGAGACGGGGAGCTAATGGTTTTAAAATACCATAGTCCATGGAAAAATATTGATTGCTAAGTTTAAGTGGATTAAGTATAGATGCATAAATGCATTGGAAATGACGAAATCCACCCTATAGGAAAAAACACTTCATAATGATAAAAAACCTATTACAAGGCCAAAAGAGATATGGTATTAGTTAAATACATTTCGAACTATAGGAAAAAAACCCACTTTAGAAATATAATTTCTATAAATAGTTCAAAAACTAAAATAAACTCACCATTTTGAATTTTAGCCATAAAAAGCAAGTTTTTACCTCTACCTTCATTCGCTCGGTGTGGACAATCCAGTGGACGAAATCCAATTCTGCAAGTTGCAGGTAAGCCTACACCCCGAGCTCTTCAATTTGATCCTAGCAATTTTCAATTTTGAGTCCCAATTTTGTGTTTTTAAGCGTCCTAAAGCAGGTCACGTTGTGTACGCGGGTTCACTATGTTGAAACTCACGTACACGCGTTCTGTACGTGGGTTTCCCTGAGAGACAGTCGTGTACAGTACGCAACATGTCTAACTAGACAGTTGCGTGTACTGCGTGAAGGAGAAAAAGCTATATTGAGTCAAAATTTTGAAAATTTATATGATACTAAAGATTCATAATGTTTGTTTTGCTAGGTGTGAAGATGGTGTTGGAATGGAGGGAACGGGAGCATGAAGATATGGACTAGGAAGCACTCCAAAGCGCACCCACCATACATGTTTTACGAACGAGTGGGTTGTTGAAATTATTTTTCACATCACCTATGTGGGCCAATGTCCACTTGCTAGAGTTCATGATAAACTACTGGGACCATGATTTAGGGATGTTCGACCTACAAGGTGAAACTTTGGAAATTACTTCCGATGACATATATTTTATTGTCGGTCTGTCATGACAAGGATCACCATTCAACTTAGAGGGCACCGGTAGAGGCGGTGATCCTCTAAGTGTCCATAATTACATTGATGTGTACTGCGCACTTGGTACCCAAAAGAGAGGGAGTTGTATCCCAATCGCACATATACATGATCTTTCACCACAAGTACTGACAAGCACTATAGTGAGGATTGCGGGATCATCGTCACTCCATCTAGCTACATGGAACCAAATGAGGTTGGCGATGGATTGTATGCAAGGTGCCCTGTATGATTGGTGTTCAGGAGTTGTCCCCATTTTGAGAAAACAACTCTTTGATTGCAAGAGAGGAAGGCGGAAGAAATTCGGGTATTCTAACATATTGGTTGTCTTCTTCTTTGAGAGAGTGCCAGGTTTGAGCCTTGCTATACCCATACCAGTCCGATCTCCACGTCATCCTAGGCTGAGTAGATGGGGAGACATATTCCTCCACCAAGGAGGGGGTGGCTCAGTGCAGAGTGTATACGATGATGACTTCTACGTTTGGTGGGAGCGGCAGTTACCGGCATTGGAGTAGTTTCCGTATGTCGGGATGGATTTTCGAGGTGATCCAGAGCTTTTCCTCCCCTCCAGGAGGAGCATGGGGAGAGCTAGGTAATTTTTAATTTTCAAGTTTTTAAAATTTTTATGAATTTTAATATATAGATATATACATATGTATAAGAGTCCTAATCCTATAAACATGTCAAAATGCAGATATTGGACCGGTCCGCCCTGAGGGGCATCCACATATGTTTGTTCGTCCTGTCTTAGGCGAAGACCCGGGGCTTATTAGGGTTCTGGAGGGGAACCTGGCCAGGCTTACCCAGAGAGTGCCCACTTTGCGGATAGAGCATATCCCAGCCGTCATGCAGGAATTTGTGGTTGGAGTTCCACCTGTCTGATTAGGCCTTTTGAGGTGGGTGGCCAGAACAGTTCTGGTGTACATAGATGTTGTGGAGGCTACCGAAGCCAAAGAGGCTGAGGAAGCCAGAGTACAGAGAGACCATGAGGACCAAGGTGGTCCAAGTGACCAGGGTGGTCCTACTTAGATCTAGGACATTTTGATGGATTGCGATCCACATTTTGTATATTTTTGTATATTATACAGTTATGACTGGATCTGAGGATCAGACTCGACCTATCTATAGACAGATATTCACATATATATATATATTGTTGTTGGTATATTTACAAGTGTTTTTTATGTGCACGCTGTATATTTTTATGAAATGTGTGTT
This sequence comes from Pseudotsuga menziesii, assembly GCA_001517045.1. Classification (NCBI taxonomy): domain Eukaryota; kingdom Viridiplantae; phylum Streptophyta; class Pinopsida; order Pinales; family Pinaceae; genus Pseudotsuga; species Pseudotsuga menziesii. The sequence continues at coordinate 88,843 of LPNX010299581.1, forward strand.
AGATTCCAATCCAAAATGTAATTAGCATATGCATCAGTCAATGAATTCTGATTTCTTGGAATGTGATTGAATATAATAAATTCAAAATTTCTTTCCAATAACCTAACTTGCATGAACTGATGTAATAGAATAGGGTTCTGCACCTGATAAGCTCGATTGAGTTGGGAAACCACCAGTTGAGTGTCCAAGCGAACTTCCAGCTGGGTCATACCACGTGACAAAGCATCCCATAGAAGCTCAATTACAGCCCTATACTCAGCAACATTATTAGAAGCAGGACCTAAGCAGGCGCCTCCTGAGGCAACTAGCTGTCCTGAGGGAGAGTAAATGACCCATGCTGTTGAATCTAGATTACAAGTGTGGCGACAAGCGCCATCAGCGAAACCTATATACCTCTAGGAAGACATCTGCAACAACCAGCAGATGGTATAAAAAAAAAACCCGACAAACTAATGTCCATAAAAATACATAAAATACAAGAAAAAGCGCTAAGCCTAAGCATAGTAATTTTTCAGGTAGAGCCCATTTCTAGGCTCAAACAGCTTATTCCCATCAAAATCAATTAACTCATATGTGCCCTTCCTTAAGAATTTTGACATGACATAAGGCCCTACCCACATGGCCTTGAATTTTCCTGCCCCTAGGGGTTCTTTGTCTTGGTCCCAAAGCAAAACAAGTTCACCCTCAAAGAAAACCCGAGGTTTGACCGACTTATCATATTGGTTTTTGACCCTATTCTTGTGAGCTTGATTAGCAGTAAGCGCATCTCTACACTACTCATCAAGGTGTTCTAAGTGTACTAGATGTTCCAAAAGCTCCGTCGTATTGTGTAACACATGAATAGCTATTTTCAAAGACGGGATTTCACATTCAACCAAGGTAACGACTTCCACTCCATGAACGAGTTGGAAGGGGGAGAAACCCATAGCAGTTTTTACATTAGTTCGGTACTCCCAAAGAGCAGGGTATAGCATGATATGCCAGTTAGAATGGGCTGCATCAATTGTACGTTTGAGGATGGTCTTCAAAGTCTTGTTTACAGCCTCAACCTGACCATTTGCTTGCGGATAGTACGAAGATGAATGTTCTTGTCTGAATCCAAGCATAGTGATCAGTTTCGTCGTCTTGCTATTTTGAAAATGACTGCCATGGTCAGTGACAATCACTTTGGGTATACCAAACCGTGCTATAATCTGATTGAATACGAAGAAAGCTTCGGTTTCCCCGTTGGCTTTAAAAGTAGGCATTGCCTCTGCCCATTTCGTAAAATAGTCAACAGCGACAATGATATATTTATGCCCCCCAGCTGAGGCTAGGTTGCATGTCATGTAATCAATCCCCCATTTCATGAAGGGTCCTACCAAGACAACGGGAAACAACGGAGCAGGATGTGACCACATTTTCCTGGTGTAAAGTTGACAAGGATGACAGCACTTCACTGCTTCCACACAATCTTTGAAGATTGTGGACCAGAAATAACCGGCACGTAGTATCTTCTGGGCCGATGCTAACCCAGATAAATGACCCCCACACACTCCACTATGGGAATCATTCAGGACAATCTCCGCTACATCATGGGTAAGACATCAACGCAAAATGGAATCTACCCCTCTTCAATATAATGTATCTCCTATGATGAGGTAGTTCTTAGCATGAAGGCGTAATTTACGTCATTCCTCCCGTGAGGAAGCTGCAGGATACTTCAAAGTCTGGAGATATATAAGTATATCTCCATACCAGGGATCAGAGGTGGATATCAGGAAGATATGCTCATCTAGGAATGAGTCATCTTCAACGACTACATCTTCTTCAATAGGAAATTCTACTATAAGCTTAGAAAAAACTAAGGATTTTTTAGACTTAGCGGACTAAAAATCCAAGTCAAAATCTTGGAGAATGACTATCCATTTGTTGAATTTTCCCCCAACAATCCATCAGGACAAAACATATTGAAAGGGATTCACATCTGCCACTACTGTGGTAGTCCTTTGTAAAATGTAGTGACGTGACCTCTAGACAGCATAGACAGCTACTAAGGCTAATTTCTCATCGTGGGTGTACCTAAGTTCAAGTTCGGCTAAAGCACAGCTAAGATAATAAATGACATGCTCTTGGAGCTTATCGTCTTCCTAGACCAGGACTACCCCAATGGTTGACTCGGACGCAGCCAGATACAATATAAAATCCCTGGAGTAATCTGGCAAACGTAGTAAAGGTGCTGACAACAAAGCTTTTTTTAATGCCTCGAAAGCGAGTTGTGCAGTTTCATCCCATACAAATGGGGTGTCCTGTTTAAGAAGGTGCGTGAAACCCTTGGTAATCTTGGCATAGTTAATGATAAAACGTCGAAGAAAATTAGACTTTCCTTGCAGGCTTTGAAGTTGCCTGATAGAACGAGGAGGAGGTAGATTTACAATGGCCTCTACTTTTAATGGATCCACCTGGATGCCTCTATTAGAGACAATGAACCCGAGCAGTCTCCCTGACTCAACACAGAACACGCACTTGTGGGGATTCAAGCGGATCTTATAGTATCTGCATCTATCGAATATCAATCGTAAGTGATATGGATGTTCCATCCTCTTACGAGAATGTGTAGGCAAATCATCAAGGTAAGGTTTGACAATGGCTTTGATATCATGGAAGGAAAAGTTCATAGCTCGTTGAAAGGTTGCCCCATCATTTTTGAATCCAAAGGGCATTTTTTTGTATGCAAAGGTACCCCAAGTACAAATGAAAGCAATTTTATGTTGGTCTTCCAGTTTTATTTGAATTTTATTGTATCCGGAGAAACCATCCATAAACGAGAACACCTCACTTCCCATGCAAGCATCTATAATTTGATCTATAAATGGCATGGGATAGTTGTCCTTAGGATAGGATTTATTCAAATCTTTGAAGTCGGTACAGACGCGTATGGTTCCTTGCTTCTTATCAACGAGAACAGGGTTGGATACCCATTCCATTAGAGCTATGGGATAAATAAAACCAACCTTCAACAGTTTCTCAACTTCAGCCTTCACAGCCGCCGCTTTACATGGGTTAACAGGTATTAACTTTTGTCGAACAAGTTTGGCATCAAGGTATGTTCGGATCTCATGTTCAACTATCGATGGATCAATGCCTGGAATCTCCTCATATGACCAGGTAAAGACATCGCGGAATTCCTTGAACAAGGAAGTATAGATGGAAATCTCCTCAGGAGAGAAGTTTTCACCTATATATATGTTTTCCACAACATCAGGATTTATAGATACCAACCAATGGCATAGCAGACTCATTAGACTCTAAACATCATTTTCAAGTAAAATCAAGTTGGTCAACAGTAACCAACTTCCCTTCATGTGGAAATACCACCACTCGAAAAACAACCGATGCGATAGCGGACATGGCATAAGTCCAACTTATTCCCATAAGCAAATTATAGTCCAAAGGTGCATCAATCACTTCCACCTCAACAGACATTGATTTCCCTGCCAACTTAATTTCAAAAGTCGGTAGGATCCCATGCGGATGAAATGACCTTCCATCGAAAGCAGTAAGTAGAGTGTTTGATGGGACCAGCTCTAGGGATCCGAGAGCTTTCCAACATGACAAGGACATAACGCATGTAGAATCACCCTCATCAACAACTACCCTTCCAATGGTCTTTCCACCATGGATGACATCTATTGATAAGGCTACATGGTAAGGTAGGCAAATTTTAACATCAGACAAATGAAATTTCGCCATGAGACTCGACGAGTCCATGCTGCCTAAAGCTGCTAAGAGGGCATCCCGCTGAGCGGGACAGCTCTGTAACACCTCTAAAGCTGACATTGCACATGGGGTTTGGGCTAATTCTTCAACCACGAAGTAGTTTGAAGCAGCCCTAGCATTAGGGTTATGCAAGGTCTTCTTAAAGACACCTTTCGGTATCTTCGGCATAGTTTCAGCAGGCTTCTCGATCGTGAGAGGGTTAGAAGTTTCACCTATAGCCTTACCATTCTCAGAAGTCTCTTTCTCATAATTTTTATTCCTCGTCTGTAACAAATTCGAAGATCGAACCATGTTGATATAGTTTGGGTCAGGGGCATTTGGAGTGCCCCCTGCTACATTAGAAGCTAAAGCTGAGTTCTGTCCTTTGGGAAAAGGATCCTTTAGGACAGTCGGTTGTTGATATTTAAGCAGCTTCTAGGGTTGTTCCATAAGGGGACAAAGGTGAGTGAGGTGATCCTCGTGGCACAACTTACACGGGAATTTAACCTTTTTCTTTTCTTTCTTGCCCCCATCAGCACTATTCACGGGTTTCTGCTTGTTTTGATTTCCCTCTCCTTTATTTCCTCTCTTTTGCTTCCCACCGGGCTGCTGATTGCCCTTCTAAGAGGTCTGTGCAAAAACATTTGCACTCTGGGGGGAGGGGGCAGCCTTTGCTGCCTCTGCCATAGAATGCTTGACGGACAGTTGATGAAGCTATTTAGCCAAAGACTATACGGTGGGAGAGTTTACGAACCCAATCACACCATCGGCATGGGGTCCAGGCTTAGGCTTCTCCGCATCGTGGGTAGGCCTCGGTGCCTAACAGATAATCTCATACAAGATCCCAAACTATGAAGAAATCAAATCCAATTGTTGGGCCCTGAGAATGGCTTCTTCTTCATTTGTCACTCTTGAGGTGGATACGTCCTTAGATATGTAGGGCAATAGGGATTTAGGGAACCACTCTAGTAAGAACTCGGGAGGAATAGTAGATTTTATAAGGCTCTTTCACCTCCTCCACTCTTGGATATGATCTGAGATGTGGGTAGCCTTGTTCTGCCTAAAGGTAGATAACAAGTCCGTTCTAAAATCATATCAGACCGGAAGCTAAAAGTGGCTAAGAAATGCACTAACCAAGTCCCAAAAACTACTGAATTGAGCAGAAGGCAACTCAATGTACCATTTTGCCGTAGTACTTGTTAATGTTCTTTGGAACAGCCTCAACCTAACTGAATCTTCATTCAGTGAATTCGAAGAACACCATAAATGAAATGTTGTGGAATGAGCCCCAGAATCTTCACCAACTTTTCCCTCGAATTTAGGGATTCCCGATGGCAATTTGGTGGGAACAGGTGGCCACGAGGGATCATGCCTCACCGGGTCGTTCATCAACTTAGACAAGTCTGGCAAGTCTAGCGTTTCCAAGAACGAGAGCTTGGGTCACATCGGGGCACTAAAAGTGCCAGTTTGGGGATTAGAGGGACCTGCCCCTGAATGCCCATAAGTAAAGGTGGGGTTTCCCCCTACCACTGGTTGCGAAGTGGATGGATTACTTTGAAACGAATTCCATCCATAAACCACAGGATTGTGAGTGGGAGGTGCAGCATAAGAGGTTCGGGCCATCCTAGTCGAAACTGGGGTCTGAAAAACAGGAGTAGGTATCCCTCCGCTAAACAACGAAAAAGGAGAGCTCGTAAACGGGGCCGAGACCGGAGTTTGAAAACTTTTCCCATAAGAGGTATTTTTTCCAAACTGTACTCCTACATAAGAAGGTGATGGGCCTATGTATGGAGTGGATGGGGGAATGTGCCCCCCATTCCAAGGAAATCCTTGGACAAAAGCCGTGGATCCTACTGGACCACTCTAGGCAGTGTATGTGAAGGAGGAAGGAACAGTAGGTATCCTAGGAATCCCAGTAACAGTGTCACCAGAAGCACCTGATAAGCTTACGTGAAATGGCGGTTGGACCACCCGGCTCGCTGGAGTCAATGGCGTAGTAGGTATGCTAGATCTAGGGGTACTAACCGGGGGAGGTAGCACCCCTTCATCAGGAACGGCTGAGGCGAAAAAAAAAAAAATCTCTCCCGCAGTAGACATAAACCTGCCCATAGGGACACCTAAAACAAGTGAATCAAACGATCTAGCCTGGACGATCATGGGATCGTTTAAATCAGTCAAGGGTGTGTTAAATTTTCTCACAAACTCGTCAGCCTGCAAGTCTTCTATCTCAACTGTATTAAAATCAAAATGGTTAGCTATAAGTGCTAGTTCACCAAGAACTTCACTTACTCCTACTGGTTCAAATGAACCGTCCGTGTCCAGTCTCTGCCTTTGGGGTGGAGGTGGAGGTTCCAATGTGATGAGAGGAGGAAGGTTTTGCAACCTTCGTGACCTTCTTATAGGTTGGTCCTCCACGATTGTAAATTTGACAAATCAAACCCTAAGGTCAACTAAATAGAGACAACCACAGAGCAAACAATACGAAATTTCCTAAAGTCTCAAATAGTCAACAAGGGTAAAGATATGCTTTCCCAAAGAAAGCTGAAAAATAGTTACTTGGCGTCCTTGAAGTGGTTCTTAGGCACAAGCGGAGGAATCACCCACCGCCCTCCTACACTTTCAACAAGGGTTACCTTCCAAGCCCGTCCAAGGTGAACCAGAAATAGCCTTCCGGTTTACGGTCTAGATATGAAACCTAGATGTCAAGAGACTAAAGGCTACCTTAGCTATACCAACAGTCTGTGGGGACAGTCACAAGCCTGACTCATACGCATGGGCAGGGTAGCTAAGCTTGAAACTTTTTCTAGGATAGAATCCCCAGATGCATAAAAGTCCTGATTTACATTTTGACAAGGAATCGGAGGGTTATCTCCTCAGTCCAATGCCTCCATGTGGCCTCGTGCTTGACTCCATTTTGAGAGGACCTTCCCAGATACAATTGATAAAGACAAGGATTTACCTATCGAATGGTCCACTATGTCTGAAATTTAAAACTTATGGGAAGTTTACACTTCCTATCCCACAAGTCTAGCCTAAGCTAGTAGGTGAATGGCCCTAGAAAATAAAAATTACTAGTAAATTGTAATTATTGCGTTCATTTTAAGGGTTGTTTCTTACTCAGAAGGAAGTGGAGTGATGAACTATGGTGTTTTTGACTCGATAAGAAATAATAATAAAAAAACAAAGGTGTATTTTTCAAATCAAATTACCACTACTAAAACAAACTTCTTTTTCTTTTTGTAAATATAAATTGATGAACAAATGCAACGATAAAGAGAATACTAAGACTATATTTTTGTAGTTTTGAGATTATATTTTAAAACTGAAAATAAAACTACTCTATGCAAAAACAAATGCAAAAAGCTTTAACAATGTTTTCTTTTCACTTTTTAAAATGCTCAAAGACTACTTATGCACCCAAAATGCACAAAAACTTGAGTATGCTTGAATTTAACAAACTGTATAAAGTAAGCAAAGCGAAGTAAACAAATTATAAAGACCAAGAAATCAACCATTTAAGGAATACTTGGAACCCTAGCTTGGGTGAACACAATGTAAAGAATACATTGAAATCACACAAAGGTAAGTGACACACCAATAACTACTTGAAAATAGACTGGGATAGACAATGCCTGGAAACCCGATCACCGCTTCAGAAAAACAACACTTAAACCTATAACCCAAACAGGAAAATCCACTTCAAATTTGCAAACAAAATGAAAATCCAAACAAGAGAACTCAAGGGATTTACAGGAAAGCACAAGGTGCGGCCAACAAGGTCATCAGACTAACAGCATAGTGCTTATAAGGAAGACCAACCAGCAAACAGAAATTAGAGAGGGTCAGGGACAAGAAAACCCTAGCCCGGAAATTCCTATTCCAAGGCTTGTACGTGATTGTGTATAAGGGAAACTCGCGTATCGTATGCGACTATCCTAGAGAGCAACCTGCGTACGCAGGCCTCTGTACATGACTGTATGCAAGAGCAACCTGCGTACATGTACAAAATTTTCTAAAAAGAAGGAAAATTCACAAGGTCTTCAAACACTATGGTAAGCATGAACCAGGACAAGATACCACACACAAACTCAGGGAAAAGACTGGTCAAGGGTAACAGAAATAACCTACAATAGTCTGGGATCCCCAGCGGAGTCACCAGTTCTGTTGTTCAGGAATAAACACCTTATAAACGAAGGTCTGGGGTTACCAATGTACTCTTAAAACTTGCAGACAATCAACTTTAAAGTACAGAAAGGAAATAGGAAGATAGGATGGACTCACCTGATTCACGACGGTTGATCCAAGCTTTGTCTTCTCCCGCTCTGCTTCTCCTCCAAAGCTTTCAGGGATGTTTCTCCTTCACCTGCAAAGAGCAAATCCTCCAAATGAAAACTTATATATGTGTATTTGAAAAGTTAGATAAACAATATATAGAGTGCTTAATCATAAATATTCATCAAACCATGATACATGAAAGATATTCAACACACATTTGGAATAAGGATTCTCTTTATTAACAATAGTGAATGAGTTAAGGTTACAACCCAACGCCTGAAACAAGGAATCCTCTACAACCAAAGGATTTTGAGTTCTGTTGCTTCAAAGACTTCTGAATAGATACCACCAGCATAGCTTTGCTCTCCAAGTATTATTGATCAATGCCCTCCCCAAGTCCTCTATTTATACTTAGTGAAATAGAGTAATTTCAAAGGTTGAGGAGGTTGAGACAATTAATATAGTCATTGATTAGGGCTTAACACATCTCCATTAATCACGATTTATTATTTTTAATGTCAAAGGAAGGCGTACACGAGTATTGATACTGGCAACCCGCGTATGACAGGCGAGTTTCTATAAGGGAAACCCACGTACAGATCTGTATGCGGGTTATAATGACAATACTCGTGTACAGTACACAATCTGCTGTAGGAAAAGTCGCGTATGTATGCGGGTTGCTTATAGGAAAAGTCACGTACAACAATTGACATATTAAAAGGTAAAAATGGCAAGCTGGATGGATAGTGAATGTATTTCATAACATGCACATCTATAGTGTTTTAGGCAAATTTCAATCCATAAATGTCCTTTTGTGTGCCAACAAGTGAAGTGTCAGCACTCGTACGGAGAAGTGCCATTTGGGTTGATAACAGCCACCGAAAGCTAAAACTTTCAAATTTCTTGAAAAACAGAACACCAGATATTCCAATTTTGTTAATCATTAAAAAATATTTCATAATATACCCTGAAATATTTACTACTACGAAAAAATAAATTGTCTGAGCTTGACCTATTGAAATTTAATTTATTTAGGATATAACATCTGGCTCCTACTCGGGGATGGGAACCTCCCTATGAGGTCCCAAGAACCCCATACCAAAATTCCTTTCCTGAAAAAATAAGAATTAAACCTATCTTCTACTGTTCCATTGGGCATGGATTTTATTTTGTAAGCCAAAATAATCAACTAAATAATATTTTACAATGAAGGCCTTAAAGCCTCAGATGAAATAGAGTTTCAGAAATCGCCCATTTACTGGGCCATCAAACACCTCCTCTCTTTCCATATTTTGCAATTTGAAGGTGTTTTTCTGCTGCACTTGAGCTATCACAAAAGGGCCTATCCACAGAGAGTCAAACTTTACATGCTTTCCCTTGTCTTGCCTGACAGTATCCCATTTGAGGACCCAATATCCAACCTGAAAGTTGTCCACCTTTACCCTTTTGTCAAAAATAATCTTGATCTTCTTTTGATGAGTTTCTGACCTTTCTATCACTTGTTCCCTGACTTGCTGCAAATCCACTAAATCAAGCATCCTCCTCACCATGTCATTTGGTTCATCCTGTTCTTCCTGAAATAATTTTGCAATTGGCAGAATCAGCTGAATGGGAAAAATGGCCTCAGTACCATAAACCAACTTGAAAGGAGAAGTCCCTATGGATCTCTTGTCAGTAACTCTATTAGCTCATAGAGCAAACTTTAGCTTAGAATCCTAGCTTTTCTGATTATTCTCCAGTAGTTTTCTGATGATCCTAACTAGGCTTTTATTGGATGACTCAGCAAGGCCATTTCCTTGGGGGTAATAGGAAGTGGAATGCACCAAATGAATTCCCACTGACTCACACATGTTAACCAATTCCCCATCTTTGAAAGCTGGTGCATTATCAGTCACTAACCTTCAGTGGGCAACCAAACCTGATAAAGATGTCTCATATAAAAACCTCATGATGACTTGGTGAGTGGCATTCATTGTAGGGACTGCCTCTATCTACTTCGGGAAATAGTCTGTAGCTACTAGGATCCATTTGTGCTGACCAATTGATGAAGAATTAATTTCACCTGTGAAATCAAGACCCTACTGCTAGAAAGAACCATTCACTACAATAGGTCTAAGGGGCAAGGATCTGAGTTGCTGCTTCCCTATGAATCTTTGGCACTTGTCATAGGCTCTCACAAAGGTAAACACATCAGAGAAAAGAACAGGCCAATAGTACCCAGCCCTAAGAATCTTGTGGGATGTGGTCTTTCAGTAATGATGGCCTCCACATGTTCTTGAAAGAAACTGATGCATGACCTAAACTGACTCTTCTTTATCTAAGCACCTCAACAAAACACTAGACATATCTTTCCAATACAGCAGTTTATCAATTACACAAAATTTAACAGACTTAAGCTTAAGAGCCCGTGTTTGATTTAGAGTGAGTCCAAGGGGAACTTCTAAATTTTTCAAGAAATGAATAATACTTGAGTACCACTCACATGAGGACAAGTTCTCAGCTACTTGTTGACTGTCATTTTGCTCTTGAACTGGCTCTGCTGCTACTGTTCCTGCTATTGTTTCTGCTGCTATCTATGTCTGCAAGTTAGCTGAAGTTATACAAATAAAATTCATTCCCAAAATATCACAATTTTATTTAGCCATGAGTTTAGCTAGAACTTGGCCTTTAACTATCTTAGTGGGCTTTACTTCTATGTCAAACTCAATAAGCTTGGAAATCCATTTAGCTCTCTTTCCATCAATATCAGGTTGGGTTGATACATCCTTTACAGCAGTTGAAGGGACATAGGAAAGGACCTTGGCATGTAAAATGTAAACCCTAAAGGATTTCAATGACTTGATGAGAGCATAAGCCTGCTTTTCAATGGGATCATATTTTAGTTCAACATCCCTCAATGTCTTGCTAAAAAATGCAATAGGGTGATCAATGCATTCATCATCTTTTTGTAACAGCACAACTGCTACTGTGTCATAGGATGCAAAGGAGAAAATGCAGAAACCCTTGGTGTAATCTGGACTAATTAGAGTGGGAGCTTCCATGATAGCCTTCTTGATGTCTTCAAAAGAGCTTCTTGCTTGCTCTGTCCATTTTATTTCAGCCTCCTTTTTCAACATAGAGGTTATGTGTTTTACCAACTCAGAAAAGTTTGGGATAAACCTTCTGAAAAAAAATTATCTTACCCAGAAATGACTAAATATCCCTTTTTGACCTAGGTATGGACAACTTCTGTATTGCTTCAACTCGAACAGGATCAATCTTCACACCTTCAACTGAGACTATGTGACCTAGGATTTTTCCCTCACTAAGTGCAAATTGAGACTTCTTCAGGTTCAGTGATATCCCAAATTTTCTACAATTCAGAAATACCCTCCTCAAGTGCTGCAAATGTTCTTCATGGCTGTGGGAGTAAATAGTGAGTTCATCAAGGTATATGAGAACAAATTTGTCTTTCAATCCAACAAAATCTAGGTCCATGGCTCTCTGAAAAGTGGCCCCATCATTCATCAGCCCAAATGGAATTTTGGCATACATGAAGGTGCCCCGGGGAGTGGTAAACACAGTATTTTCTTGGTCATCGGGGTGCACAGCAACTTGGTTGTATCTAGAGAAACCATCTAGGAATGACATGACACTAGCCCCTGAGACTCTTTGCAACAGATGCTCCATCTTGGGTAATGGATAGTTGTCTTTCTTGGAGCATTTGCTCAGGTTTCTGAAATCCACACATAACCTAATCTCCCCATTCTTCTTTCTTACCACTACTAAATTTGAAATCCATTTGGAATACCAAAGGGGAATTATGATTTGGATTTAAGGATATTTTGGATTTCTTTTTCAATCACAGGCAGTAGGATAGGACTGATGGATCTCGGCTTTTGTTTGAAAGGGACGGTGTCCTTCTCTAGGGAGGTCCTGTGTTGGATGATATTGGTGTCATAGGTTTTCAATTCACTATATTCCTAGGCAAAGATATCATCAAACTCTTTCATCAGACTACAAAATTTTGACCTCTGATCAGCAGTAAACTCAGTGGAGAGATTTATGGATTTTGGATGACTTTGGCTACCTATTTTTTGCTCTTGGACAACGGGATCTTTCTCCTTTTTTGGGAGGTTTAAAAGGTACATCATTATGATCAAATAGCTCTTCCATGGGTACCAGATCCCAAGGTATATAATTACTAGGTAACTAAACAATGTTATGATCACCTACTTTATCTTTTAACTTGAGCCTCTGAGATTCTTCCATATTTAGTTTTTCTTGATCAATATGCATATCAGAAAAATCATCTACTACCTGGAGGAATTTACTAAGCTCATCATCATTCTCAAACACCTTCCAAAATTTTACATTATCAGGCAAGGATGGCCTGTACCTTACTTGGATATCATAGCTCATCTTAGGAGGTAAAGGAGGAACAAACATACTTGCAAAGACAACAAGGGAATCAACCAAATGGTTCATAGCCCTAGATATATATGAGATTTCAAAAAACATGAAAGAGTCCCTAAGTTTCCATACCTCATCTCTTTATGCCTTCAATCTGACATTCTTTGCTAGAAAAGTATTGTTCACTTGCTGTATGATGAGATCTGCATCTCCAAATATCTTCATGCACATGATTCCCATTTCTTTAGCAGCCTTCACTCCCAGCAACAACACCTCATATTCTGATATGTTGTTAGTAGTCTTGAAATCCAACTTATAAGACAAATGTATAGTCTCCTTTGAAGGAGAAATCAGGACTATTCCTGCACCGGCTGAGGCTTGAGTACTGGCCCCATCAAAAAACATACTCCAGACAGAGGTGGTTACCTCCTCGGGTGGTTGATAGGTGGGCTTTGTGAGTTGTATGGATGTTGGCTGGGAATCATCTATCTGCAAGATGCATGCCCCAAAGTCTGTGTTTACTGCATATATGGGATGGTTTATAGATTTCTTGGCATTGCTGATGATGTAGGTGAACTGGTTCTCCCTATAGAGTCTCTTGGTCTTCCCTCCAAACATTGGAATTGTAGCATATGTAAGGTCCATCTGAAGGGTACCACCCAGCCTTTTACTCCATGAGCGAGACAAAATGAGGCCAAACTTAGGTGGGATATCAGCCACCACTATTTCCATCACTATACTTTTTGAAGGCAGCTGGGAGAGGTTTATGACAAGGTCTTTAATGAGGCCCAGGAATTTTACCTTCCTAGAGTCAAATGAGAACAGATCATGGTAGGTTTTCATAATGCTAAGGCCAAGCTCATCCATCACTTCTTTTGGAATTAGGTTATCGGAATCTCCTAAGTCCAACAAACAGTTATGAAGGATTTTATCATGGATATCCAGAGATATGTAGAAAGGTGGGAAAGACTCATCCAACTCTTCAATCATAGGGCCTAGGATTACTGTGGTCTTATCATCTTGCAAGTTTACAAAGTCAGCATCTAGGGGAGTCCTTGGCTGAAGGGATTTCAGTATGGATGCCTTGAAGGCCTTATTCTTCATTAGTTCTATCAAGGGAAAAGCGATTTTTAACTTCTGAATTTCTGACTCAAGATTGAAAGCATAGGACAATTTGTCAGAATTTCTTACCTCTTGTGGTGTGGATTTGAGCTGAATAGGATCATGAGTTGATGGTTGTAATAGCCTTTGCTGTTGTTTTGGAGGAACAATCATCTTCTTTGCATGGGCAGCAATCTTCCTAGCCTCAGGAGCAGAATGCTTTGTAGGGGCAGGAATCTTCTTCATAGGAGCAACAATTCTAGATCTCAAATTATAACCTTCTTGATCATCTGCCTGCTACAGAGATTCTTCAATGATCTGCTCATTCATGAGGGATTCCTCATAGTCTGCTTGTGTCAGGAAGGAGAGATCTACCTCATCCTCCATACAGTTGATATTGTCTTCTGCCTCTTCTTCTTCTTGAGTGAACTCTGGTTCTTCTTCTAGCACAACATTTTGAAAAGGAGCTCTGATTCTTTGATCCTTAGCTTGATTCCTATCCCTTTGAACGATCTGAGTTGGTTGGTTGTTTCTTCTGTAAGGGAAAAAATTAGGGTTTCTGTTAGCGAAATCATTTGGCCCTTTGCCCCTCATGAGTATTTTCACTCGGTCTTTTAGTCTAGACATTTCAACTATCAGAATGTCCAACATGTTTGCCAATTTCACCATCTTTTTCTCTGATGAAGAAGCCCCTAGAGGATCTGAGGGTTGCTTCTTCCTGTCAATTTTTCCTTTAACCTTCGAAGATGCAATGATAATGGATTCAACTTCAAGGGTAGCATCTTGCATGAGTGACAGAGAATCTGATATTCTTTCTCTGAGAAGAAGACATAATTTTGAATCAAAGGCATTAGCATATGTGATTTTGGCTAAAGTGTCAGTTGGCTTGATCTCAGCAGGGATCTTGCTGAACATCTTGTTAAATCTTTTGGTGAAGTTAGAAATAGACTCACTATTCTCCCTCTTCATATTGCTAAATTCAGTGATATAGCAAAGGTGGTATCTTCTCTCTCCCCAATGCTTCAAAAATATGTCATCTAGGGATTCAATGCCTGCTGTTGATCCAGCAGGCAACTCTTTGAACCATTTCCTAGCCTGACAATCTAGAATTTGCACAAAAACCCTAGTCCACACATCCTCTTGTTCAATGTTTATATTCTCAGCATAACTATAGAAGGCCTCTAGGTGTTCTTCAGCTATGAAATCTCCCTCCCCAGTAAACTTAGGCATGTATTTGAGATAATCTCCGGTAAGCATGGCAGCGAGGGTGTTAGGCAGAATTAGAAGGGCATATATGGACATAAGGATCCTTTCCATTTTGGTCTGAGGGACATTCATATTGAAAGTGGGTAAGGAAAGGGCACAAAAAGACATTGCTGGTGTGAGTGGTAGCTGAGAGAGTATTCGGGGTGTATTTATCTCAGTGGATTTTCCAGGGATTGGATCTACACAAGCAGCAGTGCTTGAAGATTCCTCAACCCTAAAAAAATTTTATTCAATTATAAATTCCTGAGACTTATATGTTTCAGCATAAGGAGATTGAAATGGAGGTCTATTTGATATAACAGCATAAATACCTCTTGAAATACCTGATGTGGCTTCCCTTGCAGCTTTGGATGTCTATCTTAGTGAAGCCCTAGCTCTTCTTAGAATCTCTTCTGGATCTGAAACAGGTGTTACTGGTGGCCCTTGAGGGTTTTCTCTGGTTCTAGGTCTTCTTGAAGCCACCTTATTCCAATGGAGTCTCCAGATAGATTATTACAACTAGAATAGTGTCCAAACTTTGTCTATCATCAAAGTAGGATCTATGTCGTCTCCCAGGGAAGCTGAGCTTCAATCTTCTTTCCTCGGCAACAACTCCAATTTTTTATCACTCCAGGAAACTCATCTAGGTTGCAGCTCGAGGATGCCTGGTAACTTAAATGTTTTTAATTGTTTTTCTAAATGGATCAAGTCAGATGACCTACAATATCTCACTCTCCCAAGACATGCATAAAACTCAATCAAAAGATAAGGCTTCTAACCACCAATGTTCAGAGGGTTTATAATAAGGTGAATAAATGGAGAACTTACTATGCTGGCAGATTCATACATAAAACAATCACATATGAATGGCTAATCATAACAAGGAAGAATACTTGCAATTCAACTCATCAACACATAGATAGGATGACAGCTATCTGGCATTAGATAAAAAGAATAAACCTAAATCAGACATTCAAGAACAAGTACAAAACAGAAAAGACATGGAAGCTGAACATATAATGGCAAAAGAGCTTCTATTAAATGACGAATAACATGAGAAGCTTGATAACAATAAGGGTCTAAAAGTCTCTGAAGTTGAACCCTTGCTTCAGCATAATTCCTAGGCTTTATAGCCTTTACAAAAATATTCAGATCCTGAAAAGTTGGATCTAATTTACTAAAAATAGATAAAATAAATGTTTTTTGCAAAATTAGGTCAAAAACCCTAATTTAAGTACTAGTCTATTTAACTCTAACACTTGTTTACTCATTGAAGTCTTTGATAACTGTAGTGATTACTGAAGTAGAGTTGTAACCTGTTATCTGATAGATAAGCCACAGTTGGTCAAAAATAGGTAGGGTTTGTGACCCATTTCTCCTTGATTGCACCCTCAAAACTGGAACAGACCCCCTCCACTAGTGATTTTCATCAATTTTCAGCTTTATAATTCATCTGTGACATAGTTGCATCCACCAAAACTAGTTCTGTGTGTCAAAATATCTTTCTGCACCCTTTTTTGCTTTCGGTGATTAAGGAAGTAGAATCCTGGGTCTGTTAGCTGCCGAAAGCTCTACTTTCAGTGGCTAATGAACCGTTGCTGCGTCCGCCTAAGCCACCGAAAACTCTGTTTCTGCAAAATTTTAATCAACCTTGCAATCATCCTTTTTCAGCTTTGCTCCTATTCTACTGGTACTTATTCAACCTGCATAGGGTTTGACAAAGCAGCAACATCATGAGCTGCCTCAGGACCCTGCAAGCTTGCAGCTGCCTCTGTTAGTGTTTCTAGTGCAAGATGAGCTTGAGGGCTAAGGTTTGAGTTTTTCTTTTGCAACCTCATCAGTCTAATCATTCTGTATAGTCTATATGTTGTCCTTCATTAGTCTCAGATTCCTTCTCTTCAGCAGGACATACATCCCTCTCATTTCTAGAAGAGAATTGTGCAACTTAGCGTTATTCTTGGTTAATATTTCATTATTTCTTTTTATATCTTTGTCTAAGATCTCCATTTCATGTATTTTCCCTAACAGTTGGTTGATTCTCTGAGACCTAGATTTTCTTGAGGAAGTCTCTGCCATTGGTTCATCTTGACCTTCCCTTGGTGTTGGTGAGGGAAAATCTTCTTGTTCTACTGCAACCTATTCTATTAGGTCAACTTCCTGCTCCTTTTATTCTTCTGATTCTGAGTAGGGCGGCTTAAGTATATTTTCACTTTCTGCTGTGGCCTCCTTCTCCTTTTCAATGAAGACCAAATTTCTTTTGGCTTGGTTGGTTTTAGAAGTTGGAGAAGGTTGATCTACTGTCACCAGTGAGATGGCCCTCCTCTTCCTCTTGCCACTCCTGGGAGTGGTGGTCTTCTTTAAAGGGGGCTTTCCTTTATCTTCTGCTTGTAAACCTATTTCAAACTCATTCTAGAATAAGAAATATGCCCATGCTATTTTTCTCCTTTGCAGCTATTCTTGTACAATGAGTTGTATCAGGCCATGGTGAGATAACCTTCCTGCGATTTTAGTGGGTTGGGCCTTGGCCTGGTGTGCCATCTTGGTTAGGCTCTTGTGGAGGTAGAAAGGTAGGTTTAAAGGACTTTTTCCTATAAAATGATTCATCAATTTTAAGTGGTATATCATCGCCCTATTATTCCTGCCTTCATAGGTTATGTAAACCAAGATTACTTTCAATAATTGTTGCCACCTCTCCTCTAGCCAGGTGGATGGAACGCTTTTCTTCCATACTACATCTTTGTGTTTAGGTTTTAAGTATGATCTGAATTCCACATTTTTAGTAATGGTGGTTTTAAACCATTTGTCCCCAGTTCTTGGGAGTTTTTCCACTTTTTCAATTAGGTTTCATCAACTTGGAACTCTTCTTTGCCTATCAACGCCTTAGAGCCATCAAAAGAAATACCAAATTCTTTTGCAAATTGCTGGTGTGAACCCTGGATTTTCTCACAGAACCTGTAATAGCCTACATCTTTGAATAACTAGCAAACTTCTGGATGTGACTCAAGATAGGTGATGTCACCTAGCTCCTGTCTGAGGGTAGGTCCTCCTCCCTTCTTCATCTCTGGGATGTGCTTCTTAATACCTACAAGAATCAAAATTCAAATTTTGTGATGGAGATTAGCGCGCTGG
The DNA here is from genome assembly GCA_001517045.1 of Pseudotsuga menziesii. Classification (NCBI taxonomy): domain Eukaryota; kingdom Viridiplantae; phylum Streptophyta; class Pinopsida; order Pinales; family Pinaceae; genus Pseudotsuga; species Pseudotsuga menziesii. The sequence goes on from LPNX010299581.1 coordinate 106,723, forward strand.
TTTCAGGGATGGCCTTGAGCAGTAAGGATGCATGCATAGAATGTGGAGTGTACTGAGGATATGGTGCTGATTTTGAGGTTTTAACCACTCAATTGGTACTTGAGTAAGATGATGGTGGATTCTGGTGATACCCACAAGATAGCCAGCATATCAATCATTTTTAACTGGAACTTGATGCTTCATGGAGGTTTAACTGCAGTCATGGGATAGGTGGAGGGTAGGCTAGGTTTTTTATCTCTTATCAGTCACTTCAGATCAATAACGACCTTTTATCCACCAACTTATGATTTACTGCAGTCCCCTAGTATTTTCTACGGTTAAGTGCTAGATCATGATGTGCCCCATGCTGACAGCATTTGATTTTGATGGATAGCTAACAGTTTTTCCTTTTTTGGCCTTTTTGGCAGTTAAGGGAATCTAGGGTTTAATTTGCAAGCTGCTAAAAGCTAGGATTTTCGGTGGCTAATGAACCATTGGTTTGTTCGCCTAAGCCACTGAAAGTCTCCTTTCCAAAATTTATTAAATAACAAAGTTAATGAGATTTTGGTGGTTAATGTCTTCCTGGACCACATTATTTAGCTGCCAAAAGGTGGGATTTTCGATGGCTAATGAACTATTGGAAAGTTCGCATAAGCCACCGAAAGTTCCTTTTCCAAAATTTTATTAAAAACATGATCAACAGGCTTTCGGTGGTTAACGTGGTCCTGAGTCGAAACTGTTAGCTGCCAAAATTTGGGCCTTTTGGTGGCTAATGAACTGTGGGAAAGTTCGCCAAAGCCACCGAAAGCTAAAAATTTCAAATTTCTTGAAAAATAGAACACCAAATATTCCAATTTTGTTAATCATTAAAAAATATTTCATAATATACCTTGAAATTTTTACTACTACGAAAAATAAATTGTCTTAGTTTGACTTATTGAAAATTAATTTATTTAGGAGATAACAAATGGCTAAGACCAACTCACACAAAACTAGGCATCCTCAATCATTTTCATGAAGATAAAGTATGATGTGTCCTCATAGGTAGCACACCCATACCACGTGTTCATTCCAATGATATATGTCAATAATGAAACCTTGACCTCAAAATTTTACCCCTTTGAGTGTAATGCACCACAAATATTTGACATTTCTATGAATTTCCATCTCACACATTTACCCAATATAGGAATGCTTTCCAAAATGACTTTAAATTTGAATTCGAAGGTATTAATAAAACATGTATATAATTATTGTAGTGAGCACCATTTTACTTTCTTCTATCTTGTGAGTCAAATCTCAAAACCATGGGTTCTGCTATCTCTATATTTGTATCATATTTCTACCCTAGAATCTTTCCTGTAAGTGATTTTCTTCTTGAAGTCCATTAGGTTCCTTAGGTCAGTTTGTAGGTTCTTTAAGTTTTTGTTTACCATTTTTTATTATTTATTATGATAACTAAAACAAATGTGGCTCGTTTTCATTAATCTTTTCCAAGGTCTAATATTTATAGAATGATTAATAGATTAATAAAGTCTTACCTATGCAAGCTTCGGGTATCCAACCTCGATGCATAAGATACAGTTTGATTATTATATTTCATTAATGGTCATAGTACATTCTGGAAGTGCGTTCATAATGAAGTGATGGGTTGGCACTGCCGGATTGTTTACACTTGGAATTTTTTAAGGAAATATGTCATATGTTGGACGCATACTTGATAGAGGAGTTCCTCTTCATTATGGTACTGATAGAAACCTGGAAGCGTGTTGGAGGGAGGAATTTCTATTTATTATAGCATTGATGGTACAGGCAGGTTTTGATATTATCAAATACATGAACCTAGGATTCATACCCCGGTTATTTCGTGCATGAATTATTTTCATAACTTTCTTTGAACAGGAAATATACCCATCAGTTTCAAAGACATGACCTAGAAGAATCAAGATGGCTGTGATGAAGAAGATCGCTGGGCAAATTTGCAAATTAGAACCAGAGAATGTTAAGTGGGTAGAATAATTTCCTAGGTGTGCAGAGATGATGAGAAATGCAGCATGGTTTTCTTTGTGAAAAACTCAAAGGTCATAACCTATAGGTAACAAATGCCTTTGTAAATAATTACAAAGTTTATGTTGTCAATTTGCAGACCCTTAATTTTAAGGTAGATGAGGCCAAAGTTGTAGAAGCAATGGGCATAGATCCTGAAGGAGAAATATGGTTTAAGAAGCATCTATTCAAGGTTGACCTAAGCATGTTTTTATTTCTTAGTTTCAAGAAGCTATATTGGGGTTAAGGGATTCATTTAAACAATGTTAAGCCTGAATGGAGAGACATTCTCAACATCATCCAACATTATATAACCTGCGAAGTCTAGTTCGCAACTATGTCCATATATGATTTAAGGTTTTTGTTGCATTTAAATGGTGAATCCAGATTAAATTTTCCCTATTAATTGTTTAAAAGTATAGAGAAGATGGTTACATGGCTAATGAATCTCCCTCACCACACCAGTCATTAAGTATTGTTGGAATATCTTTCAGAGTGGTGTCTTCTGAACTAGTAGATGGTAGCTAGTGCTCAGCCTTAAAGTTTTAATGTATTGTCATTGATGGAAATCTGCTATAAAGAGAAGGGGACCTGATGTCAAATGGATGTGGAAATCTACTGAAAAAGAGGCAGGCACGCAGGTATCAATGGAAATCGGAAAAACTCTTAATCAGGTTGAGCGGGCGGGAAAAACTCTTAATTGGAAATCGGAAGATATTAACATCGGAAGCTGAATGACTTGCCACAACGGCGAAAAAGCAAAGGTTAAAGACGTGCGACTAAAAGACTGATAAGCATCGGCAGTCGGAGCGCTTTTGACTTCGGACGCGGAGTTGCTTTGGGAGCCGCAACGGCGGAAGCAACAAAGACAAGTCATCCAAAGAAATCGGAAGTCGGAAGATATTTACATCGGAAGCTAAATGACTTTCCCAGCCACAACGGCGGAAAAGGAAAGGTTAAAGACGTGCGTGACTAAAAGACTGATAAGCATCGGTAGTCGGAACGCTTTGGACTTCAGACGTGTAGTTGCTTTGGGAGCCACAACGGCGGAAGCATAGTGTATTTCTCATCCACAACAGTGGAAGTCCACAACTCAACAATCAACGGACTAAGGCAAATACATCAGAGAAGAATACCAAGACTGAAGCTGATTAGCTTTCCGCAACAGCGGGGGTATAAGCAAGTAAACTTCCGATGAATTTAAACAAGCAGTGGCTCAACTCCAGCATTGGACATGATCTTTCTGAAGAATCACGAGATGTCTATCTTTCAAGCAATTGATGACCAAAACCGCAGAAGGAGATGAACAACACAGATGGCTTAATGAGCAGAAGAAGTCTCCATATTCAGAATCGAGCCCAGGGCTCTTTGAACTGGAAGCAGTGGAACATGAAGAGTCTAGCACAGTGGAATGCAGAGAGTCAAGAAAGATGGGTATTTGAAGGGTCTTTCAGTTAGAGATGTTGAGAATCTATGGTATTCATGGAATGTGAATCGTTTTTGTACAGATCAGCGTTCGCCCGTAACCATTTCTGTAATGAACGGAGAGAATGAGAACCGACTGAAATTTACATATATATATTATAGAAAGCATAAATGTGTGTGAGCTGTTTTAGAGGAGAGTAATGGTGTGCAGAGAGGGAAGAGCAGCAGAGCAGAGGAACTGAAGAATGTGTTGAACAGTTGAACAGAACAAAGAAGCAGAGAGCCAATGTTGAACAGAGCAGAGTGGTTTGGTAAGCACAGACATATCTGTATTGTTGCATTTTGATTCTATTGGAAAGTCTAGAAAATAATGGAGGTAGGGAGGTGCTAGGGGAGACTTTATGTCTCTGTCTAGAAGTGGGTGCTTGTAGTAATTGAATATTGGTGTCTTCACCCAGTTGGTGCTGGGTCACAGTGAGAGTTGATGCTCTCAGCAAGTTGGTGCTTGCATTTAGAGGTTGCAGCCTCTTTGAGTCGATGCTCAAATAAGAAGTGATGTACATCCATTGAAGCCTTTGACATCATAAGAAGAAGAGGTTTTTCCCTTATGGGTTTCCTCGTGAAATATCTGTGTATCATATATGTGAATAAATGTTGTGATTGAATGCTGTGTTTTTATGTTATCTTCTCTTATGTTTATAACTCTGAATTCATAGCAAAGATTGACTGCCATAAAGATTATTGATTCTAAGTTAAAATAAGTATATTGGTAACAAATCTTAACTAACTGATTCACCCCCCCCCTCTCAATTAGTTTATACCTGTAACAATTGGTATCAGAGCAGCGTTCCTTTTGGTTAAGGTAGATCCTGAAGAGTTAAAATGGCTAGTCAAGATGGATCAATAAACAAAGCACCCATATTTGATGGTAAAATTTTTTCTTTCTGGACGGTTAGGATGAGAACATACTTAATGTCCCTAGGTGCTGATGTTTGGGAAGTAGTAGAGACTGGGTATGCAAAACCTGTTTTGCTGGCATCCAAAGATGAT
>LPNX010299581.1:111450-171398 GCA_001517045.1 Pseudotsuga menziesii
GAAACTTTGTTGCTAAATGCCCTCATATGAGGAAAGAGCAGAGTTCTACAGATGAAGAGAAATTTCTAAAGAAGAGGTACAGTAAAGAAAACAAGTACAAGAAGAAAAGTCTATGTGTGAATTATGATGAATCCACAGAAACTTCAGAAAGTGAATCCTCCTATGAAGACAAAGAGAATGATTTCATGCTTATGGATGTAGAGGATCTAGAGATGAGCTGTACAGAGATGAATGATGAAGATGCCATTGTGGACATGGAGGGAGAGCTGATGAGTGCTCTAGAGGAGATTGATAGACTAAGAATAAAGAAAAGAAAAGAAAAACAGCTATTAATCCAGTATGAAACCAATGGAAAAGACATCTCTCTAATAAAGCTAGAGCTGGAAGAGGCAAAGAAAATTGAAGAGACTCTAAAACAACAGCTAGCTGAAATCAAAACCAGATGTGAACATCTAGAGAAAGAAGTAGTAACTGTTAAGAAGGATTTAGAAAAATTTCAAGCTTTACATCATCGGAATATCTCTAGTATCAAAGCTTCAGAAGAGCTAAATAACATTCTAAATAGATAGAGGTCACCTCAGATTAAGTTTGGTCTAGGCTATGGTCAAGGAGCAAGTAGAAGTGATTCAGAAAGCAAAGAATCATCAAACTTGATTCACTTTCAGAACAGCAAGCAGGAAAAAATCCCCAGAATAATAAATTCTGAAGCATGTAAATACAATAATGAAAATCAATCAAAGAGTGATAAAAGGCAAGAGAATACCGATCTAAATAGCAAATCGGTACAGTCAAGAGTTCATGAAAAACAGCCATATAACAGAATCAAGTATGCAGATCAGAATTACAATTATGAGCATCGTAACTCAATACATTACTTTTCTAGAAATCCACCGAGAGATAGGTATGCTAATTTCTTCAATGGTTATTGTTTCTGTTGTTATAACTTTGGGCACAGAGCTGTCAATTGTTTTTATAATTTCAAAAACATTCAGAAAAGGATGTCAAATAACAAACAGATGATACATCAATCAGCATATAATCATTTGGGTCGTGTATCTCAATCAGCTGTTAAAAGAAGAACACAAAACAAAAATACTAACCCGTTTGATCTTCTATACAACGAAACAGAATGTTACATATGTCACAACTTTGGGCATAAAGCTACAGAATGTAACTCAAAAGAAAACAAAACAGAACCAAAGATGAAATATACAGCTGAACGAAATGTATGGAGGAAGAAAGAGAGTTCTCATTGTAATCTCGTGCTCTTAGTTCAGAAACAGAAGAATCCTTGGTACATTGATAGTGGATGTTCAAAACATATGTCAGGAGATAAAGAGAAGTTTATTTCTATGTCAGAGCATAAATCTGGGAACGTAACATTTGGAAATGATGCACTAGGAAAGATCAGAGGCAAGGGAATGGTTAGTCTTAGCAATGGTAAAGGAAAGGCTCAAGATGTGTTATTTGTAGATGGTTTGAAGCACAACCTTCTCAGTGTGAGTCAAATGTGTGACAAAGGGTGTGAAATCATGTTCACTGCTAAATATTGTAAAATTAAAAATGTTTCCTCAGGAAAACTAGCTGCCAAAGGAATAAGAACTGAGAATAATGTTTACATTTTAAAAGAAGAAAAAGAAGAGTGTTATCTCAGCAAATATGATGAAAGTCGTCTGTGGCATAGAAGACTGGGACATCTACATTTTGATCATCTAATAAAACTCAAAAATAGAGCAGCAGTAAGGGACTTTCCAGAAATATCTAAACCACGTGATGAAGTGTGTAAACCTTGTCAGACGGGGAAGTTAACCAGAACACAGTTTAAGTCAAAGAGTGTTCCCTCCACAAATAATCCTCTTCAACTAGTTCATCTGGATCTGTGTGGCCCATCAAGGAAATAAGGTACAGGTAAGGAGAACTATTTCATGCTCGTGATTGATGACTATTCCAAACTAACATGGGTTGCATTCCTTAAAGAGAAGTCTGAAGCATTTGCTAAATTCAAGATATTTAAAGCCCTGACTGAAAATCAGACTGGAAGAAAGATTAAAGCTATCAGATCTGACAGAGGAGGAGAATTCAGTTCAAGACAGTTCAAAGAATTTTGTGATGAGCATAGCATTAGGAAAGAATATACAATGGTAGGAACTCCTCAGCAAAATGGAGTGGTAGAAAGACAAAACATAACAGTCCAACAGATGGCCAGATCAATGATGAAGGAAAAGGATATTTATCAAGGCTTCTGGGTGGAAGCTATCCATACAGCTATGCACATTCTTAACAAAGCTCATTTGAGACCAAACAGTGACAAAACACCATATCATTTATGGTTTGGAAGACCTGCAACCATTAAACATTGCAAAGTTTTTGGGAGTAAATGCTATATCAAGAATAATGATGAAAATTTGGGCAAGTATGATGACAGAGCAGATGAAGGAATATTTTTAGGATATGCTACAAAAAGCAAAGGCTATAGGTGTTATAACAAGAGGCTGTGTAAAATAGTAGATTGCATAGATGTGAAAGTAGATGAAGATTGTCATGGAAATATCAGTCAAAGGAATGATGAAGATTCATGTTTGGAAGATACAAATGAAGAGACAGAAGAACAGGTCCAAGAATCCCAGAAGGAAGAATCTGAATCATCAGAGTATGAGGAAGCTAAACCTGAACAACACACTGTACAATATTCTTCCAGAATGATTAAAAAAAATCACCCTGAAAGCCAAATCATTGGTGATGAGAGTAAAGGTGTTCAGACTAGAAGAAATATTTTGCAGGAATCTGAACAGTCTCATATTGCTCTTCTCTCTACAATTGAGCCCCAATGTTTTAATGAAGCCAGCAAAGACAAAGACTGGGTAGCAGCCATGAATGAAGAGCTAGATCAGATTAAGAAGAATAGCACTTGGGAACTTGTTCCTAGGCCATTAGACAAGAATGTGATTGGTTCCAAATGGGTATATAAGAATAAATTAAATGAACAGGGACAGATTGTAAGGAATAAAGCAAGACTAGTTTGTAAAGGTTATGCTCAGATTGAAGGACAAGATTTCGATGAAACATTTGCTCCAGTGGCAAGAATGGAGGCTATCAGAATGTTTCTAGCCTATGCTTGTTACAAACGATTTAGAGTATACCAGATGGATGTCAAGTCAGCATTTCTCAATGGAAATTTAGAAGAAGAAGTGTATGTGGAGCAACCTGAAGGCTTTTCACTCACAGATAAATCTGACTATGTATGCAAACTGAAAAAGGATTTGTATGGGTTGAAGCAAGCACCTAGAGCCTGGCATGCCAGACTGGAAAAATATCTACAAGACAAAGGCTTCAAGAGAGGTTCTGTGGACAACAATTTATATATCAAAACTGAATGTGATGACTTACTGATTGTATTGGTTTATGTTGATGACATCATCTTTGGCTGTACTAATAATCTTTCTGTTCAATGGTTTACTAACTCTATGAAATATGAGTTCGAAATGTCAATGATTGGTGAGTTGTCCTATTTCCTTGGTCTTCAAATCTGTCAGAAACCTGAAGGTATATTTCTTTCTCAAGAAAAGTATCTAAAGGAGATGTTAAAGAAGTCTCAAATGGAAGACTCTACACTTGTGAGTACACCCATGGTCAGTAGCTGCAAGTTGAGCAAAGATGATTCTTCACCTGAAGTGGATCAAAAAATGTACAGATCTATGATAGGAAGCCTGTTATATATTACTGCATCAAGACCTGATATCATGCATGCTGTTGGGATGGTAGGAAGGTTTCAAGCTGCTCCTAAACAGATTCATCTACTAGCTGTGAAACGTATATTCAAATAGCTGAAAGGTACGCTCTCTTATGGTCTGTGGTATCCCAGTAATCAGAAATTTCAGCTAATAACATATTCAAATGCAGATTGGGATAATTGTGTAGATGAAAGAAAAAGTACAAGTGGCGGAGCATTCTTCTTGGGAGAGTCTTTAGTTGCCTGGCTAAGTAAAAAGCAAAGTTCCATTTCTTTATCTACTACTGAAGCAGAGTACATAGCTGCTGCTAATTGCTGTACTCAAATTTTATGGATGGTTCAATCTCTTGTTGATCTAGACGTAAAGTATTCTGAGCCTATTCCCATTCACTGTGACAATACTAGTGCTATCAGTGTTTCCAAGAATCTTGTTCTTCATTCCAAAACTAAACACATTCCCATAAAGTACCATTTCTTGCGCGAACAAGTGGCTACTCAAGGAGTGTTGTTGCATTATATTCCTTCTACCGAACAGATTGTTGATATTTTTACTAAGTCTTTACCCACAGCTCGTTTTGAATATCTGCGTCAGAAGCTGGGTGTTCAGTCCTTGCCTCAGTAACTCATGCATTGTGTTAGGGGGAGTCTGTGTTTATTGTATATCTTATTTTTGGTTACAGCATGGAATGGCAGTTCGTTTTCTTAGTGCATCTTGTCAGGGGGAGACTAGTCATCAGACATACCGTATCTGCCCAGGTTTATCATTTGTCCTTGATGTCAAAGGGGGAGAAATGTGACCAGTTGAATGAGATATTGCCATCAATGTCAAAGGGGGATATTTTTGGAATATATTTCAAAGTGGTGTGTTCTGAACTAGTAGATGGTAGCTAGTGCTCAGTATTAAAGTTTTAATGTATTGTCATTGATGGCAATCTGCTATAAAGAGAAGGGGAACTGATGCCAAATGGATGTGGCAATCTACTGAAAAAGAGGCAGGCATGCAGGTATCAATGGAAATCGAAAAAACTCTTAATCTGGTTGAGCGGGCGAGAAAAACTCTTAATAAAAAATCGAAAGATATTTACATCGGAAGCTGAATGACTTTCCGCAACGGTGGAAAAGCAAAGGTTAAAGACGTGTGACTAAAAGACTGATAAGCATCGGCAGTCGGAGCGCTTTTGAATTTGGACGTGGAGTTGCTTTGGGAGCCGCAACGGCAGAATCAACAAAGACAAGTCGTCCAAAGCAATCAGAATTCGGAAGATATTTACATCAGAAGTTGAATGAATTTCCTAGCCGCAACGGCGGAAAAGGAAAGTTTAAATATGTGCACGACTAAAAGAATGATAAGCATCGGTAGTCGGAATGCTTTGGACTTCGGACGCGTAGTTGCTTTGGGAGCCGCAACGGCAGAAGCATAGTGTATTTCTCATCCGCAACAGTGGAAGTCCACAACTCAACAATCAGCTGACTAAGGCAAATGCATCGGAAAAGAATACCGAGACTGAAGCCGATTAGCTTTCCTCAACGGCGGGGGTATAAGCAAGTAAACTTCCGATGAATTTAAACAAGCAGCGGCTCAACTCCAGCATTGGACATGGTCTTTCTGAAGAATCACAAGATGTCTATCTTTCAAGCAATTGATGACCAAAACCACAAAAGGAGATGAATAGCACATATGGCTTAATGAGAAGAAGAAGTCTCCATATTCAGAATCGAGCCCAAGGCTCTTTGAACTGGAAGCAGTGGAACATGAAGAGTCTAGCATAGTGGAATATAGAGAGTCAGGAAAGTTGGGTATTCGAAGGGTCTTTCAGTTAGAGATGTTGAGAATCTATGGTATTCGTGGAATGTGAATCGTTTTTGTACAGATCAGCGTTCGTCCGTAACCGTTTCTGTAATGAACGGAGAGAATGAGAACCGACTGAAATTTATATATATATATATATATATATTATAGCAAGTAGAAATGTTTGTGAGCTGTTTTAGAGGAGAGTAATGGTGTGCAGAGAGGGTAGAGCAGCAGAGCAGAGGAACTGAAGAATGTGCTGAACAGTTGAACAGAACAAAGAAGCAGAGAGCTGATGTTGAACAGAGCAGAGTGGTTTGGTAAGCAAAGACATATCTATATTGTTGCATTTCGATTCTATTGGAAAGTCTAGCAAATAAGGGAGGTAGGGAGGTGCTAGGGGAGACTTTATGTCTCTGTCTGGAAGTGGGTGCTTGTAGTAATTGAAGATTGGTGTCTTCACCCAGTTGGTGCTGGGTCACAGTGAGAGTTGATGCTCTCAGCAAGTTGGTGCTTGCATTTAGAGGTTGCAGCCTCTTTGATTCGGTGCTCAAATAAGAAGTGATGTACAGCCATTGAAGCCTTTGACATCATAAGAAGAAGAGGTTTTTCCCTTATGGGTTTCCTCGTGAAATATCTGTGTATCATATATGTGATTAAATTTTGTGATTGAATGCTATGTTTTTATGTTATCTGCTCTTATGTTTATAACTATGAATTCATAGTAAATATTGACTGACATAAATATTATTGATTCTAAGTTAAAATAAGTATATTGGTAACAAATCTTAACTAACTGATTCGCCCCCCCTCTCAGTTAGTTTATACCTGTAACAAGTATTTCATCATGGCCTAATTAAACTTCTGATAACCATTGCGTTGGAAAAAATTATAGATCTTGGAAGCATTTTATATTTTGGTATGGTTTTGAGCCTGAATCCCAAATTCACTATGATGATAAACAAATAGGAAAACAATACAGAAGATAGAAGAGAAAGGCGGCTGAAGGTGGAAATGAACAAGCAAGAATGGTATTTGATGTTGTAAACATGTCTATGTCAGAGATTTCTATTTCAAAAAGAAGAGGTCATTGGTCCTAATACTCCTAGGGATGTTGGGGAAAATTCTATGGTCCAAGAGTTTTCATTTGATTCGAAAAACGATGAAACCCCTATTGCAGATAGTCTTGAAAGCAATTGGAGGCTAAAAACTAGATTGAAGAACAAGTTAAGGATGAACATTAAGGCCATTCTAAACCCCAAATTTCAAAATAATATTGTGACTATCATAGAGGATTCTTCCAATGATGAGGATCTACAGGTTGTAGACGAAAGCTATCATACAACAAATCAAACCCTTACTAAAATTTAAGAAGAATTAATGCATACACCTAATTTGATCAAAGAAGCTTGCAAAGGTAAACATAAAGTGGTTGATTTCGAAGTTGGTACATGTTCGAGACCCTTAAAGATTGAAGAAGATCCTCCACATCCAGAGGTGATGAAATCATTATCATAAGTTGAGATATTGAAGAAATATTTGCAATACTTTAAAGAAAAAAATATATATCTAAATGATTCAAGTGAGAAGTTAATGATTACTAACAAAAGGTTAAGGGAGGATTTGGAAGAGATTGATGCCAACTACGAAGAGCTCATAACAGTATCTAAAGAAGTACTACGGAGAAATAGGGACACACAACAACAAATGAGGAAATCATAGGTAAAAACAAAGTACTTGAAGACCAGATTCGATCCTTAGAAAAAGAGCATTCTTGGTTGCAGAAAAAGTCACAAGCATTGGATGGTTTAATGATACTAGCCGAAGCAACTAGGAAGTTGTAAATTGATCGTGGACATATTCAACTCAAAGTTTGTGTACACTTAATATCCAGGTCATACCCTCAAGATATATTTGATGATAGATCTGTTATGTCATTAGTATTGGAAAGTTGTTAGTATTAGGTGTCAAGTTTATGTTATGAGTCATTCGATCTAAATCATATATGAGTTATCCTTTCTATTTTTGGTCATTTAGATCCATAAAATTTGGATCTCAAACTGTTTTAGTTTTAATTTTTTGTATATATGTATATATGTAATGGTGAAGAATAGGAGGTATTAGGAATTGTTTTGGAGATCATACTACTATTATCCTATCAGGCATGTATTTCATTTTTCAGTTTATATAAATATTGTTATGGAATGATTATATTTGAGATGAGCCTATATTTGATTTTTATCATGATAAATATTTTTTGTTTAGATTAAACCACTTAATTCATAATTCTTTTCTTTGATAAAGGTTATTTATCCTGGAATTGTTATGGATGAGTTGAAATGTTTATCATATATCTGAAACTAAACTCTCTCACTCTTTGTATAACTTCATACTCACATTCTTTTTATCTCTGATTATGATTCAGCTACATCTATTTTATAGTCATTTTAGTTATCTTTCCTATCTCCATTTCACTTATATATATTTGTAGGCCAAGAAACCTAGTCATCCATTTGGAAACTTTAAGATTATCTAGACTTTGAAAATCAGTAGTCTAGGTGCAGACTCTAGTGATACTGGGTTCTTTCCCTGTTTGCAATAGGTGTAATCATTGTAATATCCTATTATCTGTATTGCCTACGCATTACACTATTATTTTTTAAAGGATAGATATCAGTGCAGGTTACCATTTCTATCATATTAGTTCTTTTTTGTACTAGGTTTATGTCGTTCAAGAGGTAAGAACCAATCACCATAATAAACAATGAAAAAAAAACCATAAACGTTGTCATTCAAATCATTTGCACACTCATGATTTCATTGTTGGACATTTTAGTTGTCATTGATGTCAACCTTAGAATATCTTTGATGGTGACTTATTGAATAAAAAATTGGTTTGTTGATGAGAAATGTTAATATGAAAACACCATAACATCTTGAATCCACATGAAGTAGTGAAGTGCCATAAAGTATCCATAAGAATAATGATAATGAGAAATTATTTAAGAGAATCACAATCATGAATAACCTTACAATGTTGAAAGTTGTGAAGCTTTGAAGCAATGTTAAATTGAAGAAAATCACTCCCCAATGAATGGAGAAATGATTGAGAAAACCTACACAATGATAAAAAAAGGAGAGGATATAAGTAAACTTAAAAGTAGTGAAAAATTAATAAAAAGAGTTGAAACCCCCCCCCCAAAAAAAAACTATGAACAATAAAAGCAAAGAAAAATTTATAACTTGAAAGAAAAGGAAATTAGCAATTTAACTAGTAATAATTTCCAATGTGTGTTGTACAAAGTATGGTTAAGAGTTTATCTTCATGGAAAATACCATTTGCAATTATGAAATGAATCTTTATTTATAAATGCAACATGGCCTCCAATAATGCTTGAAAAGGAAATTCTAAGATGAAGTCATCATGAAACAAAAACTATAATAGAACGTAAGTCCAAACATCAACTTAAGGCACAATATCTGATTAAAGAAAAGGAATTCACTCATATCAATACCTTGCTCTTTCAAACTTGAGGAGTAAAGTATCCTAGATTCTATCTTGAACGATCAACTTTAGAATCAAAATTTCCTTCCACCTCTCAATAGAAACATAAAATAACTCAAAATAATTAGAAATTTTGATGTTAGTTTCAAGTTGAAATTCAATGTCTTCATTAGTATAAGATGAACATTCAGAAAAATGGATGCCTACCTCATCCTTGATGACATGGTCACTAACTTTTCCATAAGGGTAGAAAATATCTAAAATAGAATATTCAAGATAATCATCATATACCAAGGAAAAGATTCGATCAAATGGGTTTATATTTATGGGTGATGATGGAATCATTAAAAACTAAAGCTTCTAGCCTTGGAACAACATTTAAAATTGCATTGTATTTTCACACATTCATGGATGAGTGAATATATATACTTTCATTGTCATATCGAAGGCCTATCTCTTCTAAAGTTGACAATATAAGGTTGTCCTCATGAAAAATATACTTAGTATATTCCTCTCTAGGGAAAGAGGTAGTATGGAAGAACATTGAATCTAAGTGATACCTTTGATAGTCAACCTCTAAAAGGATTAGAGAAAATACAAATTAGATTGCATTCATCATTGGGAATTTTAATATCAAGCACAATCATTTGGGAGAAGAGAGGGTCTTCCAAATAGTAGGTATTTGAGGGAATTTTAAAATGCCAACAGAATGGATGGATGATGATGCACAAATATGCAATGTGATCTATATCCAACCACCCACCATATGAAATTTACATCACTTCATGATTAATATACACATACACATACCACAAAAATCCAAGCATACAAACTCTGGTATTGTTGTCGTTCAATACTCTTGAACTCTGGGAAGATTTCCAAAGCTTTTCATCTTCAAACATTTCCATATCAATTATGGACTTGAACATGGGTTTATTCCAACTCAAAATGGGACTTTTTAAGGGGCCTATTCTCACCCAAAGGGGGTCTAATATCTTCATCAAGGTAGTTGATGAATTCTTGGCACTAAAACCATCACTTCAAGTCATCTACAAGCTTTTATAGCCAACAAATATTATATTTCTTGTTGATATATATCAAGTTAGGACTTCATTGTACTCAAATTTTGTTTTGGTATTGATGTTACATTCATAGTTCATCTTAGGTAAATCGTAGGTATTTGAGGGAAATTTTAAGGCCTGATTGTGGTAATAAATGATATTAGTGTCCAATACCTTGATTGGGAAATCACTGATAAAATCCATGGAAATGGACTCCCAAATGTTAGAAGGAATATGGAGAGGTTGATAAATGTCAACTTTATGATTGACAGGTTTAGCATGATGGATGAAGTCTTATACAAATTTGTGCAAGTACGGCGAACAAAAGTGTCGTTGTAAGTTATGGATGGTTTTATGAGTGTGAAAATGTACACCATTGGATGAGGAATGGGATTCCTTGACTAGGATCAAGAAATTTAGGGGATGGGGAACACATATTTGATTTAATTTGTAGAGGTATTCTTCATGGAATTGGTAGTCTAGGAGGGGGTTTTAGCTATTGTTGGTAAGGATCTACAAGGAATGAAGTACTGAGGTGAAGGAAGGATAAGAATTGTACAATTTATTCCAATTTTTTAAAGAAGACACCACCATAACCAATGTCTAATCTAAGAATATTTTCAATAGGTGATGACCTCCAAAAGGAATACTAAGATTTCTCAAAAATCTGATGCCACGAGATGGAAACAAAGTTTTATGGACAAAATTATTCCACCGCGTCAAATTATTCACACCAAATTCTAAATTAACACCCCATAATGATAGGAATTGGAAGAACATACTATAGTGTAACTCTCGAGTAATGCACCTTACCTATTGATGAATTCTTGAGCGATGTTCCCGCATGCATAAGAACATATCTCATGGGTGAAACTTGATGAATAGCCATGCTATTTTGAGTTGGAAATGCATGTCGAACATGTTAGAGATTTGATATATTAGAATAATTTTAAATAATTGCAGAGAAAACAAAAATACAATCACTAAAAGGTAACAATGCATAGAAACAAAGAGACACGGAGCAAACATGGGTCTTTCCCATGCATCCCAAAATCTCTTGAAATTGGAGCAAAATTATCGTCAATATCAACCCCCTCTTTTGACAGAATCCTTTGCCAACA
Source organism: Pseudotsuga menziesii (assembly GCA_001517045.1). Taxonomy (NCBI): domain Eukaryota; kingdom Viridiplantae; phylum Streptophyta; class Pinopsida; order Pinales; family Pinaceae; genus Pseudotsuga; species Pseudotsuga menziesii. The sequence continues at coordinate 122,657 of LPNX010299581.1, forward strand.
AATATGGCCTTCGACTTTACAAAATATAAGGATATAGAATCAACCCTTGTTAACACAGCAAGGGGTGGCTAGCCCCTTGAGGATAACCATAGTCCTCGAAAGATGTCACACATATTCAAAGATAAGCTATGAAACAAAGTGAACAAACATTTCGCATATAAATTTTAAAAAGAAAAAATATAGGTATATTAATTGTTTTAATCAACACAATACTATCAAACAGAGAGTTGTAATCATTAAAGTAATGAAAAGAAAAACAATAATAACATTAGAAATGTATATAATATGTAAGTTGTTAATGAAAGACCACAATGTTGAAATAACAATAACATGAATAAATTAGACCTAAACCAATTATAAACGATATGATCATCTCATCTTCCTTAGGTTAACTCAAGAAGGGGTGGCCAACCCCTTGAGGATAACCATAGTGTAATATCCCAAATACTAATATTTTCTATTTCTAAACAAATGTGTTGATACAACTCGGCTTACAGACTGCCAGGCAAAAATCCCTATTTTATAGGAAAAATTTGGGTTAGGGTTTGTGATATAGAATGCACACTTACCACTGATAATGAGCTGGATTGCTTCAGATAAAGTCTGCAAGCACTGAGAACTGGATCGAAGAGGAACTAATATCTCCTGTCTCCGGTGAATGCTCCAGCAACAAGACGCCCAATCAGAGCAATAGGTGACGCCCTCAAGGAAGGAGGTGTCCGATGGATCCGCAGATTTGTAGGGATGATAGCCTCGCTGTGATGGAGAGATTTGGCTAGAATATACTGTAGTTCTGAACCCTCTAAGTATGATAGCATCTTGGTTCTCTGAGGCAGCTGCTCACGCCCCTGGTGGTCCGTAATTGCTGATAACTCCTTCGGATGAGCTCAGATGGAGCTGATAATCAAGGAGTGTCGGAGTATGTAGCTGATGATAAGACTGGTGCCTGAGTTTCTGAAGGAAACTAAGATCCGAAGGCTCTACAGCTGATTAGGGCTTTCTGGTTGAAAACCCCCCCTTACAGCTGCACCATGTCCTGTAACAATCTATACCTTGTGCTATATAACTGATGAATGAATGAAGATCAAGTGGTGAACCAGTATGGCTTACCCGGAATAAGACTAGGACAGATGTTTCACTGCCGAAATCCTGTTAGCTGAAGACTCCGTCTCCAACCCCAACTGTTGTGCTGCTATCCAAGAGCTCCCAAAAATAATCATAAGAATAAGTCAGGTCTCCTCTTGATTTACCCTCTATTTATAAAGTTCAACTGCGCAAAACCTAATCTTTGACCTAATTAGGTCACTTTATCTTCTAATTTGCCATTGACTTGCATGCAAAGAGCATGGTCATGCAATGGAGCATGGAAAAGAGCATGGTCATGCATGAAGGTGGCCTTTGGCCCAGGTGTCCCTTCTTGACCAAGTGAGGATGCCATAGATATTCTATGGATGGCATCAGTCCTGATTTGATTCCCTAGCTATCAGTAACCGCTCGAACCCACAGGAATCACATAGGTTAGCAGTATGGGCCTCAGGGCCTAAAAGGAAGAGGACATTACACATAGTCCTCGAAATATGTCACACATATTCAGAAATATGAACTAAGCAATAACATTCTCATTATAAACCTCAATTCTTAAATATGACCATGGACCGACTAAATCAAGAAACTTGTAACAAAACTCTAAATATTTCATGTATTTACTTAGTCAAATATAAATCTTAAATTTATACAACTAATTTTTTTTTTGTTTTTTTTTTCCAGATCTCAACCAATTATAAACTCAACACCAGATATTAGGGTAGACCTCCCTTATCCTCATAAAAAATTCTTCTATTAAACGATATAAAAGTACTCCAAAAAAATCATATAAGGTATCGCTATGTGGACGGCACCTAAGGAGGGATCTTAAGGTTAACGCAAGGGTGGAAAATAATCCTAAGGTGTCATGCTAGTCATCAACAAGCTGGACGTCAACATGCAATGCTTGTATAGCTCAACGTTACCATGCAAGGGTCAATCACGAGTCACGACAAGGATAAACATCACATACAAGTAAACATGCAAATCAATGTAACATAACAAGGAAACATGATGTCATACTAGGCTCATGCACATCAATTCAGGGTGAGGGTAGGTTACTCGACCTTCTCAATTGTATGTGGCCATATGTCTCATGTGTCTCATGCAAATATTGGAAGCTCATAATCATCATCATTGGATAAGCAAGCTCAGGTGGTCATCTCATCTTCCTCATATTAACACAGTAAGGGGTGGCCATTCCCTTGAGGATAACCATAGTCCTCATAATATGTCACACATATTCAAAAATAATCTGTGCAACAAAGTGAACAAAAAATTTTCACATAAATTTTAAAAATTACAAATATAGGTATATTAATTGTTTTAATTAGCACAATACTATCAAATAGAGAGCTGCAATAATCATTAAAGTACCGAAAAGAAAAACAGTAATAATATTAGCAATATATATCAGATCTAAGTTGTTAATGAAAGACAACAATGTTGAAATAACAATAACATGAATATATTAGATCTAAACCAATTATAAATGATATGGTCATCTCATCTTCCATAGGTTAACTCGGGAAGGGGTGTCCAGCCCCTTGAGGATAACCATAGCCCTCGAAAGATGTCACATATTCATAAATGTGAACTAAGTAATAACATTCACATTATAAACCTCAATTCTAAAATATGACCATGCACCGACTAAATTAAGAAACTTGTAACAAAACTCTCAATATTTCATGTATTTACTCAGTCAAATACAAATCATAAATGTATACAACTACATTTTTTTGTTTTTTCCAGAAATTCCAAGATGGGTACGTCATCTTCGTTGTGATGACCCATTGTAGTTGTTGTGCCCTATCTTACTTTTTATTGTGTGGGCATGCTCTCCTATAGCATACTTCTGGTATGTCGATTAGCAGGGCATGGAGGTCGACACTAGAGAGGGGAATCATATGCAAAAAACAATTCAGTTATTTAGATATAAATACATAGTTATTATTGAGATACATATTTCATTATTTACAATATCATTACAATGATCTTTACCTGTTTCCTGACTAGCTGAGACAACTGGAGTTTTTATTGCTTCTTCCATTTGTTCCTCTTCTAGTTGATCATGAGCAAGTACATGCTCTATTAGTCACAGAAGAAAATTTATTAGTACACATCATCAATTATATATTTAAAATCATATTAAATACTTTTGTTTTATATAATGCATACCTAAATGGCTAGGATACTCACCACCACCATGAGGAAGCTCCTCACCTTCATGTGGTACTTGTTCGGTACTGCTACCCTTGCTGCTTTTATTGCTCTCACCATGAAAACAAAGAAAGACATTTAGTTTTTGATGTAATCATTCATTAATAGATTTCACAAGTGCATTATAATGATGGTCTTATTGCTTTTATTTAACCCTATGTGTGTCAATGGAGAAATTGGGGTTTTCCCCAAGATTTCTGGACGTTCCACCACATGCTGAAAACCGTAATTGAAGTTGAGCCTCAAGTCTTCTTCAGTGGCTGCCTCTTGAAAATAATTTCCTTGCAATGCAAAACACCATGAAAATTTCTTGTGATAAATCAATTATTTGTTCGCTACGTTTAGAAAATATTTTGGTACAAATAATGATCGTTTGATTCTTACAATTCGTGCTCTTAGTTTCTGATATCCACACTGGCCCAATTTGTGCTAGCCATGTTTTTATACTCTTTCCTTTGTCACTTTAGAGGTGTCAGGGAGCCTATGAAAGGTTTCAAACATGTTAGATATCGCAACTTAAATATATTTAAAAGTTAAAAAAATGAACATTTTTCATTGAAAATATGATATGTGTCATACCTTCTTGAACCGAGTGGCTAAGTCTTTCCTTGTTTTCTCAATGCCTTATCCTTTGCATCATCCATGAGTGTCTTCCACTCCTTCTCTGGAACCATCATAGGACACTCATACTTAGGGTTAATTTGCAAATTTTCCCTATAATATTCCCTGGCATAATTCAAATTTAATCTAGTTGTTGCGGTGACACCTTTTTTTGTTGAATGCATCACCAAACAAACTGACCATGTGGTTCATCAGATCATATTTAAATTTGTCATTTTGGTCATTCCACCGTGTACAAATGGTGGGACTATCCAATGTCTCCTCATGCATGTTCTTATAAAAAACATTATTTCCTACAAAAACAATATGATCATTAATTAAAAATAATTTGAGGTACGTGGCTTTGAATTACATGAAAAAAAAACATCGAATTAATTAAATAATACCTGCAATATTCGGTATCTTGATTGGAACACAATCATGTTCCACCAAGAAGGTAATGAGAAATGATCCCCTTCTAACCACACGTTCTTCTCCAGGATAGAAACTTTCACATTCGATGCTACTGCCCTCACTAACATCTTGTGAAGTAGTAGTGGGTGAAGGGCCCTGTTGATCTCTAACATCTGGTAAGTTCATAGCATCTAAATGGGATTATCAGTCATGAGAATAAAATGGGCTCATTGGTACGGTATATTGACGATATGTTAAGCCATCACTACTACCAATATCTCCCTCTACAGCTTGTACTCGATGCAAATGTGTTATCTCCAAAAACTCCTACAAAAAGAAAACTTTAATTGATTAGATCATATAAAAAAAAAGAACTAAAATAACATAAATGAATATATTTCATATTTCATAAAATCTTTCAAAGATGCCACTAACCCCGTAATGTTCTATTGTTTTCCTCAAGTCATCAATTCTTGTTTTGATTTCTTCAGTCCTCTGTCTGATTACAATCAGTCTAAGAAGTACTTAATTAGAATTTTTCAAATCCTTCTTCATAGTTTCCATTGGGTCAGTTGAATAAAATATATCTTCCTTGGTGACCACCTCATCATCTTGATTTGGCGTGCTCTACAAACATCAATCAATAAAAGTAGTAAATTAATTTTTATCATTTCAAAAATTCACGTAAAAAAGATAGCATGCATATAATAAGAAAAACAAATACTTTAATCATGTTTAGGTACTATTACGCTACCATTTACCTGATGCAACACCATTGGTTACTTCCCACGGTCATCTTGCCACAATACCAGAAGCCAGACATGTTCATATTGAAAGGTAAAAATTGAACCATGTCTAATAAATGTGATTAATGAATAAAAACTTTATTGTTAATATGACACTCACATTTACCTGAGCAGAAGTTGCAGGTGTGTTTTGATTACCCCCCTGCCACAATATAATAATCATAATATCATCTTGAAATATTGAGCTCATAAGCACAAAAATGGTCAAATGTTAACTGTTGTAATATAATCATGAATTGTGGNTTGATTCCCCCCCTGCCACAATATAATAATCATAATATCATCTTGAAATATTGAGCTCATAAGCACAAAAATGGTCAAATGTTAACTGTTGTAATATAATCATGAATTGTGGTTACTATTACATTGATGTTTATTTCATCAGTCTAATTGCTTGTGGCATCTGGCCACGGTCACCCTGCCACAATACAAGAATCAAGAAATGTTAATAATGAAAAGTACATATAATTAAAATTGTTGCAAAATAAAAATAATAAGTCATTGATCAAAGGTTGAGTTAAATGTTGTATAAGATAATTACCCCCATAATAGCAATCCTCGCATCTATTTGATTCAAATTGTAATCAATCAATCAACTCTTCACCTGCAACTAATGATTTTGTTGTACATACAAATACATGATTTCCTTCATGTCCCTCAAATATGCAATTGGGTAGCTTATGTGTTGTCCCTAGTCGTGTACTATTTATAAACTCTACGATATTTTCGAAAGATTTTGGCCTTCCATCAATATACATAGTAGCTACTTTGTTTAGATTGGTGTCTGGTAGTTGTATATAATATACTGCAACTCCGTATATGTGCATACTTCGCTTATATAATACCAACAACAACCATTCATTGTATTTGTATCCTGGTCCGACATACTCCATTAATTCAGTTTCAGTTCCATTTTTTTACCATTATGCCATCCATGGAATATAGCCCCAATCCATGTAAAGATGATGGAGCAATGCGATAAATCCTCCCATTGAGGAAGAAATTTGTGTCCACTTGGGGTAGCTCCTTGGGTAGCCATCATTTGACAAGATGTCTATACCTCAAGGGAAACTCAATGTCACCTATGCTCTCATTATCATAATCACATGATCCTCCTTCAGAAAGAAAAATTTCCATGCGTCTACAAAATTTTCTCCTTACCTTTTCACCTCTAGCTGATGTTGACATGTTAGATAGTGTAATAGATGTCTCGCTTTCAAAATATTATACTCTATCTTCCTCACTCGCGGAAGATAGATCCGACAAGTACCTATTTGGTGGTACCTACAAAGATTTAGAGTCAGTTCTATTATTATTTGGAAGAACAAGAACTATTTTCTAATTGTCATATAAATGTACAGATATGTATTATGTGGATATTGTGAATATGGATAAGAATTTATACAAACAATATTTTTCTTATTGAAAAATGGAAAAATGGATGCATTACTTCAAAGGAGAGTGCCCAATGGTGCTATACTTGGAATATTTCTTTCTTTCCCTAGGATAGAACCAGATTTGGAGAGCACCCCACATGGTATTTTTATTATCAAATACTTTATTGTACAAATTAGTTTTGGTATTTTATCTCCAAGTTTTAAAAAATTTATCCAATCTTATATCTCACTCTCCCTTAAAAATAGAGGATGAAACAAGGAAGACACACCTCTATGCTTTGTTATAGGACATGATTATTCAAGTCTTTGTACAAATTGATTCCAAGTCTGTTCCTCCTAATCTCTATGTAATACTATGGCAGTTTCCCTTTTCCATCTTTGTTTCCAAATGGATGATAGAGCTAGGTCTATTGAATTTTCTAGACAATGAATTTATTCTAATTTAAGGGTATTAATAAAAGGATTAAGTAATTGGAATTGAATGACACATCCAACCTACGGGTATCCCCCCAATATATTGTGCCCATGTCTCATTGTATTTATGATTGGCCCTTCAAGTGATATGTATTAGGATTATATAATCCTCCCTTGTCCATATATAGTCTATTAGATCATATTGCCTAACTTAGGAGTCATTTTCTAGAGTTTGGTGCCACTGGTGCCACCAGGTTCCATTGGTTCCACAAGTGTGGCATTTGGTGCCATCGGTGCCAATCCCTACACTTTAGGAGCCACTCAGAGTGACACTGACAGCCTCCATCAGTTGGTTGTAGTTGGTAGGTAGTTATGCTAAGTAAAGCTCCAGTTACATTCAGTTAGATTTATTTTGGTTCAGTTAGCTCCAGTCTTGCATGGCTACATGGGACTAGGAACCATTTCTCACCTATCTCATCAGTTTAACTAGTTTAACTGATTGATAGACTGAATTAGACATGTGGAGTTAGACTAATGGTCTTTGATAGTGATTTAGACACTTCTAGTTAGCCAGCCAATTAGGATTGATTTGGTAGATTTGAATCTTATCCACATGATTTGAATTCTCCTTATTGTAACAGTGTTGTATACTTCTAGAATTAAGGAATATTAATGTTGTAATTTACTGATCAATTCGTATTAGTTTTCTCTGAAATTTGTCTTATTCAGTGTACATTATTCATTCCATTCTACTGCACAATTATACCTTTCAATTGCACTCATTGCATGTAGATCAATGGTTGAATAATTAAACATGGTATCAGAGACTTGTTCAGGCTAGTAACAAGTATGTCCAACCTCCATTGTACACCAGAAGCAGTTGGTTTTCCACATAATTCTTGTAATTTGTGCCTTACTAACTCTAGATTTGTCCAGAGAAGTCTCTGCAGGTGTGACGGACACTAAGAAAGTGTACATGTCTAGGTGGAAGGCTTGAAACTGACATGATTGTAAATTGATTGTGGTTTTTGTAGTATTACTTGTAGGTACCTACATAGCTTGTTGAAGAATTGTCTAGTCAGCAGGAAAATTGAAGGATTCTACAACTCTTGTACCTCGGATCCTTACACCCTTAAACTATGTTGATTGGAGGGAACATATGCAGGTAGTCTATTTAGGATGACTATGGGAAGAGAGATAGAGCCTTGTCACTAGGGTATTTTTTAAGGATTCTAATATTATACTTAAGTATAGTATTCTAGGCAATTGTTTTGGATTAAAAAAAACATGTTTATAGATAGGTAGGTGAATATTAAATATGAAACATAAAAAACACTGAAATGTGTAAATTTTGGAGAATATTATGATAACAAAACATATTTTATATAAATATAGGTGATATTAGACACTAAAAATGACCAAATAGCGAAATTATTTTTTGAAAAACCCCAAAAAATAGCCAATTGGTGAACTTTTGCCCCTAAAAATTACCCTGTCATCACCCTACTAACCAAATATGTTCTTGAATTGGTTGAATGAATCCTTTGTCTTCCTATGCACTCACATCTCTCGGGATCTTATCTTTCACCTTGAGGGATTAAAGAATCTGAAAGAAGATTGAGAGAAGCTTGAATTCTTGTTTGGAAAACAATATGAGATTTGAGGGCACATACTGGAGAATGAGCTCATTTCATTGCATCCTAGTAGTTTTGAAACTATCCAGCAGTTTTTCACAAAATTCAAGTCTCTAGCATTGCATTGTAAGCAATGCAGAATAGAAAGGAAAGATGATCAACTTGTGGTGTATGTGCTCAGTAAACTTGGTTCTAAGTACTATGTCTTTGTCTCTACCTTCCATTCCGAAAGAGATTCCATCCCCAATTGGAAGATTCCTTATCTAGACATGTTTGTTGACTCCTTAATACATGAGCAGGATAAGTTGGTTAAAATGGGAGTGTTACAAACCTCCAAGAATAAATCTCTTTTGATGTCAGAATCTACCAATGCGCAAGCCAAAGGGATGGATGAGGGGAAGGATCCCAAAGCCTCTTATTCAAAGCCAAAAGAGAATCAGAAATCTTTTGAAGGAGAATCGGGCTCCAAGAAAAAGAAAAAGTTTGAAATACTAGATGTACATACTATATGATAGGATTTCATCCTAAAATCCAGTGCATGAAGAATTGGATCGACCAGCTATCATCCCTCCTTGAACAGAACAATATTTCCCTTCCACAAGGAGCAAAGAAGTCTGATGTTTGACCACCGACAGAAGATCATGAGAGATGCCATGCCTTGAAGGCAGACCTTACTCAGTCGAAAGCTTGCTTGATGGATTCTGGAGCATCCAACCACATGGTTGCATCCATGGAATCCTTCTCCACTCTCACTCTATTAAGAGGACCTAGCATTCACATGGTAGATGACTCTTGAATTCGAGCAGCAGGAAGATGTTCAGTTAAAATCCAGCATGGTGAGTTCAATAATGTTCTCTATGTTCCCTCTCTTGCATCTAATGTGTTGTTTGTTTATCATCTGACCCATACAGGAACTCCCAAGAGAGTTACATTCTACTATGATTCAGTTGAAATCACAAAAAAATCTACTGGAAATATCATAGTGAAAGGGTTTGCTAACCATGCCTTAAAGGCTTATGAGTTCTCTCATTTTTTGCATGTTTCACATCCTACAACTCTATTGACTCATGCTCTATTGTGGGTATTTTATTAATTACATACTTACATGATGTAGAAAATTATATTGTGCCATCAACTAGCACGTTAACCATCGGCATTGATTTTAATTGCCGAAACGTAGAACACTAAATACATGGCGGGGACTTTGCCTTGAGCTCCACACCATGATTTATTAACACTATTTACATCATTTATAATTGAATGCAATTGGGGTTGAAACTGGGGCATTACAAACATCAATTAATGTTCCAGGTGTTTCCTTACTTTTATTAATGATTGTTCTAGGTTCTGCTGGGTATATTTCATGAAACATAAATCAGAAGTATTTGTAATTTTTAAATTTTTTAAAGCTTTAATTGAGAATAGTTTCGGGAAAAATATCAAGTCCATAAGATCAGATAATGGAGGTGAATACATTAAAAGATATTTTCAGCATTATTGTGAATCAGAGGGGATTCAAATGGAACACTCAATCCCATACACCCCATAGCAGAATGGTGTGGCAGAGAGGAAAAATAGCACATTGAAGGAGATGGCAACCTGTCTTCTCCAAGCCAAGAATATTCCTCCTTCTCTTTGGGCAGAAGCTATAAACTGTGCTTCATACATACAAAATAGAGTGCCTCATAAATTAGTGGTTTGGGCCACTCCATTCGAAGCACTACATTAGAATAATCCTAATGTCTCTCACTTAAGAGTTTTTGGTTCCAAATCTTGGGCCAGAATACCCATTGATAAGAGAAAGGCCTTCCAAGACCAGAGTAGCGAATGCATACTACTAGGATATGCAGAGGATGCAAAATTATATAAGTTTGTGGAAATTGCAACTAGTAAATGCTTCATTGAGCACAGTGTTCAGTTTGAAGAAGATCGGTTGTTTGATCTACCACCATCCAAAGCACAAGAAGGTATAACACTCTTCCACTACCTTTTTATGATGATGTTTTGTCACGTGTTTCAGATTCAGATGAAGAGGAACAAGATCAACATGATCTTGATATTGAGGTTGTACCTCATGAAGATATAGATCCAGATCCATCTTCCATTCCAAATCAAAGGCCTAATCCTAGATGGGCCCAAAATCTCATTGAAGCAGTTAGGGATGGAGCTGGGAATCCAGAAGATAGAAGAAGAACAAGGTCCCAGTATCAGAATTAGCAATAGCTTGTTTCTCTATCTCACGCAGATTCTCTCTCTACGGAGTGGTTCAAGAAGGTTCCAAGAAAGTGCTACTTGATGATAGCAAATGATCAACCATTTGGCCCACAGAAGAAGAAAATTAATCATTCCTTTCCTCCAGAAATAAGAAACACATACAACATTCATCAGATCAAAATATCATTAAGAGATTCACATGCACAGCTTCAGGATGTTGCTGCGCAGAAGAACCATGATGCTTCATAGTGCTGCAAATTGTAGCATAGTTTTTGCAAGTTATTTCCCTAAGAGGAATATTTTTCTCCTAAGAATAGCTTGTATTTCCTATTCCTGCTTATTTTGGGGGGGCGGGGAGGGGGGGGGATGTCCCATGAGGTTTTCCCCATTTTCCTCGATTTATTAAGCATCTTTTTAATTCTTTAGATTGTAATGGCCTTGTTTCCAGGGCCCAAGTTGTCCAAGTTAGGAATAAAGGGGGTTGTTAGGATTATATAATCCTCCCTTGTCCATATATATTCTATTATATCATATTTCCTAACTTAGGACTCATTTTCTAGAGTTTGATGACACCATGCTATTATTGCCACTGGTGCCTTTGGTGCGATTGGTGCCACCGGTGCTAATCCCTACACTTTAGGAGCCACTCCGAGTGCCATTGAAATCATCCATCAGTTGCTAGTAGTTGGTAGGTAGTTATGCTAAGTTAAGCTCCAGTTACATTTAGTTAGATGTCCTTCAGTTGGGTTAGTTCCAGTATTGCATGGTTGCATGGGAGTATGTGCCTTTTCTCACCTACCTCATCAGTTTAACTAGTTTAACTAATTGATAGACTAAATTATACATGTGGAGTTAGACTAGTGGTCTCTGATAGTGATTTATACACTTCAAGTTAGCCATTCAGTTGAAATTGAGTTGGTAGATTTGAATCTTATCCACATGATTCAAATTCTCCTTATTGTAACACTGTTGTATACTGTTGGAATTAAGGAAGATTAATGTTGTAATTTATTGATCAATTCTTATCAGTTTTCTCTGAAAGTTGTCTTGTTCACTGTAAATTTTCCATTCCATTCTACTGCACAATTATACCTTTCAATTGCACTAATTTCCTATAGATCAATGGTTCAATAATTAAACACTATGTGTTTTAATTATTTGAAGAGCATATCATAAAACCCAACATGCATTTATACTCACCCCCTCTTTGACGGCCTCACCACTACCAATACTCGTCATGGTTATTTGAAATGATATATCTCACTTGGGTATCTATTTCATCTCTTTCAAATTTACATATCCACTGGTCATTGCGTTAAATTTGGTCCCTAAGATGATTTACAAAATGCCATGTGCAGTAACAATCTTATAACAGATGAAACAAAACAATAACAATGTACAACATTACTAATCAATAACAAAGAGTGCTAGGACCAAGTAGAATATAAAGGACCATAATTCCACCAAAGGGGGTCACAATAAGAATCTAAGGCAACCCTCATACCCATAAGACCAAGGCGTACCATAAAGGTGGATAACCAACACCTTTTACACATAGGACCAACAAGAGCAAGGAATTTAATCTTTTCTCTCTCTCAATGTACATTGTTTCATTTATTTTTATCATCATTGTATCAGGAGAAGATCCAAACTAGATGATGTGATATAGATGCATAATAGTACAATAATAACAACTGAGTAAATTTTACAATATTGTGCTAGATGCGAAGCAGTAAGATAATTTGAACATAATTTTCATCTCTTTCAACTTTGGCACTCTTCCATGATCCTTGTGTTAAAGTTGGTCCTTGAGATGCACAACAACAATAGTACAAAAGAAAATTCAAGACCAGTAAAATAATTAGAACTCGGTATCAAAATATATTGTTTTAGACCTTCTTGATACTATGACACATTTAGGATCAGACCTTATCTTTCAAGAAACAAGTCACCAAGGAACGGTATCATACCTTGAGAGAGTGTGTGTTTAAGGTAAGCATTTTATTGCTGGTTTGAATTGCTATATGTTTAGTTTCAATTTGAGAGTTTAATTGTGCAAGTTGTTCATAATTGTTGTTTCCTACAGAGTTTTCTCCAGCAATATAACATAATTGTTACCAAGCTGTTCATAATTGTTGTTTCCAAGTTGTGCATAATTGTTTCCAAGTTGTTCATAATTATTGTTACTAAGTTGTTTTTTGCTCATTAACATGGGAAAAATATACACTCATCCCTCTACATGGATTCATGTGCAACAATTCTCAATTTCTATTTTTACTCTGTGAATGATGAAAATTTCTCTAAAGCATGCCCTTAACAAATGAAGAGATGGGATGATAACATAACTTTTTTATAAAAAAACTCAGATTCCCTCATAGTAATTCCCACTATAAGGAAAAATCTAGTTATGGGTAAGCAACCAACACCTTTTACACATAATACCAACAAGAGAAAGGACTTTAATCTGTTATCTCTCTCAAGGAACATTTTTTCATATATTTGTATCATCATTGTATGAGGAGAAGATCCAAACTAGATGATGTGACCCAAATGCATAATAGTACATCAATACCAACTAAGTAAAGTTTACAACATTGTATTAGATGTGAAGTAATAAGATAGTTTAAACATAATTTTCATCTCTTTCAACTTTAGCACTCCTCCATGATCCGTGTGATAAATTTGGTCCCTGAGATGCACAATAACAATACTACAAAAGAAAATTCAAGACCAGTAAAATAATCAGAACTTAGTATCAAAATATACTGGTTGAGACCTTCCTGATACTCGGACACATTTAGGATCAGACCTTGTCTTTTAAGAAATAAGTCACCAAGGAACGAGATCATACCTTGATAAATAGAGGGTTTAAGGTAAGCACATATCTCAGAAAGATATAACAAAACAATCCAGGAAGAGGGTTGCAGACAACAAGTGAAGGATAACTTAATTCAAGGTATTGCATTTTATTGTTGGTTTGAATTGCTATATGTTTAGTTTCAATTTTATAGTTTACTTGTGCAATTTGTTAATAATTGATGTTTCCAACAGAGTTTTCTCCATCAATTAAAACTGGTACAACTCATTAACATGGAAAAAACATACACTCATACTTCTGAATGGATTCATGTGGAACAATTCTCAATTTCTATTTTTCCTCTGTGAATGATGAAAATTTGTCTAAGGAATACCCATTAACAAATGAAGAACTGGGATGATATCATAGCTTTTTGTAAAACTCATATTCCCTCATAATAATTCCCACTTCCAAGGAAAAATAATATAGCTATGGGAAAGCTTATTATAGATTGTATTGATGCCATAGTTACAATTGATAAAAATAACGGTCGACCTTCTTACAATATCAAGGGTGGTTATTATTATCTAATCCATTGTTAGAACAGGATGGATTCACAGCTTGTGTGCAAGTTTACTCCCTTATCAAAAGTGTCGTAAAAGGATAGTGCAAAGCTTGAAGCCTCAACCTTGGAGACCATGGAGCAATGACTTACCATAGAACAAATGCATTCAAGACTTTCCATAAAAAAAACTAAAGAGAAAAGACAATGTGTGCACCCTGAAATCCTAAACACCAACGAAAATAACACAAACAAACACACCCTAGTCACTTGACTTATGTATAGCTTCCTCAATCTTCGCTAAGGTGTGGAGTTCAACATTTTAGTACAAAGGAACGAAAGAGAAGATCCAAACTAGTTGATGTGATCCAAATGCATAATAGTATAGAAATAACAACTCATGAGTAAAGTTTACAACATTGTTCTAGATGCGAAGCAGTAAGATAATTTAAACATAATTTTCATCTCTTTCAACTTTAGCACTCTTCCATGATCCTTGTGCTAAAGTTGGTCCTTGAGATGCACAATAACAATAATACAAAAGAAAATTCAAGACCAGTAAAATAATCAGATTTTAGTATCAAAAGATATTGGTTTAGACATTATTGATACTCAGACACATTTAGGATCAAACCTTGTCTTTCAAGAAACAAGTCACCAAGGAACGAGATCATACCTTGAGAGAGAGAGGGTTTAACGTAAGCAAAAATATCAAAAGGATATAACAAAATAGTTTAGGAAGAGGGTTGCACTTAGACACCTCTGAAATAACAATTAGACACTAAAAGATATTATATTTCGAGGATTTTAATGACCAGTGCCTTATTGGATTCAAATTAGAGAGTGTACTATGTGGATAGGTGAAATATATAAGTGTAATTAACAATGCATTCTATTAGTTTTTCAATGATTAGGAAACGACCAAATCTCATAAAACCTAACACAATGTCATACAAACATGGATGTAACAACCTATCCACATAGTACAACCTATCACAATGTCATCCTTAGGTTGTAACAACCTTAGGGATGAGTACCAAGGATGTAGTACAGAACAGAAGGAAGGTAAAGGCTACTAGCAGGCAGTAGGGTGACCGAGGGGTTAGAAGCAGGTTTCTACAGTAGTTCATGGGAATTCTAAATGTTGTTTCTATAGTAGGAGCAGACCCAAGTTACTGGACAACCCAAGGGCTACCTCAAAAGAAAATTTGAGGTTGAAAGTAGGGAGAACAAGAGGGCTAGTGCAAGTTGTAAAGGTAGAATGGGGGATAATTAGGGTAGAGCTAGGGTTAGTTCCCTATGATTGAAACCTTCTTCTTTCCTTTAGAATCTAGTTGTTAGGGTTAGTTAGGTTTTTTTATTTGTTAGCTTAGGGTTAGCTTAGGTTTCTTTTAATTGTGCAAGTTGTTCATAATTGTTGTTTCCAACATAGTTTTCTCCAACAATTAAAACTAGAAGAGCACATTAACATGGAAAACAGATACACTCATCCCTCTACATCGATTCATGTGGAACAATTCTCAATTTTTATTTTTCCTTTGTATCAGTGATCGTAATAAAAAATTTGAGTTAAAGAGAAAGTTGGAATTTGGAGAGATGATGTACATCATGACAGGTAATATTGGTGATATGACATAATATACTATTCCCTTGATAGCTAATATAGGTAAAACTCGACAAGGTGTAATAAAATTTGGCAAAGAGAAACTATCAATTAAACCCTTACTGCAATCTATGGAGGGAAAATAGGAGAAACTCTCATACACGCAAAGCATTATATCTTATTCTAGAAAACGAGTTAATGGATTAACTGAAAGAAGATGGCATTTTATTAGGCATTGATAATTATCATTGAATTCACCTTCAGGTTTGTTTCATTATTCTAGTTTTTTCATGATTACAAATTGTGTTTCTCTTTTATTAATGGTTTATTTTGTTGGTTATTGAATTCGTCAATGATGCACACATGGAAAATATATTATTACAATTCAGCCACAATAGAGAAGACTTGGCATGATCCAAGAGAAACAACTTGAACATATTTGCAATATTGTTTTGTTTCCTCGAGAAAGGGAAATTGTAGGTAAGTAATTAGCAGGTATATGTTTTTAGTCCTGCATCATCCACCCATGGGTGTTAATTTGGAAAATAAGGGGGAAACAAAGGTTTCGAATGGACCAACAAAACTTTAAATACTTGGGATTCAGGAACAACAAATCCAAATCTTGATCATTCCACTAATGCCATATATTCCAATGTTGAATGCATTACTAAATGCCATGTACAGTAAAAATATTATAACTGATGAAAAGTCAAAAACACAATCCACAACCCAAAATTAAATCCATGGTTCCATCCCATGGTTGACTCACAGCCTAGCCACGGTTTAGTCCACAGTTGAGGATAGCCCAGCAGTCCAAGTTTATTCCACATTCCAATTTTAATCAATAGTACAACCCATAGCTAAGCCTCATGGATCAGCTTTAGGGCACACATATCAGCATTAGGGTTCACTTCACGGTTTAATAAAAAACCCAGCCTTCATAAATATCTGAAGAGTTACAGTGTAATGAAACCCTAGCACCCAAGAATCCCAAGCATCGCCTCCAAACATAAAGAGATCAGATATGGAAATGTCTTAAAGGATAATTGAATAATGAGGAAAACAAGGACAAAGGTAATCAACAAGGTGTTCTATCTCAAGGTATATAGTCCACATGTTCCATACAATAATTGTTTTCATAGGAAGGTCCTTATTGGATGAAGTGATCTTTCAGTCCTCCTACTGCTCTTAAAGGTTAAGTGTTGGTGATATCATCAAGGGGTGTCCAATCCCTTGAAAAACAACCTGAATTAACCATATATGAGAGCAGTCATCACACTTCATCATCTTGGTCTACTGACCAAGATCCATAATAACAATACAATATAATAACAATACTAAGTAACAACTTTTCTTACAAATATCTTTTCAACTAAGACAAATCAGTTAATTTCAAAGTAAAAACAAGCATCGATTTTTCTGTACAATACTTACTGAACCAAGAAGCATGCATTCAAAACATGTATGATATTTTTGGTAACTACTATTTTGCGGCATGAATGAAATAAGAATATTATGAGATGTTTAGTTTAGTTCAGCATTATCACAAAACTTCATTGTATGCAACAATGGTAATGGTCATTCAAATTAGAGAGTGTACTATGTCATAGGTGAAATATACAAGTACAATTAACAATGCATTATTTCAGTTGTTCAATGATAAGAAAACAACCAAGTATCATAACACCTAACACAATGTCATACAAACATGGAGGATCATTAATCTAACAAGCCAATGTCATGAAACAAATATAATATCAGTCCCTTAGAATTATCATGCAAACACTAGTTCCATACTTTAGTTGCAAGCATCATTAACCATTTGGAATGAAGTATGAATAGTAGTGTAGTGTTGAAGGGAAGGAAGGGGGTAGAGGCAGGATTCTACATCAGCTCAGGGGAAGGGTAAAGGTTGCTGCTATAGTATCAGTAGACCCAAATTGTTGGACAACCAAAGGGCTTCCTCAAAGGAAAATTCAAGGGTGAAACTAGGGAGAACGAGAGGGTTAGGGAAAGATGGAAAGGAAAACCAAGAGATGATTAACATGGAAAACCGATACACTCATCCCTCTGCATGGATTCATGTGGAACAATTCTTAATTTTATTTTTCCTCAATAGACCTAGATATTTCTACACAATTGAATATAGGAAATAATACAAGTTTTTAATGTACACTGAGAAAAATAAAACATTAGGTCTGTGATTCAACTAGTTACAACACTCAAGTATTCTCCTCTTCCACCCTATTGTTATAAATAATTTAAAACTTACTTAGTCTCATTGGGGCCTAGGTAGGGAAACTAAAAATCAAGCAAAATTGTATGCTTTATACATAAGACTAGAAATTATCTACAAACTTCATTTCCCAAAATATTCATTATAGGTGACTCTCTCCTCATCATTAAAGATGTAAAAAAACAATTTATCGAAGAGAGATACATATTATTCAGGACTTATGAAATGATCTTATGATGTATCAACCATATCAAACAAACTCATCTCCTTCATGTTCAAAGGTGTAATAGTTCCATTGCAAATCATCTTTCCAATGAAACCACAAAGTTGGACAAAGGGGTCATTATACAAAATGGAGACCACCCTAAATAGAGGTGGCTACCCTAGAAACATATTAATGGAAGGTGTTAGAAACTATAATCTTAATCCAACAAACTCATAATCACTGAAAATGGTGGCATGGTGTTCAATTGACCATTCATCCCATGTGCAAACTATCACCTTGTTTAATGCCAAGAGAGGGAGCCTAAGAACTTGCTTGTGCTTTAGGCTCTTCTCTAGTAGATCTGTTGTGATGGTGGGATTATTTTGGTGGCCATATGTAGGAATGTGGAGGGTTGGGACACATAGACAAGTCAGAGCATCATTGATTGTGTTGGTTTCTACTCGACATAGAATCTCTAGGTGGTGAATTCCAATAAGGACCCTCAGCTTTGTTTTGTTATTTTTCATCGTCATAAGAGCAAGCATGTTGTGATGGAATATTGGTGGCCACCTTGTATAGTACTTTTTCTTGTGGTTTTTTATCAGTGGGAAAACAAAATAATTTCCTATGGGAGGGGGATTCTTTTCTGTATAGAAATTATAAGTTTATGGGTGTGGGTAGTCACTCGAATTGGGGTTCTTCTAGAGGAGAAGGATTACATGAAATAAGGAAGATTAATTAAAAGAATGATGAGACATATGACTTTAGATAACCGCCAATAGGACTAAGGTTGTAACATCCTTAGGGAAGAGTCCTGAGCATGTAGTGTTGAACGGAAGGAAGGGCGAGGCTACTAGAAGCTTGTAGGGTGACCAAGGGGGTAGAAGAAGGCTGCTACAATAGCTCGGAAGAAGGGTAAAGGTTGTTGTTATAGTAGTAGCAAACCTGAGTTACTATACAATCGAAGGGTTGCCTCAAAGGAAAATTCAAGGGTGAACCTAGGGAGAACAAGAGGGATAGCACAAGCTGGAAAGGCGGACCGAGGGATACTTAACATGGAAAATAGATACACTCATCCCTCTGCATGGATTCATTTGGAACAATTCTCAATTTTTGTTTTTCCTTTGTATCATTGGTCGTAATAAATTGTTCGATTTAAAGAGAAAGTTGGAATTTGGAGAATAAACGTTGGTGTGATAAATGGTGGCAAAGCGAAACTATCAATAAAACCATGACTGTAATTTATGGATGGAATATAGGAGCAACTCTCATACACACAAAGCATTATATCTTATGCTAGAAATCGAGTTAATGAATTAATGGAAAGCGGAATTTGGAGAATAAACGTTGGTGTAATTGTTAGAATAGTAGAGTTAAGCTAAACTAGTTAACCTATCTAAGCAACCAACAACATATCATAAAATATTAGAACAGGAAAATAAAAGGGCAAGAGAACACCGATATACGTGGTTCACCCTAATGGGTTACATTCACGGGAAGGTAGTCTTCTATTATATCCAGAATTTCTTCTCCAATCTTACAAGAGAGCAAAGCACAAATACCCCAAAGAATATAGATGATGTACAACGGTGTCACAATAGTACCACTACTACATCAAGAATACATGATATGTAGAGACTCACTTGACCCTATTATATACTAAGAGATGAGGAGGAATTACTCTCACATATTGCATGTGGGATAATATAATTCTCCAAAATAACATCTCTTAATACAATACCATGGACAAATACTCTACACAAGTAAATACAACACCATATAACTATGGGTTAAATGTATTACTCTTTTACATAAGATTGTAGACAACTTCCGACATAATACAAAGACATTATTACCTTCCAAGGAATATAATATATTCCAATGGTAATAAACTCGACAAGGTGTAATAAATGTTGGCAAAGCGAAACTGTCAATAAAACCCTGACTGCAATTTATGGAGGGCATATAGGAGCAACTCTCATACACATAGAGCATTATATAATATGCTAGAAATTGAGTTAATGGATTAACAGAAAGCAGTTGGCATTTTATTGGCATTTTTTTAGGAACTGAACCTACCAAAGACATCTATGTGGCATTCCTCTAACTCCTCTGCGCTAAGGGATTATGGGTCTTTGTGTCTCTCCATTGTCTCCTCTATGCACAAGGGTATCCTTTGTAGACCGATCCCCTTTGTCTATTGTGGGCACCAGTTACGGTCTCCTTTGTAGAGCCAAGGGATTGTGGGTGAGTGCAGGGTTTGCTTTGGGTTTTCTTGTTGATTATGGGAACCAGGTCAATGTTTTATGGTTTTTTTCATCTGTTTTATGTTTTATGGTTTGTTTTTTATTTGTATTATGTTTTGTTTTTTAATTGTTTTATGTTTTTAAATTGTTTTATGTTTTTTTTTATTTTGTATTTTTTTTTATTTTTTTATTTTTTTATTGTTTTATGTTTTATTTTTTTATGTCCCCGATGGGGGACATTTTTAAATAGGTCATCATATTAGTTTGGGCGGTATGAACTTCAAAGTTTTGGAAAAAACTAATGTTTAACTTTGCAAGAGTTAAAAAATAAATTTAATTTTTTAATTTTTTTAATTTTTGATTGGTGCCTGGGTAGATGACGTCATGTTTGGAAGCCAAGCCTCACGCATTGGTGGCAGAGGTGACAAAGGTAGGTTTTAATAACTCAATTCAATTCATGCACTTCAACTATCACACGGCCATTAACTCCATTCGATTCACGCACTTCAACTGTCACACGGCCATTGAAAAGCAGTGGCGGGTAATTCTATGCCCGAGTCCATATATGAGGGACTTGGGAGGGGCACGTTTTCTATGGCTCGTTTTCAATGGCAGGCCATTCTATGCCTGAGTCCATATAGGATGGAGTGGCACGACGATGAAGTACTTATTTTTTTTTACCGGCTGCCCTATTTCTCGCACACAATATTCATTTTCTTCTTATGTTCCGCTGTTGGATTCATTCTTTGGTTGCTTGATTTTCAAGCAAAAAGACTTAGAATCTCCCTATTTCTCGCACACAATCTTCATTTTCTTCTTATGTTTCGTTGGCTTCATTGCTTGGTTGCTTGGTTTTCAACTATAGACTTAGAAGGACGAGGAAGACCAGTTGCTTGATTGCTCTTTACCTGCAGACTAAGAAGAGGGAAGGAAGGCCAATGAGTGAAGTAGTCAATCACTTTGTTTACTGGCACGATTGAAGAAGCTGTGCGGTTCACGTAAGAAACTTTGACAAGCGTCCAGTTTGGCCTTGCAGCATCATCCAGAGAAATTGTAAGTGTAACTGGACGCACGAAATAGAGAAGAACAATGTAAGGCAATCAGGTCCTTGTTTACAACAATTCTGAAGCAAATAATCTATTTTAACTTAGTTAAAACTCATTTTGATTTTGGGTTTTTTTTTAAGGAAATAATTTATTTTAACTCAGTTAAAACTCATTTTGACCTTGGGTTTTTCATTTTTTTTAAGGGATGGTTGTTTTTGAATAAATACCAAGGTAAAACACTTGTGTACATCTAGTCTAATAGTTCTTTTGAGAATTTAAAGAACTCTCAGAGGTTGCAGTTGAGAATTTAAAGAATTTTCAGAGGTTGTGAAGCTTGAGCATGCATATTTGGCTTAATGCAAATGGCCAATATATCAAATTCAAGAAAACTGAAAACAAATGGTTGATATATCAAATTCAAGAAAACTGAAACTGGAGATATATGTGAACCCTAGGATCTCTACCTTACAATCTTTCACATTACAGGATCTCTACCTTACAATATTTCTCATTACAGGATCCCTTTTTGTGTATTGTGTGTATAAAATGAAGAGAGGATAAATTGAAAAGAGGAGAAGGGAGCGAATGAATTACACCAATGAACCCATTCCCGCGTGTTCTGTTTTCTAGGGCTAGGAGCATCTGGGTCTTCCATTACCTGATCAATGTAAATGCATGCATTCCGAGAAGAAAACCCATGTTTGAAAGCTGATAAAGATAACAATACTATCTATTCAGTATGTGAAAGAAAAGCTGAGGGATGCTAGAATTAATTATTCATAAAATGGGTACCAGAGTATAGAGACTGTCGACGAAGTGTCATCCTGCTATTTGCACATTTGGGTGGCCCACGGTTGCAGAGGGCTTGATTTCGCAACCATTAGTGTCCTGCTTGGATCCATAGTAAACCGCAATGTACATAGAATCCAAGAACATATCAATAACATCCCCTGTCACTCTTCCTACTATTAGGGGATCTGTTGAACCCGCCATTGAAGCTGAATACTCCCAAATATTTCTTCCTTTCTTTCTTTCCTCTCAACAAAATTCACAGTTGAATTCAGAGCGAACTGGAAAATGTATCAGAGGTGTCTAAAGGCATTTAAATAAAAGGAATGAAATGGTTTGACACGTTGCCTACCACCTGTGCGATAGCAAGTCGAATTTGTGGAGAGCCACGTACCTAGGCTCGGAAGAGTATCTAGGCTCAAAACCTGTCATCTATATGCACCTACCCCCATGTCTTCTCTTTTTATTTTCATGCCTTTTTCATTCATTTCAAGAAACCTAAAAAATCCCTGCATACATTTATTATTTAATTATTTAAGTGGTTGGGTCTCGACGCGGCGAGCGACCAAGCTGGACAATCATTGGGTTTTGCGAGCTGAAGATGACGTGGTAGTTCATCTTACGTGAAATTCCTGGGAATGCCTGGCTTATGTGGTTTTATTTCCCTGGATATTTGGTTAACTATATACCATGTTCACATGTAAAAGTTCTCTATTTATAATATTTTATTTCGATTTATATTTTTGGGAAGCAATCCACATTTACTGTCTGTTTTATATGTGCTTAAAATTTATATTTTTGGGAACCCATCAACATTTATTGTTTTTATTAAAGTTTTATATTTTTTTAAACTATTTAAAGTTCTCCATTTATAATATTTTATTTCGATTTATATTTTTGGGAAGCAATCCACATTTACTGTCTGTTTAAATTTGCTTAAAATTTATATTTTTGGGAAGCCATCGACATTTATTGTTTTTATTAAAGTTTTCAATTTGCTTAAACTGTTTTACCAATAAATAAATCAACCTTAAACCGATCTCTGAAGTGTGCTTCAATGTTGCTTTCTTCGATGGGGAAGGGCTTTGAGGCTTCTAAGTTTAGGATCAATAGTCATTTACTTATTATGTCACTATCACCGCAATTGATATATATGAATCAATCATTCATATTAATTTCATCAGCATATGAGCAAAATATTTTAGTTTTCTAACAAGGAAAAATATTGCATTACCTGGAATCTAAAATTGGGAAATTATGAGATGTAAAGCATATCAATAATTAAAAAATGTGCTATAAATTGGAATAGTTGGGTCAAACTCAACCACACGGATCGTTTTACCTACAAAATCACAATATTTAGCTGCATAATTTACCCTTGATTAAATGCATTGCTATAGAAATGTTAAAAAACAACTTTTTTAGTATACCAATGGCTATAAACCAACTAAGAACTTAATAAGTATGTTATCTCCAGAATTTTCATCCTAAAATGAGTGCTTTGTGAAGAGTTTGAAGTTCAATGATTACGTGACTCATGACTCGTGAGGTCGTTCAACTCAAGCTTTAGAGGGAACAAAGTGTTCATCACTATTAGCACTTAGTTTGCTGAAACATTAAAAATAAGTTTTGAAGGTTATTTCCTATGTATTGATTCTTGTGGCAGAGTGCTATTTAAAACATGTTCATTTTTTAGTCTTTGAGTTTCTCCCTAAAATACTTGTTAGGTTTTCAAGTTTGAGATAATTGGTTGATATTGGATCGATTGTTCTAGAATGTATGTAGTACAATTCAAGTGAGTAATATTTTATTCATCGTACTCTTGAAAATTAAATATTCAACCCATGTAAGATGGCCATTTTGGGAAGCCTGCTCTTGTTTACATATCTTCCAAATCAACGAAAAATTGAACACAAAATTAAAAGAGGCTATTTTGATGCAATTTGAGTCAGCCAATTAGTTTCTTCGGCGTTGTAAAATCCAAATGATCATTTGTTTTATCAACCGTCATGGAATCTTTTTTCTACTTATCCAATTTTTTTCTTGATTGTGAAGGGCAATTCATTTTTTTCTTCATTGTTTCTTGAATATGACCATTGTCCAATCTTTAATTTCACTTTATGTAGGTTAATGTTCACCTATGTGTCTACCTAGAAGCGAAGTGAGAAATTGTGAATACATTCAACATTTATTCGTATGGGAAGAACTTTCAATAGACATTCTGATTGACAACCCATTGGAGTTTGTTTATTGGTCATGTGTTCAAGTTATTGGACATTGTTTATTGGACATGTGTTCAAGGGTGAAATCAATCCTAATTATTAATTAGGTAAAGTTTTCAGTAATTGGGAGGGTTTTCGAGTCTATGGGATATCATCTAGTTTTTGGATTATCAAAGGCCTTATGATAGGATCAAGATTTTAATAGATAATTGCTCATTTCTCTCTATCACTTCATTATAGCGATGAGACTAGGGTCTCACTAGGGGATTACAGTCAATAACTATTTAAGTTGGTTTTGGCTACAGATTTGTAACAAACATATCCCCCACATAGGGGGGAATTAATAACTTACCCTGTCGACGAAGCTATGGTTTTGACTAGATATTTCTAATTTTTTCCCCAAACCTAGAAAGTTAGCCTTGTGGATCAGGATATTTGGTAGCTTCAAAGTAGCATTTGATCTTTCCTTATGCCTATGGAAGGACAGGTGTGGCATTTGTTAGGAAGTAAGAGGGTATAAGGATGTATAAAGCGAATTGAAACAAGAGAGAGGTAGAAGTAAAAAGAAAGCTTCTTATATGTATATAAAGAAAAGGTACAATAAACTTGTGGTTTAGAGTATATAGTTGTAAGAAGGTAATTAGAAAAGGTTCTTGAACAAATAGTTATAGATCAAATGGTTGAATAAAATAGTTTTTTTCTCTTGGGAAAGACACTTCAACATTTCTCCTACTATATAAAAGAAAATTGGTATTGTTAAATAAAATTAGAGAAGAAAATTGGTATTATTAAACAAATTAGAAATTCTCATGATTTTTATACTATACATTCAAAATGGAATGAAGGATTAAAATATCTTAAAATGGTATGTATATGCATATATTCAGTCGCAATAGCACCATACTTGTAACACTACAATTCTTCATAACTTGCTAACTCACATGAAAGAAAAAAAGATATATGAAAGTTTTCTAAGGTTAAATATACCAAAGTTGGTCTCTTAGATGAAAATCCTACTCCATTAGTTTTTTTTTCTCATTTGATAGTAAAACTCCTTAATTTTCATTTAGAGTTGAGGAATAATTATTTTCCCAACTTAATGGATTTCCTCATGCATATTATTACAATTGAAAACCCATAAGAGAGGATATGAGAAATTGACAAACCAATCAATTACAACTTTTTTAATTTTAAAGGTTTGACACAAGCTATTTCCAATTGTAAAATCAACTCTAGATGCTCTTGCTACAACATGTCGCAATGTTGGGGACATTTCCACCTCGTGGCTCTTGTTTTATTATGTTTTATTATGTTTTATTATGTTTTATCTTTTTTTTTAATTGTTTTATGTTTTATGACGATGATGATAGCATTGATCATGACGTTGATGATGAGGATGAGGATGAACATCATGATGACGATGATGATGGCGATGATGATGGTAATGATGATGACAATGATATATCTATGATGAGGATGAGGATGTTGGCGATGATGATGGTGATGATGATGATGATGATGATACCATTGACGATAAAAAAGATGAACATGTTGATGACTGTGATTATTCTAATGATGATGAGGAGGAGGATGAACTTCATGATGAGGATGATGATGAGGATGATAATAACATTGATGATGAGGAGGAGGAGGAGGATGAACATCATGATTGATGAGGATGAGGATGGCGATGATGATGATGATAACAATATTGATGACGATGGTGAGGATGAGGATGAACATCATGATTGACAATGATCATGAGTGTTTGAAATATTGAACCATTGATCTACATGCAATGAGTGCAATTGAAAAATTAATTTGTGCAATTGAATGGAATGAAAATTATACATTAAACAAGACAAATTTCACATGAAACTGATAAGAAATTCTAAGTAAATTACAACAATAATATTCATTAATTTCAGTAGTATACAGTAGTGTTACAATAAGGATAATTTGAATCATGTGGATAATATTTGAAACATCAAACTCAATCCTGACTGGCTAGCTAACTAGAAGTGTCTAAATCACTATAGAATACCACTATTCTAACTCCACATGTCTAGTTCAGTCCGACAATTAGTTAAACTAGTTAAAATACTTAAACTGAAAAGGTAGGTGAACAAAGGCACCACTTCCCCATGCATCCATGCATAACAGGTGCTAGACTGAATGAATGTGATCTAACTGAATGTAACTGAAGATAAACTTAGCACAAATACCTACCAACTACAACCAAGTGATGTAGGCTAACCATGGCACTCGGAGTGGCTCCTAAATTGTAGGGATTGGAACCAGTGGCACCCAAATGGCACACTAATGGCACCAATGGGGCACACTTGTGGAACCAATGGCACCAGTGGCACCAAACTCTATCAAATGACTCCTAAGTTAGGAAAATGATCTAATAGACTATATCTAGACAAGGGAGGATTATAAATAGTAACACCCCCCCTTAATCATAACTTGGAAAACTTGGGCCCTGGAAACAAGGACAAAAGTCACCCATTACAATCTAAAAGCAGTAAAAAAATGCTTAATAAACCGAGGAAATAGGAGAAAACCTCATGGGAAAACCCCCCTCAAAATAAGCAGGAACATGAAATACAAGTTATCATTAGGAGAAAAAAATTCCTCTTTGGGAAATAACTTGCAAAAACTCTGCTACAATTTGCATATCTATGCAGCAGTATGCTTCTTTTGTGCAGCAGCATCCTGAAGCTGTGCATGTGAACCTCTCAATGTTATTTTGATATGATGAATGTAGTATGTGTTTCTTCTTTCTGGAGGAGGAAATGAATGATCAAATTTCTTCTTCTATGGGACAAATAGTTGATCATTCACTATCATCAAGTAGCACTTTCCTGGAACCTTGCTGCACCACTCTGTAGAGTGTGAATCTGTGAGAGAGAGAGAGCAACATGGTCATTCTGATACTAGGACCTTGTTCTCCTTCTATATTCTAGATTCCCAGCTCCATTCACAACTGCTTCAATGAGATTTTGGTCCCATCTAAGATTAGGCCTTTGGTTTGAATTGGAAGCTAGATCTGGATCTAGATCTTCATGATGAGGTACAACCTCAATATCAAGATCATGTTGATCATGTTCCTCTTCATCTGAATATGAAACATGTGAAAAAATATCATCATCAAAAGGTAGTGGAAAAGTGGTTATACCTTCCTGTGCTTCGGATGGTGGTAGATCAAACAACTGATCTTCTTCAAACTGAACACTGCGTTCAATGAATCTTTTCCTAGTTGCAAGTTCCATCAACTTATATGTTTTTGCATCCTCTACATATCCCTGCAATATGCATTCTCTACTCTGGGCTTGGAAGACCTTTCTCTTATCAATGGGTATTCTTGCCCAAGCTTTGGAACTAGAAACTCTCAAGTGAGAGATATTGAGCTTATGCACATGCAGTGCTTCGAATGGAGTGGCCCCAACCACTGATTTATGAGGCACTCTATTATGTATGTATGAAGCACAGTTTATAGCTTCTGCCCAAAGAGAAGGAGGAATATTCTTGGCTTGGAGAAGACAGGTTTCCATCTCTTTCAATGATCTATTTTTCCTCTCAGCCACACCATTCTGATGTGGTGTGTATGGAATTGAGTGTTCCATTCGAATCCCCTATGATTCACAATATTGCTGAAAAAATATTTTAATGTATTCACCTCCATTATATTTTTTATGAACTTGATATTTTTCCTAAAACTATTCTCAATCATAGCTTTAAAAACTTTAAAAAATCCAAATACTTCTAATTTTTGTTCGTGAAATATACCTAGCAGAACCTAGAACAATCATCAATAAAAGTAAGGAAATACCTAGAACCATTAATTGATGTAGTAGGAATTGGTCTTGACTCATCAATGTGTATCAAATAAACTGTAGAGATAGCCCTAGTTGCCTTCCCAACTTCATACCTCTTCTCTGGATGCTTATCTACCAAGAAACCAGGACATACTCCATCTGATGTTTGGATGAGAGGCAAGCATTCAACCATTTTATCATTGTGGAGTTGCTAGAGATATTTGAAATTGAGATTCCCAAATATCTCATGCCATATCTTGTTGGTGTTGTTAGCATCAGTCAATAGAGTTTTCGGATGTGAAACATGAAAAAATGAGAAAACGCATAAGCCTTTGAGGCATGGTTAGCAAACCCTTTCGCTATGATATTTTCAGTAGATTTTTCTGTGATTTCAACTAAGACAGAGTCAAATGTAACCCTCTTGGGAGTTCCTGTATGGGTCATCTGATAAACAGAAAACAAATTAGCTGCAAGAGAGGGAACATAGAGAACATTTTGAACTCACCATGATGGATTTTAACTAAACCTCTTCTTGCTACTAGAATTTGGGAGTCATCTCCCATGTGAATTCTAGGTCCTCCTGATAGAGTGAGAGTGGATAAAGATTCCCTAGAAGCAACCATGTGGTTGGATTCTCTAAAATATATCAAGTAATCTTTCGATTGAGTAAGGACTACCTACAAAGCATGTCATCTCTCATGATATTATGTCTGTGGTCCAACATCAAACTTCTTTGCTCCTTGTGGAAGAGCAATGTTGTTCTGTTCAAGGAGGAATGACAGTTGGTTGATCTGCTTCTTCATGCACTAGCTTTCGGGATGAAATCCTCTCATACAGTATGAACATCTAGTCTTTTCAAACTTTTTCTTTTTCTTGGAGACTAATGATGAGAAAGGTTGTCACTAATGACAAACCATTAATGACAAAGGTAAGACAACTATTGATGACATGGAAAAGAGTGACAAATGGTAGCTTAAGAATCGGAAGCCATGAATAACATGAATGGGAAATGACCCATTCTATGGTCATTTTTGAGTTAATGAGATCATGAAACCCTTGCAGATGGAATTTGGACACATGTAAGAATCCCACCGTGATGATGTAATAAATAAATTCAAAATAAAATATTAAACTAATCCTAACCTTGTTGAAGTCAGCTCCAATTTAAATAAAAATAGAAACCCTTTTGTATGACATGTTGGCCTTGGAAAATATATGAAAAACTAGTATAGATACCAAGTGAACGCCTTCACTTTTGGTTGAAAAATTAATAAGTTGAAGATGAGCTCTGATTTTCTGTGTATATATGCTAAGACAGCCACAGGCAGGTGGTGGCGAGGATATTTCGATGGAGATGTGTGAATTGCTCTGATATTTTTCGGGTTGTAGAGATCTACGATTTCGTGGTGACCGAGTATCGATTAAAATAAAATAAATAAGGTAGAAACCAGTGAAGTATTAAATTGTGAGAGCTCACCTCATATATTAGTGTAAAATCAAACCTACTACCACTTGAATATATTTTCCTACAGAGAAAAAAGTAACATCCTGCGATTTGAAGTATTAAATCCCACATCGTTTGACAGTTGAGAAGTAACACCCTCTAGAAGTGAAGCAGTCGAAGAAGCCCAGCCGTTGTGCGTATGAGAAATTTAGAAGAGTTGTTTAGCTATGATTTTTCGAGTTAGTTACTAAGGCAGCCGCAAAGTTTGATCCTCTCCGATTTTCGGGTAAGAGAGTGACAGCCACAACAGTAGTGAAATATTTTTTAAGTTAATTTTGTGAAACCGGGTATGTGAACTGAGGCAGTGAAAACCTAATGCGGACGCAACTAAGGAGATGTTCGTTTCTAAGTATTTCTTTGTTTCTTTTATTCTTGGGTGAACGGTGGAGACTGAGGTGCAGCAGTTCGATTGTATGGAGACTGAGGTGGAGCAGTTCTAATAAAGTTTACTTTTTCTTTCTGATTTATTTTGTCATAATCAGTCAGGCAGCTTCGAATATGGGTTAATACTGTTAAATTCCAATGAAGTTACTGGTGTTCTTAATGTATGCTACAATAATGTATGCTAGAATTTATATTGTAGATAAGTTGATGGTCATGAGGAGACCCTAGATGGCTGAAATAATCAAATGATGATGATCTTTAGCATATCAAATTGATGACTTGAGTAATAAGTTAACACTCAGACACTTGAAGACATGAGCATCAATATTGTGCAGCTAGTAGCGTTCTATGCAGTGATAACCTTTGACAGCAGCCAGACATATAATTGATCAGTAAAACGCAAAGGGGAATATGATGATGGCCTTTATGACAAGATAAGTTACACATACATGACAGAGTGGCAGCAGTGTTGATTAGGTCAGTGATGATGTGCAGAGGACAAGACAGGTGTTGACATGATCATCTCATGATGTTCTGATGTAATATGAGTTGCAGACACTGACAAGTGAAATGAGATAAGATAGAAATTTGTATGTAATTGCAAGCTGGGTCTTGCAACCCCATTTCTCAGTTGGACCTAAGAAATAATCAAGCTTGGTCTTGAAATAAGAGTTGGTGCTCTTGAATCAGTTGAAGCTTATGCAGACCCCTTGTTGTGGCCACTCAATGTAACCAATACCAAACTGGATAAAATAAAATTTACAAAAATTATATTATGATGTGTCTCTTATGAATTGTAATGATGAATTGATTGGTTTTTGTTGATGTATTTGGTATTAATTTACTGATGATATTTGTTTGATTTTTTGAAGAAGCGAAATCTAGAATAAGTGGGGGCACACTGATTCACCCCGCCTCTCAGTGTGCTGGTATGTCTAACAATTGGTATCAGATCGGACCTTCTTAATAATCCAGCAAGCTTAAAGGGATCCATAGACATAAGTGGAAGAAAGGTCATGGAAGTTTATTCGGAATATGGAGTTCCATTGCTTAATGGATCAAATTATGAGTCTTGGAGCATTAGAATGAAGTTTTACATACATGAACACGGAAATGATATTTGGAAATCAGTTGAAGGAGCAAACTCTAAGAAGCCACATGAAAGCAATGAAAAGGAACTAAGCTTAATCATGATGGGCTTGTCTAAATCAGAGAAAGAAAGACTAAATATTGGAAAGATCACTTCAGCCAAATATCTTTGGATCACACTGGAAGGTGAGCACAAAAGGAGCATTAAAGACATTGACAATGAAAAGGAAGTCAAGACAGCTACAGATGAAAAACAAGAAGAGAAGCAAGCACAAGATTCAAATACAAGTGAAAGTAAGAACACTTTTGTTAGCAATATTTCTAAGTGTGATGATATTGAAACTTTATTTACAGAAGATGAGGAAGAAGTCTTGTTGAAATCCAAAGAAGCATTTGCATGCACTCTATTAGATAGGGAGGTCAAATCCAATCCAAGGCTTAGAAAGAAGATTATGGAAGCATTTGAAAAATACCAAAAGGAGACAAAGGACTTGTTAATGAAATTAAAACTCAAGAACAAAGACTTGCAAGATAAGTTGGAAGATCAAAATCATGAAATCAAGGAATTGATGATTGGATTAGCAAAAGAGAAAGAATAAATTGGTGTAGATCCTTAAGACCATGAAGAAGCAAGATGGGATAATACTGTTGGTCGATGGGCAGACCCAGGTTTACTATAATGAACCAACAACACCCCTAGCTCACTAGCCCTTTCGGAAACAGACCGCGGAGCGGCCTGAAGTCTCACCTGAAGTGATCCTAATGGGTTGGAAAAAGACTCAAGTGTCTCGACCAGGTTCTGTATAGCGTCCTATGTGCATCTCGCATCTCTTATTAGCCTGCGAGATGTCTCTCTCCTCTCTACGATGCAAAGTTTCCTCTTACTCACAATGACTCTAACCCTTATCGCATCGCCGCGTCCTGGGCAACATGTAACTTTCTCCTATGCTTGATCCTCAACCCGCGGTACCGCGCACCCCAGCTCCTTTGATGGTGCGATATCGCCTCCCTGCGATATCCTACCACTGCGACTCAGCGTACCTAGCGTACTGATGTTCAACTTACAGGACTCAACACACGAGGCTGTTTTACACTGAGGCTCTTAACTGTCTCAAGTGAAACTTAGACAAACTCTTATACAGAATACTTAAAGACTTCAACTTGTATTTATCCTTTTAATATGCTGTGAACTGAATAACACATACATTCATTTACTGTAAGCAAAGTTCATGTAATGAATTACAGATATAACAAGTAAATACAATCACATGAATCAATCACATAACGCTCTGATTTTACGTGGTTCACTTCCAGGGTAGAAGCTACATCCACAGAACTGTGTTTCTATATTATAACTTGAGAGAGGTACACAGTTCTGCTGCACCACATATGCAGCTAGAGATCTTCTGGGTAACTCCGCACACAGCCTGGAGCCCTTCTCTCTTAGATCTCTTCTCTATATTTCCTTCTTACAATATACTCTCACTCTCTCTCTCTCTATGTGTGTCAATCCCTGCGGATTGTTACAATACAAAATAACAGTGAACTAACAGACTACTGGACTCTCAGACTCGCTAATGTCTGAGTAGCTACTGGCTATCCTAATAGCTCCAGAAGGACTGACTAGCTAACCTTTTACAATACAAAATATATCCCTTTATAGGCGGCCCGAAGGTCTCACCATTACAACACTGTGGGCCTGTCCCAACAGTAACCCAAAACCCTAACTAGTGACAATAGGCCTATCTGTACTTGTGGTAGCCACTTTCCGTCACACCACTGCTCTCTGCAGTCTTCAATGCTTCCCGGCGCTGACCATGGGTACTATGCACCGCTACCCTTCTTCTGTCCTTCGTCTTCAATACCTCGACCTCATCGCTCCTTTTCCTTTATGAGGGTAGTTGAGCCCTCTTATCTTCATTGCTGCCTTCAATGCAGTGGTTGAGCTCTCTCTTCTCGGTCACTCAGGTACTGTCATCTTTCTTGACCTCTCTGTTCCACAGTCACAGTTTTCAGCTCTGCTCTGTAGCTAGAAACATGCTACGGCGTCGTAGCTTTACCTTATCTCTTCGTCTTCACCAAACTATCTATCCGCCAAAATGGCAGCTTTTCCTGTAGCTGCGGGACTCTGCTCCAATAGTACCCTAACACTTACTTGTGGCTCGTCCCCGAGCCACTACCAGCAGGCTTCTCCTACTGTAGCTTCTCCTTGGCTTCCTGCGAAGTGCGTTGAAGCTTGTCTCGAAGTGCGTTGAAGCTTGTCTCGAAGTCCTGTGACTTCATTCTCCATAGCTGCGACACGCTCTCTATAGTTTATGTAACTTATTTCATTGGGCTCTCTTATCTTTCCTTCCCTCAGTCATTCTCTCGCTCTCGTCGCTTGCGAGACCTTTTAAGGATCTTCAGGTTTTGAGAAGTCTTCCACAGATATCCTTTCCTCTTTATCTGGGTTAGAACTTTTATCACAAGGAAAATCTGTATCTTCCAGCCTTCTCAAACATTTCATTCAGTCTAGAGCCTACTTATGCGAAAGGTATACAAACCAGGAATTCCATTCCGAGAACAAGCCTTTGTCTGCATCTTGAAGTTCTGCTTGTTTGGTTTGTTT
The DNA here is from genome assembly GCA_001517045.1 of Pseudotsuga menziesii. NCBI lineage: Eukaryota > Viridiplantae > Streptophyta > Pinopsida > Pinales > Pinaceae > Pseudotsuga > Pseudotsuga menziesii. Next base: position 156,554 of record LPNX010299581.1, read on the forward strand.
TCCCTTTCACTTTTCTTCTCAGCAACTCGCTCCAGGTATTCACGCTGCTTGGGTTCCGCATATTTTCATTCTTGACCTTTGGAACCTCTTGTTCTTCTCTTAGCTGATGAGATAGGTCATCTCACTTCTCCCATTGCTGTCTTTTTCTCATTTTTACTTTCTTCCTGGATGGAGATTTCTTGTCATCATTCCTCCGCTCTGCTTTCTTATCTTCAGTGATCGGCTCGGCTTTCTTCTTCTCTTCAGCAGAGACTTTGATGACATCTTCTACATCATGCGCTTGACTCCTCATCCTTGCCAGTTGTCTGACCTGTGATGTTCCTAATTTCACAACCCTGGGCGGCGTCGTCATAGCGGACATACGGCCACCATGCTCGAAGCGTCTCAGAATGTCTTCTAAAGGTTCCTCCTCGGACAGAACCCACTCAGTGTTATACTTTGGATTGGAAATGGCTGCAAACTCTGGAAATCACAGCACTCTGTAACGAAATTAGCTCTGCACAGGTAAAACTTAACAATGCACTCTATAGCTCTCGGATCTTTGCAATTGTAACCCTCCCGAATGAATAATTTCTACTTTTATGCCGAAGGCGATAATCCCGGACGCAACGGTCATCTAGGCTGAACCCATCGGTCGTATTAATTGCTTGGACGAGACCACACCCGTCATCCTGATCCTCACTAAATGCTGAAATCCGATCAATTTCCCTCGAAGCGTGTGTATGCAAGCATCGGTCTCATCGAAGATTTACTAAATCTGGAAAAATTTATTATGCTGTTGCCAAATCTACGGTAAGGTATACCGGTCATTTCTTCATTAACTTCCTGTCAGAAGGAAACTTGACTAGCCCTCTGTCTCGTTACAAAAACTGGGTACGTGGCACGGAGAACATCGCGCTGTTGTGATGCCACACCGCATCACTTGCTCAAAAAAAACTTAAGCATTTTTTTTCACGTAAAATGAACCGTCCTTATGCGATTCCTACTACTTAGAATACCTGTCGATGTAGACTACTTCCCAGTGCGATGCCTCCTTTCAACTACACTGGACATTTGTACCCCTTGCGACTCGGAGTTAGGGCTGAGAGGTGGAGTGGCTGTCACTATAAAGCTTAAGCCTACTGCCATTGATCATCGTGGGAAGAAGCTCCCCATTCAGTTTGTTGAGCTGAACGGCTCCTCCCTCTGTGACTTGTTGTATCTGATACGGCCCCAACCAATGCGTCTTGAACTTCCCTGGAAACTTAAGAAATTTACTGTCATAGAGGAGTACTAGGTCTCCGATCTAAAGAGTCTTACTCTTAATGTGTCTGTCGTGCCAAGATTTTTCTCGTGCCTTCTGCACTTTTTGATGGAATCCGGCGATGAATATTTCTTCCTCTAAGGCAAGCAGCTGCGCTAGCCTCTCATGCACCATGTCTATATCATCCATTCCAGTGATCTGAGCAATTCTTAAACTAGGAAGAATATACTCCATAGGCATAATAGCCTCTTGTCCAAACACCAAGCTGAAAGGTGTGTGTCCTGTAAGTTTCTTGCATGTAGTCCTATACGCCCATAATACAGCGTTAACTCTGAGGTCCCAATCATTCCTTTGGCTATTGCAGATCTTAGTAAGAGCGTTTTCTAAAATCTTGTTAAAGGCCTCCACCGTACCATTAGCTTGTGGGTGGTAGGGAGTGCTTTTATGGTGCTGTGTCTGGAATTCTTCTGTCAAGGCCTCAATGGTGTGATTCAAGAAGTGTGTTCCTTGATCGCTCATCAAAATTACTGGGCATCCAAATCTAGTGATGATGTTTTCAAAAATGAACTGTGCGGCTATAGCAGCATCACAATTTCTTACTGCTTTGGCCTCTGCCCACCTGGTGAGGTACTCTGTTCCAGTGATGATATATCTCACACCATTTCATTTTCCTGGTGGGTTGATAGGACCCACAAAGTCTATAGCCCACTTGTCAAATGCGCGCAACGTAATCTGTGGTCGCAGCGGAATTTCATCTCGTCGTGAAGGTTTTCCTACCCTCTGGCAGATATCGTAGCATCTGCAAAAGTCCTTAGTGTCTTTGTGTAACATAGGCCACCATAATCCTGCAGCTAGGATTTTCTGCGCAGTCGGCTTTCCTGCGAAATGACCTCCTGCGGTACCTGAATGTGCTTCTCTGATAATAGCCTCTTTTTCATGCGGCATCACACATCTATGCAGGACTTCATCTGGACCTAACTTGTATAACTGTCCTGCGATCAGGGTGAAGTCTGCTGCTTTAACAACCAACTGCCTCTTTTGATGCTTGGTAAACTCCTCAGGTGCCCTTCCTGTGGTGAGAAAGTGAATGATATCAGCATAGTACTCATCTGTGATCTGGATAGAAAACAACTGCGCATCTGGCAAATTGTCCTCTAGATTACTTGGCTCTTCTCCTGAGTCTATTCGTGACAGATGATCAGGTTCGGTGTTCAATCTTCCTGGTTTGACAATGATTTCAAAATCATACTCCTAAAAGAGGAGTAACCATCTGCAGATTCTCCCCCCTAACACTGGCTTATTGACCAGATACTTCAATGCGGAATGGTCAGTAAACATCTTGAACGAGGCACCCAACAGGTAGTGCTTGAACTTCTGTAGCGCGTACACCATAGCTAAGCCTTCTCTTTCTGTCGTGGTGTAGTTCTTTTCTGCTGTCGATAGCTTTCTGCTGGAGTATGCGATAGGATGATCGATACCTCCTTCTCCTGGTTGCGTTAAAACAACCCCTAGTGCGATTCCAGATGCATCCACATGTACATGAAACAGATTAGTCCAGTCTGGAAATACTAAGATGGGTGTTGTAACCATCTTCTCTTTAAGTGTGTTTAGACTCTCCTGGCATTCCTCATTCCATAGGAATTTTACATCTTTCTTTAACAGTTTTTCCATCGGTGCTGTAATCTTTGCGTATCCCTTGATGAATTTTCTGTGGTACCCGGTATGACCAAGTACTGTCCTCAATTGTTTGACTGAGTTGGGTGCTGGAATATTTAAAATGATGGCAATCTTTGCGGGATCTACCATCAAGCCTTTCCTGCAGACAATGTGACCCAACAAAATACTGGAATGGCGCACAGAGTATACATTTTTTCAAGTTTAGAGAAATCTGGTACTGCCTACATTTCTCTAACATCAGTCTTAAATCTCCTATGTGCTTGTCAATTAATCCAAATACAGTCCAATCAACAAAATAAACTTCTAGGAATTTATGGATGTATTCTTTAAATACAGCAACTACTACTCTAGAAAAGATAGTTGGTGCATTCTTAAGACCAAAGGGCATTACCGTATACTGGAATGAGCCCCATTCTGTTGCAAACGTGGTCTTATGTCGATATTCTGAGTGGATTCTGATCTGGCGATAGCCTGAAAATCCATCAGTGAAGGAGTAGACCTCCTGTCCTCCCAAATTGTCTAATACTTCATTAGTGAAAGGTGTCGTAAATGCATCATGAAGTGATGCGTCGTTGAGTTTACGTAAGTCGACATAGATCTTGATGTCTCCTTTGGTTTTGTTTTCTTGCACGACCATGGGACTAACCCATTCGCTCTCTTCTACGGGCTCAATGATGCCTGTTGCTAGCATCTTATCGATCTCATCCTTAACTTTTTCTTTGTAGCATGGATTTAATCTATATGGACGCTGCTTGACTGGTCTAGCATCCTCTTTCAATGGTATCCTCATTACTCTGAGGTCTTCGACTATTCCCTTTATCTCTGTGAACTTGGTGGGAAATACGTCCTGATAGTCATGTAGCAAGTCTACAATCTGTCCAACTGTTTCATCGGTCCAATAGTCTCCAATAGAGGCAAACTTTGGTTCTATGTCTGTGCCAATATTGATCTTTTTAATCTTGATCGGCTCTATGATTGCTGGAATCTGTAGCTTCGGTCCATCTACATCGCGAGTCCCTTATGACTCTGGAATGTTTATGTTGCAAGGATCCTCATCCTCCTCCTCTGGTTCTGATGCAAAGTTATAACACTCTAGTGCATCTTCTAACTGGATAGCCCACTCAGGTTGAGTATGTACTGATAGGGTACAATCCTCAAATATCTTAATCTTTATTACATCTAGGGCCTGATCAACATTTGGATACTCAGATTCAAAAGCAAAGGTAAGTAGAAAGTTGTCTATTAGAAGTGGCCATGTAGTCGTTCCCTTGCGCAATTCAGTCTCTGTGTACTAGTTCTGTGGAACTGTGTCCAAAGTGTGAATGAATCGGTGAACCCATTCATTCTTGGGAATGTCCGACCAATTCTGTTCACATGTCTGAATATGTGACCTGGGGTCACTTTCTCCTGTGTATCTCTGCTGGACATATGCTCTGTCGGTAGAGAATCTGATCGCCATCAATCTCTTAAGATCGTCCCATGATACGATATTCTCTTTATGTGCATACCACCATCTTGCAGGTGTGGCTCGTACTGCAAGGTCCATAGCTGCGATCCTCTGCTTGTGAGGGATTTGTTGTTCAAACTGCGTGAGAAAGTCTTGGATTTCTATTAAATCATGAAATGATGGAATCTTGTTGACCTCTGCGCCAATCCATCGCAGTGACTTAGTCATGTACGCACATCTGCGTGCCGAGACTTCGTAAAGTCTGTTCTGCCAGTTCTCTAAACCAACATCTAAATCCGATGCGCATGAGCTGTCGCATCGCCAACTAATGTTCCCTTCTGCGGTTGGATTGATGTAGTCACTCTGGTTCGCAGTCATCTGATAGAGACTGTCCATGTTACGTGCCTCTTCCTCTGCTCAGATAGGTTCAATGTATCTAGCACCCTGAAGAGGATCTAACGGTGCGATGACCTGGATCTGCGCGTCCTCAAAGGTCATTTTTCTTCTCTTTAAGTCGATAACGGCCATGTTACCGATCACCCAATCAATGCCTAGTAGTGCTGGATATGGTCTACTATCGCCAATGATTTCTATAACTTGAAAGTCTACAAAGTTGCGAACTCCGTCAATGTCAACTGGCACCTGCGATAATCGACCCAGGGGTGATACCCGCTGTTGATTAGCTAATCTGAGATGGATAGGCGATCTGACTAACTTAGGGCTACCCATCTGTTCCCATGTCTTCTTAGTCAGAACATTTACCTCTGATCCTAGATATAGGATCACCTCGTCCATTTCGAATTCTCCAACCTGTGCTGTGAGTCGCATCTCTCTTCCTGTTCTTGTATGTCCCATAATATTATGAACAGCACGATGTACACTGCTCACGGAAGAAGATGGCTGACACTAATCTATGATGCGCTAAAGTTCTCCAATAGCTTGCTCATTTCTCATGAGTTTTAAACAACTCCGCAGGAAGGATTGTACACTTCCTGTCAACTCGTCCTCGTTGCATGTGCCTGATCTGGTAGCCTGCGATATCTGTACAAGGATAATGCCACAAGGTGCTTGCTGCGGTACGCCCCTAGACAGCGGTACCTGCGATCCTGATTGCATAGGTTCATCAAATAAAGTCTTAGCTTCCTGAAATGTCTATTTATTCTTCTGTAGGTCAAGTGGTGTTGCTTTGTTAGGAGCTTTACACACCCACTCCTGACCTGTGGTCTTTTCAGTAACCTACGATGTCCCATTGGTGGAAGCACCGCTATGCATCACAATGTTGACTCTTGGTTCTGGTTCTTCCTACTCAGCAGCAATAAGCTGGATGTTCTGGTGTACTGCTGGCTTAGGTTCTCTGATCTTAGCTATTAAGGTAGGATAGTCTTCTATAGCGTGATCGTAAGATTTGCAATAGTTACATGTGGTGGTAGGGCTTTGACAGTCCCTAACATAATGTCCTACAACTCCACAGTTGTAACAAGTAACTGGTCTGCGACCACGGCCAAAGCCTCCTCCACATCCTCATCCTCTGAATCCTCCTCCACGGCCACCATAAGCCGAATCATGCTGTGGTCCTGCTGCTGGACCCTATGTTTCTAATTGGACTCTGTACAAGTCTTGCTTGCTCCCAACCATGAGATCATAGGCTCGACAATCATGTTCATCATGGCCTACAGACTTGCAGAAGACGCAGTATAAGTTCTTAGGTGTCTGCACGTACTTCTGAAGTAGAGGGCATTGCTGAGGTAGGTGTCCTCTTGTTTTGCATATTTCACACCACGGCCCGTGGGTCTGTGGTAAGGGGTTAGGAGCCCCAGTTGCTATATATTCTACAAAGACTAGACAGTTATCTTTAGTATGGCCTTGTGCTTTACACTTTACGCACCATATGTCTTGCGCAACCTCTTTCCCTTTCTTAAGCTCATGCATCTGTATCGTGAGATTAGCCAACTGGTTTTGTAGATTTGTCATACCTGTGATGGTTTCAGCTAGAGGTGAAGCCTTTAGTTTCATCGCCATCTCCAACGCGTTGTCCTAGTTCTGGAGTTTCTGTGGCATTAATGGCAGTCTGATGTGAGGGAGCAGTGCTGCAATAAACCATTCCTTATGCTGCTCTGGCGCAAACTCAAAGCTGACTTGGTCTATAAGGGCTTTAAATTTCTGATCGAAGTCCCACACTGACTCTGTAGGTAACTGTTTGATGTCTTTAAGCTCTGTAATGCACTGTGACTCAGACCGTAGGTTTCTTAAACTCTTTAATCATGGCGGTCCTGACCTGGACAAGTGTTCTGGGTACTGCTGAGGTGTACTTCATATACCATGTTAAGGATCGTTCTCTCAATGTGGTGACCAACTGTACAAGTTTAATGTTATCATCATTGATTGCTTTAATGGTCCATACGGCTTCACATAGAAACCAATGCTGCTCTAGGTCCTTTGCCCCTGTACCCTTAAAGATAGGTAGCTTCATATCATTCCCCATTCTATTTCTACATGGTGGATGTTGATTTGTTGTGTTACTACCACTCGGTGGTGGAGGTGGAGGTGATGTAGCAGTAGTATGTACTGTCTGCGAGCTACTAGATGGAGTTCCTACAGGATTGTTCTGAGTCCCAATCTGTTTCTGTGGGGTATAAGGGTGGTAAGGGATACCCCCTTATGTTCTGTCTGTATGGTTATGACTCTATTGTCTAGTACTATTTGAAATGTCTTCAAATATGGGAGATCTGAAATCTACTTTGTATTTATTTCCACTACATGTACGTCCAATGTCATCAAAATCACTTTCAAACTCTTGTGACATTACTATCTTTACTTATTCATCGGAAACTAGATCCATTGTTCCTTTTTCATGTAATAACATCTTAATGGACAAGTTTAAATATTTTAGGTACTTACCATGATATCCTTTGAAGAAGTATCGCTCAGCCTCACTGAAGCTTTTTCTCTGTTCAACCACAAACTCTGTGACGAAGCCTTCTAGCACACTCGAAAGCCAGAAGTCTACTTTCCTCGTAATGGGATTATCAAGGTTCTTCACAGTCTGAATCAGCTCTGATGTCCAGAAAATGTTTCTTTTCTTCTTGAATATGCTCGTATCAGCCAACTTTGATAGCCAGTCGTAAAGCTCGTTTCCAAAGGTCGCAAAAAATATCGCATGCAGGTCTGTAACGATATGTTTTTGTAACCAATCCTCTGTACTCAGTCTAGGACTCTTGTTCTCGCGTTCGGCAAACTCTTTCTCCGTAGATGCAACCCACTCGTTGAGTTCGTCTCTAGTAGGACGCCAACAGAACATCAGTGCTCAGTTTGTTCAAAACCGGCAACGGAACCATTTGTTGGTCGCTAGGCAGACCCGGGTTTACTATAATGAACCAACAACACCCCTAGCTCACTGGCCCTTTCGGCAACAGACCGCGGAGCGGCCTGAAGTCTCACCCGAAGTGATCCTAATGGGTTGGCCAAAGACTCAAGTGTCTCGACTAGGTTATGTATAGCATCCTATGTGCGTCTCGCAGCTCTTCTTAGCCTGCAAGATGTCTCTCTCCTCTCTGTGATGCGTAGTTTCCTCTTACTCGCAATGACTCTAACCCTTATCGCATCGCCGCGTCCTTGGCAACACGTAACTTTCTCCTACGCTTGATCCTCAACTCGCGGTACCACGCACCCCAGCTCCTCTGATGGTGCGATATCGCCTCCCTGCGATATCCTACTGTTGCGACTCAGCGTACCTAGCATACTGGTCTTCAACTTACAGGACTCAACACACGAGGCTGTTTTACACTGCGGCTCTTAACTGTCTCAAGTGAAACTTAGAGAAACTCTTATACATAATACTTAAAGACTTCAACTTGTATTTATCCTTTTAATATGCTATGAACTGAATAACACATACTTTCATTTACTGTAAGCAAAGTTCATGTAATGAATGACAGATATAACAAGTAAATACAATCACATGAATCAATCACATAACGCTCTGATTTTACGTGGTTCACTTCCAGGGTAGAAGCTACGTCCACAGAACTGTGTTTCTATATTATAACTGGAGAGAGGTACACAGTTCTGCTGCACCGCATATGCAGCTAGAGATATTCTGGGTAACTCTGCACACAGTCTGGATCCCTTCTCTCTTAGATCTCTTCTCTATATTGTCTTCTTACAATATACTCTCACTCTCTCTCTCTCTCTGTCAATCCCTGCGGATTGTTACAATACAAAATAACAGTGAACTAACAGACTACTAGACTCTCAGACTCGCTAATGTCTGAGTAGCTACTGGCTATCCTAATAGCTCCAGAAGGACTGACTATCTAACCTTTTACAATACAAAATATATCCCTTTATAGGGGGCCCGAAGGTCTCACCATTACAACACTGTGGGCCTGTCCCAACAGTAACCCAAAACCCTAACTAGTGACAGTCGGCATATCTGTACTTGGGGTAGCCACTTTCCGTCACACCACTGCTCTCTGCAGTCTTCCATGCTTCCCGGCGCTAACCATGGGTACTATGCACCACTTTCCTTCTTCTGTCCTTCGTCTTCAATACCTCGGCCTCATCGCTCCTTTTCCTTTATGAGGGTAGTTGAGCCCTCCTGTCTTCACCGCTGCCTTCAATGTAGTGGTTGAGCTCTCTCTTCTCGGCCGCTCAGGTACTGTCGTCTTTCTTGACTTCTCTGTTCCACAGTCACGATTTCCGGCTCTGTTCTACAGCTAGAAACATGCTACGGCGTCGTAGCTTTACCTTATCTCTTCGTCTTCGCCAAACTGTCTATCCGCCAAAATGGCAGCTTTTCCTGTAGCTGCGAGACTCTGCTCCAACAAATACTGATCTAAAAATCCAGTTGGAGGAAGCTAAAAGAAGAGAAGAAGTATTGAAGAACCACTTGGATGAAAATGAGAAGACTTGTGAGCACCTAGAAATGGAAGTGGTTGGACTCAAGAAGAAGATTGAAAAATCAAATGTACGTGTGAAGTTCACAAATAGTTCAGCCATATTAGATGATATTTGGATTGTCAAGACCCACATTTGACAAATCCAGTCTTGCCTACAACAAAGCAAAGGAAAAATCATAGGTTGGAACATGGTCTCATGAGACTCCCAAAGCAAGCTCCTCAATGACCAAAGATGAAAGCGAAGCTCCTCCTCATGTACCTGCACAAGACAACAAAAATTTTGAAAGATCAAGTATGCATCAAGAAGCCGGGCCCAGTTTTCAAAGCAAGCTAAGAAGAGAAATATCTCCAAGATGGAACCAAAGTCTCAGGTATGAAAATAGATTTAATGGCTATTGTTTTTCTTGTTCTAACTTTGGTCACAAAGCAATGGATTGTGAATATGGGGGAAGGAGTATCGAAAAACAAAATATCAAGATTAGATGCTGGACATGTGACCAAATTGGACACCTTGCTACCAACTGCCACACCATGAGATGCTTCACCTATGGATTTGTTGGCCATAAATCCCAAGTATATGCAAGTCCAAGAAGAAATTCATGAGAAGACTAACATACAGCTCAGCAAGGAAAATCAATGATTCTTGGAAGAAGAATGACATAGACAATTTTGAAAGACAAAGGAGAAATGATCTCAGCCAAGGACTCTCTAAGATATGGGTGCCAGAAAAATCTTTTGCTAAATTCGAATGAAGTAGATCAGTGTATAAGTGAAGATGGATGCCATATGGTAAGCCATACTTGAATCTTCTAAATACTTTGAGTTTACCATGAGTTCATGATATTTGGATGATGAACTCAAAGGTAATTGAAGGCTACTCCAAGCAAGGAATCAGGTCCTAGGATCGAATTGCCGTCATTGATAGAAGGCTAGCAAGGTAAGGTTGAAGCTTAAGAATCAAAGGTAATACAAATTTGGTTTGTATGACTTGAAAGGGATGATGGTTGACAGGGGGAGCAAATGAAGTAAAGGAGAAGTGTGAGGTTGTCATTGATACTTGCTTACCTTTTATGAATTTACTACAGGACTGTAAAATTCCCTCTTATGGAGAAATAATTCCTAGGAGAGGTGCCTAGTTCACATGCACTCCATGCCTGCCAATCATTGAAAATAAATGTTGCTTTAGAATAGATAATTGATTACAAGACAACAGTAAAATGACCACCTAGATACAAAGGAAATGTGGTGGAGATGTTGAAGCAAATAAGTATAAAGGAAAGAGAATGCTCGCAATGAATAAAGTCAGAGAATGCATGCACCAGTTTATACAAGGCTATCAAATTCCCCCATCAAAAGGTGTGTGCATCAAAATGCCCACAATACATGTAAAATACCCATGGAGAGTGTAAGGGTATATGCAGGCGTTATTATTGGCTTGGAAGAAATAAAAATGCAAGCCAATAGAAACTTGCCTTGTCTCTAGGACTGATAATATGCCCGCAAGTATCAAAAATGCACCCAGGAATATATGAAGAAGATATGATTTCTTATGCACGTAGGGTGTCACAAAATGCCCGACAGACATGTTAAATGTCTACAAGTGTTGCATTAAAGGCTTAACATGTGATAAAGAAAATATCATGAAGAGAATGCCCACACATTGAACAAAAATGCTCAATGTAAAGTAGACAACAACAATTTGTAAAAATCCCACGACTGTCTCTAATTATGCCCGCAGGAATCTCAACAAGGTGCCCAAAAACGTCCACATCTCACCTAGAATTCTAGCCAAACTGAGTAAAAAACATTGGGACAATTGATAAAATAGTTACGAGGCATCCAAAACCACCTTAAGATCATATTTGGTGACTCAACAGTTATCATAAATTGGGAAAACTTCCATGCCTCCTTGGATCCTCTGGATCTAAGTCACTGGTGTATGGATACAAGAAGACTCATCTCTTGTTTCCTTTTCCTTCACTTTTCCTTCAGTCATACATATCAAGAACACAATCAGCTTGCAGACAGACTATCAAAATCTGCCCTGTCTTTGGCTCCTGGATGTGGTTATTTCTCTGAAGTTCTTGAGGGCCATTTGGTCTTATTTGATTCTTTCCAGCTCTTTTGAGCTCAGTGCAGGAGCTTTGCTCTCCTTTTTTATGCACCCCTTTGTGGTTTGTTGTATATGGAGCGGGCTCTTTTGATAGAATCTCTGCACTTTTGTGTCCTCGATTTGTATGACTGATAGGGACAGGTTATGATTGTATGTCTTCTTGATGCCGTGGCTTCTTTAGACTTTCTGATGTATGGTCTAGGTCCCCTCCCCATTGCCCGCTCAAGAGTGCTAAGAGACTTGTTCCAGGATACTAGCTGTAACAGATTGCATACATGTTTTTGATTGATTGTAACCCTATTGATAGGGGAAGCATGTCAAATTCCCTTTGATTCACTTATTGAATAACAAGGTCAGGCTTTTTTCCTTCTGAAAAAAAAAAGATCATAAATCTAGGTTCCTTCGAATTTGGTGATGAAGATCAATTCTTTTGAGAATTGTCAGCAATATATTATTTGTTTTGAGGCGGTCACAGGCTTAAGAAGTTGGAATAACTCATCACATCCAAAGAAGACATCAACTTCTTGCAGTCGTCTTTGTAATATATTATTACAGCACTTAATGAGAGTGTCTCAGAGCTATTTGTTGGCTTAACACAACATTCAAATGAACAAAAATAAGACTTGCAAATATTCCCGTAGGGCCTCCAGAATGCACGCAAGGAGGGAGATAATGACTACTGTTCAAGTGACAATTCCCGCAGGGGATGCATAAATTCCCTCCATTGTCTGCAAATGCTTTCCTGTCAATTAATCATGTGTACAACACAAAGACAATGCCTACAGCTAATGAATGTGTGAGGCTATTAATAAACATTCGAACTATTTGTAAAAACTGATGTGCTGAGCACATTGTGAAAAAAGAAGAAATTTCAAGACTATTATATTAAGAGACACTCAATGAAGATTTCAAGTGCTAGTTGAGCGCTGGCTGCAGAGCTAGTGGACTGCATTATGGATAGATTGGGCACACTTTTCAAGGTTAAACTTTGAATATTGTTTAGGAACAGATCTGAAATTGTTTGTTTGAAAAGACGATTGTTCTAAGCACCATTTAAGGATACTTTTGCAGAGTTTAAGGACTCTTTGAAGCAGATTTGAAGGTTCTATGAAAATTTCTTGGGTTTTGATTGTTGACTTTCAGGATAGCCTTGAACAAAGCATACAAAAGCATATATGAATTGAATTTTAAATAGAGAATTCCTATGTAACAGGGTGAGTAAATCTTTCAGCAGGACCCTATAAAGGTACTCGAAGTCAAAATTATCCTTGTTAGGGGGTGCTTGAAAGTTTTGGCAGCATTATATCAGACAGTGAGTAGTTAGTAATATTTGTCTAAGAAAGAAAGAAAATAATCATTCCAGGGGATTAACTGGCCTTCATGCAAGGGGGAGAGTATTCATTTTTTGGGGCATTGTGAAGCTTTGATAAACAGACCCTTTCTCATTGATGTCAAAGGGGGAGAGAACCTTGAAAGTGGTTTCCATCAATGACAAAGGGGAAGATTGATGAGCAAAGTTGTCATTGATTACAAACCATTAATGACAAAGGTAATACAAGTAGTTGATGACATGAAAAAGAGTGAAAATGATAACTTAGGAATTAGAAGCCATGAATGGGAAAATGACCCATTCGGTGGTCATTTGTGAGTTAATGAGATCTTGAAAACCTTGCTGATGGAATTTCGACCCATGTAAGAATCCCACCATGATGATGTAATAAAGAAATTAAAAATAAAATATTAAACTAATCCTGACCTTGTTGAAGTCGGATCTAAATTAAATAAAAGTGAACGCCTTCACTTTTGGTTGAAAAATTAATTAGTTGAAGATGAGCTCTGATTTTCAGTGTATATCTACTAAGACACCCACAGAACACATATTTCATTAAATTTGGAAATATTTTATTACAAGATCAATGCCAGAATTGAGTTTTTTTGTTATTTTGTAATTCTAGATCCACTATTTAATTCCAAATTTAATGAAATATGTGCTACAGGCAGATGGTGGCGAGGAGATTTTGGTGGAGATGTGTGAATTGCTCTGATATTTTTTGGGTTATAGAGCTCTGATATTTCGTGGTGATTGAGTATCGATTAAAAGAAAATAAATAAGGTAGAAACCAATGAATTATTAAATTGTGAGAGCTCAAGTCACATATTAGTGTTAAATCAAACCTACAAATTACAACCACTTGAAGATATCTGCCTACAGAGAAAAGAAGTAACAACCTGCGATTTCAAGTATTAAAGCCCACATCATTTGACAGCTGAGAAGTAACACCCTCTGGAAGTGAAGCATCGAAGAAGCCCAGTCGCTGTGCGTATCAGAAATTTAGAAGAGTTTTTTAGCTATGATTTTTTTCAAGTTAGTTACTAAGGCAGTCGCAGAATTTGATCCTCTCCGATTTTTGGGTGAGAGAGTGACAGCCACAGCTGTAGTGAAACAATTTTTAAGTTCATTTTGTGAAACCGGGTATGTGAACTGAGGCAGTGGAAACCTAATGCAGCTGCAGTTGAGGAGATGTTCGTTTCTAAGTATTTATTTGTTTCTTTGATTCTTGGTTTAATGGTGGAGACTGAGGTGCAGCAGTTCTAATAAAGTTTACTTCTTATTTCTAATTTATTTTGGCATAATCACTCAGGCAGCTGCGAAGATGGGTTAATACTGTTAAAATCCAATGAAGTTACTGGTGTTATTAATATATGTTGTAAGTTATATTGTAGATAAGTTGATGGTCATGGGGAGACCCTAGATGACTGAAATAATCAAATGATGATGATCTTTAGTAGATCAAATTGATGACTTGAGTAATAAGTTGCAACATTCATACACTTGAAGACATGAGCATCAATATTGTGCAGCTATTAGCGTTCTCTGCAGTGATAACCTTTGACAGCAGCCAGACATATAACTGATCAGTAAAAAGAAAAGGGGAAGATGATGATGGCCTTTCTGACAAGATAAGTTACACATACATGCATGATAGAGTGGCAGCACTAGTGTTGATTAGGTCAGTGATGATGTGCATAGGACAAGACATGTGTTAACATGATTAGCTCATGATGTTTTGATGTAATTTGAGTTGCAGACACTGACAATTGAAATGAGATAAGATATAAATTTGTATGTAATTTCAAGTTGGGTCTTACAACCCTATTTCTCTGTTGGACCTAAGAAATAATCAAACTGGGTCTTGAAATAAGAATTGGTGCTCTTGAATCAGTTGAAGTTAATGCAGACTCCTGGTTGTGGCCACTCAATGTAACCAATACCGAAATGGATATAATAAAGTTTACAAAAATTATATTATGATGTGTCTCTTATGAATTGTAATGGTGAATTTATTGGTTGTTGTTGATGTATTTGGTATTAAGTTATTGATTATCTTTGTTTAAGTTTTTGAAGTGAAATATGGAATAAGTGGGGGCACACTGATTCACCTCCCCTCCCCCCCCCCCCCCCCCCC
>LPNX010299581.1:179916-235981 GCA_001517045.1 Pseudotsuga menziesii
GCTCTGAAACTATGTTTGAATTATTGAACCATTGATATACATGCAATGAGTGTAATTGAAGGTATAATTTGTGCAGTTGAATGGAATGAAAATTGTACACTGAACAAGAAAATTTTCATAGGAAACTGATAAGAAATGCTCAGTAAATTACAACAATAATCTTCATTAATTCCAGCAGTATACAGTAGTGTTACAATAAGGATAATTTGAATCATGTGGATAATATTCAAATCTACCAACTCAATCTTGACTGATTGGCTAACTAGAAGTGTCTAAATCACTATCAGAGACCACTAGTCTAACTCCACATGTCTAATTCAGTTTGACAATCAGTTAAACTGGCAAGGTAGGTGAACAAAGGCGTTACTTCCCCATGCATCCATGCATAACTGCTGCTAGACTGACTGAATATGATCTAACTTAATGTAATTGAAGATAAACTTAGCATAACTACCTACCAACTACAACCAACTGATGGAGGATGATAGTGGCACTCGGAGTGGCTCCTAAAGTGTAGAGATTGGCACCAGTGGCACCCATATGGCACACTGATGGCACCAATGGGGCACACTAGTGGCACCAATGGCACCAGTGGCACCAAACTCTAGCAAACGACTCCTAAGATAGGAAAATGATCTAATAGACTATATCTGGACAAGGGAGGATTATAAATCCTAACAATGAGGGTGATGGCGATGATGATGGTGATGATGACAATGATGATGGTGATGATGATGGTGATGATGATGCTAATGATGATGACGATGAGGATGAAGATGACGATGATATTTATGATGAGGATCAGGGTGGTGGCCGTGATGATTATGATACCATTGATGATCATAAAGATGAAGATGTTGATGATTGAGATTATTCAAATGATGATGGTGAGGATGATGATGACGATGATGATAATAATATTGCTGACGATGATGAGGATGAACATCATGATTGACTATGATGATGATGAGGATGATGGCGATGTCGATGATGGTGATGAGGATGATGGCGATGATGATGGTGATGATGGCGATGATGATGCTAATGATGATATGATGAGGATGAAGATGACAATGATATTTATGTTGAGGATGAGGATGGTGGTCGCGATGGTGATGATGATGATTATGATACCATTGATGATCATAAAGATGAAGATGTTGATGATTGTGATTATTCTAATGATGATGAACATATTGATGATGATGAGGATGATGGTGATGTCGATGATGATGATGAGGATGATGAGGATGATAATGGTGATGATGACGATGATAATGGTGATAATGATGGCGATGATGATGTTAATGATGATGACGATGAGGATGAAGATGACGATGATATTTATGATGAGGATGAGGATGTTGGTGATGATGATGGTCATGATGATCATGATACCATTGATGATCATAAAGATGAAGATGTTGAATATTGCGATTATTCTAATGATGATGAACATGATGATAATGATGAGGATGATGATGACGATGATGATAACAATATTGATGGCAATGATTATGATGATGATGATGAACATCATGATTGACGATGACGATGGTGATGATGAGGATGATGGCGATGTATATGTTGATGATGAGGATAATGGCTATGATGACAGTGATGATGATGAAGATTATGGTGATGATTATGGCAATGATGATGCTAATGATGATGACGATGAGCATGAATATGACTATGATATTCATGATGAGGATGGTGACGATGATGATGGCGATGATGATGGTGATGATGATAATGATGATTATGATGTCATTGATGATCATAACAATGAAGATGTTGATGATTGTGATTAAATGATGGTGAACATGATGATGATGAGGAGGAGGATGAACTCCATGATTGACGATGATGAGGATGATGGAGATCTCAATGATGATGATGATTGTGATGATGATGGCGATGATGATGACGATGAGGATGAAGATGACGATGATATTTATGATGAGGATGAGGATGGTGGTCGTGATGATGATGGTGATTGATGATTATGATGAGGAGGATGAACATCATGATGAGGATGATGATGACGATGATGATAACAATATTGATGACGACGATGATGATGGGGATGAACATATTGATTGACGATGATAATGATGAGGATGATGGTGATGTTGTTGATGAGGATGAGGATGATGGCAATGTTGTTGATGATGATAAGGATGATGACGACAATAATGATGGTGGTGATGATGCTAATGATGATGACGATGACGATGAAGATGATATTTATGATGAGGATGAGGATGGTGGCGATGATGATGGTGATGACGATTATCATGATTATGATACCATTGATGATCATAAAGATGAAGATGTTGATGATTATGATTATTCTAATGATGATGAACATGATGATGATGATGATGATGATGATGATGAAGATGATGATTACAATATTGATGGCAATGATGATGATGAGGATGAACATCATCATTGACGATGAAGAGGAGGAGGATGGCGATGTCGATGATGAGGATGAGGATGATGGCAATGATGATGGTGATGATGACAATGATGATGGTGATGATGATGCTAATTATGGTGACGATGGTATTTATGATGAGGATGAGGATGGTGGCGATGATGATGGTGATGATAATGATGATTATGATACCATTGATGATCATAAAGATGAATATGTTGATGATTGTGATTATCTAATGATGATGAACATGATGATGATGATTAGGATGAACATCATGATGAGGATGATGATGACAATGATGATAACATTGATGACGATGATGATGATGAGGATGAACATCATGATTGACGATGATGAGGGTGAGGATAGCGGCGATGTCGATGATGATGATGATGATGACGATGATGGTGATGAAGATGGTGATGGTGACCATGATGATGGTGATGATGATGGCGATGATGATGAGGAGGAGGAGGAGAAGGAGGATGAGGAAGATTATTATAATAATGAGGATGAGGATGAATATGGTCGATGATGATGATGATGGTAATTATGACGATGATGATGATGAGGATGATGGTGATGATGATGGTGATTATGACGATGATGATGATGAGGATGATGGTGATGATGATGATGGTGATGTTGATGGTGATGATGATGATGCTGATGATTATGGTAGCCATGATGACGATGAGGATGAAGATGACGATGATTATGATGATATCATTGATGATGATGTTGATGATGATGATGTTGTTGATGATGATGATGCTGATGGTGATGATAACATTGATGATGATGATGATTATAATTACCATGTCAAATTCCAACTCACACAAGCTTAATTCAAAGAACTTTCAACATTGGCCCCATTCACTCAATATGCAGATGAAGTAATAATGATGATGATGGTTACAATGATTATGTTGTTGATGAGGATGGTATTGATGATGTTGATGATGTTGATAACAATGAAGATGATCATGATGAGGATGAGGAGGAGGAGGAGGAGGATGAGGATGACGATATTGATGCTAATGATGATGATGATTATACTGATGATAACAATGAAGATGATGACGATGAGGATGATGATGAGGATGAAGATGATGATGATGTTGATGATGATCTTGATGATAACAATGAAGATGAAGATGATGATGATGATGATGATGATGATGACGACGATGACTATGAGGATGAGGATGACGATGATGACAACGATGACTATGATTATGAGGATGAGGATGATGATGACAATGATGTCGATGATGATGATGAGGATGAGGATGATGGTGATGATGACAGTGATGATGATGGTGATGATCATGATCATGATGATGGTGATGATCATGATGATTATGCTAATGATAATGATGACGATGATGATGATGGTGGTGTTGGTGGCAATGATGATGATGATGATGATGATGATGACGATGATGCTAATGATGATGTTGATGATGATACTAATGATAAAAATGATGATGTTGATGATGATACTAATGATAAAAATGATGATGATGATGATGATGATGATGAATATGATGATGATGAGGATGAAGATGATGATGATGACATTGATGATGAGGATGAAGATGATGATGATGATGTCAATGATGATGATGAGGATAATGATGATGATGACGGTGATGATGATGATGGTGGTGATGATGATGTCAATGATGATTGTGATGATAATGCTAATGATGATGATGACGATGATGAAAATGATGATGATGATATCGTTGATGATCATAAAGATGAAGATGATGATGATTGTGATTATTTTAATGAGGATGAACATCATGATGAGGAGGACGAGGATGAGGATGATCATGATAATGATGAAGATGATGATGGTAACAATGAAGATATACAATATTACATAATTATTACATTCATATCTTTAACTTGGTACTTACCTAAATGATTCGAACATATACAATACATATTATTACAATCATTTTAGATATATAAATAATATCTATGAGTAAATGAAAAAAAAACATAAGACAATGTGCAACAAATACGATAAATGAGATGTTGCATAAACAACTACTTAGAATAATCATCATATGGACCATCATGCACATACCTCCTACATTCCAGCATTGCTACAATGCCATTTATATTTTTCTTCATCTGACTCAACATCTGTATCATAATCTGGTTCAGAATCGTTATAGTTGAAAGGATCGCTCATATCAGGATCATCATCAATGTCATTTTCGGTTATATATTCATCATCAATATCATCACTGACTACATCATTTTCCGGTACATCATTTGGATGATCATCCTCTTAATCGGATTCTTCATCTGACACATCCATGTCGGTGGCCAACTGCTCCTAATCTACATCACCTTCTTCTTCAGCATTGTCCTCTTCCTCTGGCGCATTATACTTGACCAGTATTCCTCTTGGATCATATTTAACAATGTATGAGCAACCTGCTTTATCTAGCACCTCTAAGTAAAATACATGCTCACATTGACTTAGAAGAACATAAGGCTCTGAAACCGGTTCAAGTGTCCTTGTATTAACCATGGTAAATCCATTATCATGCTCAATTACAGTTCTTTTGGGATCACGTTCATTCATTCATATCATGTACCATTTGACCTCAAAAAGAATTATTTTAAAGGAATTAAAGTCACACTCAATTATATCTTCCAAATAACCCTAGTACCTATTTTCACATACTTTTTGATGCTTTTCACTTCTAGAGGAAACATTAGTGACTTGAAAAAATGTAGTCATACCACAATCAGATGTTTTATTCTTGGCATCCAACTTTTTGATGCGAAATTTACAATCATTGCACCACATAGCCTTGTGGTGTATCAACCGCATCATGGTCGACTCAGTAAATAAATTTATAAGAAGAAATAAATGAAAGAAATACATTGATATAATGGGAAACAACGAAAAAAATGAGCAGGGTAAATATACTTGCCTTTTTTATCTTTTAAATCACATGCTAAATCAAGTTCCCTTTGCATAAGTTCATTGGGATATTCTTCTTGATAACGATGCACTGTTTTAACAATTTACTAACCCCTTCCCATGATAAGGTACCATATAATTATGTACATCATTCTATCCATTCCCCCATCCAATCAAGATTGCTTGCAATGTATAAATGTAGTGCATCCCACATGCGACCAACTATATGAAAAAATAAAATTATATNCCTTTCAAATTTTTTTATGGAGTTGGCATGCCAAATGCGAGGCGGATTTATATTTTTGCTAAATTTGGAAGCTCCTAACTAATGTACACCATGGATTGATATACCATATAGCCATGTACCATAGAACCCTCAGGACGTGCTCTTTGTCTGACAAAATCCTTCAATGACTTCAAATTCCTTTCCACCATCCACGTTGACCTTGAGTTTACAAGTCCGCACAATTCAATCTCCTCAACTTGGTGTATGAGATAGTGTTCTTGAGAATTGAAAAATGTTGGAGGTAGATACTTATGCATTTCACACATTAGATGAGGAATTTCTCTCTTTCAATACCTAATATCTTCTTTATGGATTTCTTTAGATGAAATCCACCTACAAATGCTGCAAGAAAATAACAGTGATCAACAAGATTGAGGCATATATAATAAATTTCCAAGCTATAAAACACAATTTGTCAATAACCTATGGAACAAAGAGAAAAAAAATTGCATGCATATAAATTGTTACTTACCTCATGTATTTACCAAGATCATATATAACTTGTTTTATGTTGTCGTCAAAGCTATTTGGTAGAGATACAGGCAAAACGTAATGTAGCAAAATAAAATCAGTATTTAATGTTTCTGAATAAGAGACAACAATTACTAAAAAGATGTACTAAATGGAAATTATATACATAAATAATTACCTTAATGAATGTATGCAATTCATGAGTTTTAACACCACTAAAATCACCTTTTTCATTAAGATATTTTGTATGTTCAATGAAAACCCCATCGAAAACGTTATTTTTTGAATGACCTCTTTTATAGCATTGCTTTGTTGCTCTGAAAATAACCATGGAAGACTAATATTTTGGTCCCCATCTCCAGCATTGGAAATAATACACTTTGCACTGCGTGATTGGATTATGCAATGTCCCTACAAATTTTTCCAAGTTTATCTTTGTCAGTCCTTCCATCTAATATCCTCCATATCATTTATGTTACATTCTTCCCGATATGCATTGTATCAAACAAATGAGCTATTTGTAGGTGCTCATAGTAAGGAAACCTATTGAATTGTATGGGATAACTCTTCATTCCTCGTGGAATCCCATTCATTCCTTAAAGACATTCATTAAACATAAATGAAAACACATTAACAATCATTCATGACAGTACCCATGGTAGAGAAAATTCAGTAAAAATATAAAATTCATAATATTACATGTTTATATATGCTACATATACAATTTGCATACCTCAATGAATTCTATTATATTCGAACTTCCATAGGTGAGGTTTCATTCTTCATGGTTTCTCTCCATTCTCTTCTTTACCATTGAAATTTTTTTTCTTGGTAGTTCGATGCGTATGGTTCCTAGGGAGGAATTGCATGTACTCATCAAACACCTCCTTTTCTAAACTTTTTGAACGATGATATTTTATCCTAGGACCACATACTGGACATGCAAATTTTCCCTTTGTTTGAAGACCTGCAAGATATATGTATTAATCTTATAGCATCAAAAGCTTATTAATTTTTAAAAAAAATGCATGATATTTACCTTAAGAACATATAATTTTAACGACATGCAACAAAAAGTTACATACCACAAAAATGTGTTAACCTGGGAGCGTCATGGATTATCCATGAAATTATTCCATGGAACTCAAATTGTTTCTTCCCTATTGGTCTAGAGTCGTCATACATAGTGATGCCATCCCATAACTTCAATAGCTCATCAATAAGAGGCTCAATATATACTTTGATATCTTTAACTTGGTGCTTACCTAATTGATAATTCAACATACAATGCTATATAGTTATGTGCCCCACTATATAAAAGGTGTTCTCATGCAACAATTAAACAAAGAAATTAATGAAATGATATAATTACTTTCAAAAAATACCTGGAATAATCATTGCCAACATTGTGTGCTCTCTCTTTGTCAACATCCAAGGAGGAAGGTTATTGTTTATGACCAAAACATGCCACACTGAGTAAGTAGAATGAATCTCTCCAAATGGATTGAAACCATCAGCTGCCAATGAAAGTATAACATTACGAGGTTCATATTTAAAAATTGTCCATTTTTTCTTCAATGTTCTTCAACGTAGAACCATATGCAGGCATTCGAAGAACATTGTCTTCACTTATGTTCTTTTCATGGTAATTTATAAACTGTGCTATACTTTGGCACCTGAATAGTCCTTGGAAACGTGGAATCATGTTAATATAATGAAGAACTTTGTGAGGAACCTTTTTTGTTACGTGATCAGTTCGATATATACTAATTTCACATTGTGGCATTTGTTTTATGATGCATATTTTCCATAATATATAATATGATCATTAGGACATGCATCAATAGCTTGATACTCCATTCCAATTTCTTTCATAATCAAGAATACCTCTTGACATGTGCGTGGTAAATTATTTGATGGTGGTAATAGAAATTCACCCAACAAGCTACAACATTGACAAAAAAATGAAATGTAAACAATATAAGTCATGAACATTGCATATCCCTAATTTACGAATTAATTAACACTAAAAATAGAGGAAAATAGTCAACTTTACATACCTCAGGAGTTGTGCGAAACAAATGTTTGATAAACCATTCAAAACCTTCAAGTTCACCAACAACAATATAGAAGATAGAATATTTGTTGTTGAGCCTTCATAAATAGGTTCTTGGGACTTCTCGAGTAGGGGAACGCCATGAATATCATGGAGGTTTCCCTTATGATACAATGGAGCAAATGTGTCTTGGAACAATCTATTTATCTCATCTTCGCCATTTGTATCAATAACGGCATCTTCATCCATATGATCATTAAGAACTCGATCTTCAATATTCTGATCTCCAGGTTCCTCACCTTGTAAAGTAGTATTTATACTATTATGTGGAAAATAGCTCTCTAGCGGTCGACATTTAGGGGGAATTGTCTTTATATTTACAAACAAGGTAATAACATTAGTGTATAATATACAATACATGTGTTTAAAATGATAAAACATTTTGTGAATACATGATCAATAATATTACAAGAAGTACATTGTGTAATGAATAATGTCTTACCAAGGGACGATATTCATACCCCCCTTCAGCATTGTCCTTCTCCTTACAATCTTTTTCAGTTCTTGTTCTTAAAATTATTCTTGTTCGCAAACCCTTGCAATCATTGCAAGGGAAATAACACTTTCCATCACCCTTCACCTCCAATGTTTCCTTTAACTCGGCATACCTCTTATTATTTTCTTCCCAAGTATATTTATTTGGCATTCTAATAGCCTATAAGAACCAAAAAACTCAATCAATATAGAAGCAAATTGAATACAATATATATATATTAAAGGAGACAGTAAATTAAAGGACATGACATGGAAAGTGAAAAATCTAATTAGTAAATGTCCCTCCATGGTCTTTAAAAATAGATATCCATGTGTATCTATAAAATTCTAAGTGACAAATCTATATAGGAATTAGTATTGAGGATAAAATGAATAGTTGACTCACTTTATGTATGACCCTACACATTAAAGGAGACAAAGAATTTAAAAATGCTAACCTAGAAACTGAAGGAGATCAAAAATTCGTTGTGTTAAACAAGTATCGGACACTTCAAATCACAGATCGAACAATCAACAGAAAAATGTTTGCAACTATAGCAAATAATTGGTTTAAATATGTCTTAAGAACGTATATTTATAGATCAATGATCGCGGCGGTTCCAAAAAAAATGCACAACGTTCAAATTTCAACAATAACAAAAAGTCAATGAGCATTATTGTGATGACCGTTAATGTTGATGTTAAGTTTATCATCGCTATAGCGACAAACTTTGTGATCTTGTCTCTATTTCAACAAACATTTGTGATTTCATAATTTTTATCCTTTTATCCAAGAAAATTTTGATTTTAACTTATTCATGGCAATATTTTGTGGAACTTTTAAGCCATATGTACTAGTGCCATATCTCTTATGCCTCTACTCGCCTCCACCATCAACCTCTATGATCAAGTAAGTTCAATTATCTCTCTGCCACTCTTATTGTCATATTTCCTTTCTGACATTTCTTTCAACATGATTTGATTAGGGTACTTATTTCATGATAGTTATGTTTACCACATTTTACTTAACAATCTATTCGTTATTTTACTTTTTTAGTAGTTACACTTGTTCGTGTTTTGTTTCATAATATAGCTATTATTTTATTAACATGGTATATGGATTTACTTATCTTGCATATAGTTAGTTGCTTTGCTTTCAGCGGTTAGACTTGAATAACTATGTTCTTAACATTATTTGCTTGTCATACATTTCATTACTTATCATTCTCACATTCTCTCTTTTTTTAATCCATGTTTGATATCATATTACATGCATAGGTGTATGAAGGTTTCGCTATTTGCAATAATTATTGGGGCATGCAATCTCTATTTAAAAACGAATAACTTAAGCGAAGTATAATGGTGGAACTATCCCCTAACCATGTTCATGCATTAGCTCCTGCCACATGTACTAGTAGGCTCTTCCCCATGCATCATTGTCTTGTTATTGTTGCTACTCTCATTTTTCTTTTGTCAAGCTTTCTCTCCTTCCTTGCC
Source organism: Pseudotsuga menziesii (assembly GCA_001517045.1). Classification (NCBI taxonomy): domain Eukaryota; kingdom Viridiplantae; phylum Streptophyta; class Pinopsida; order Pinales; family Pinaceae; genus Pseudotsuga; species Pseudotsuga menziesii. The sequence continues at coordinate 190,163 of LPNX010299581.1, forward strand.
ACTCACTACTATTATCATATTAAGGATAGCAGCGCCTACAATGGGGGGATATGTAGCATATGGATTCTACACTTTAGCATCCACATGTACCTACCCATTAGGGACGCCACATTGTGACCCTTTTCTTTTCCATGTCCATGTGTGACCCACCTAGTGATAGCATCACTACCTCTCTATCATTATTTTGTGTTGGACCACCTTCCTTGGATTTTCCTTACCTTAGCCTAAATGTATGACCTCTTAGGGATGTCTATTGTTTAGATAGAGTCCCTCATCACCTCTCCTATTTTTCCATTTGGCCCTTGGTCATTGATTTGGTTAACTTTGACCCTTCACGACACTCATTTGGGTGTTTTCTTACCCTATGGGTCTAGTTTGGGGGTTGTTTCCACCAAGTTTGCACAGGATGCTCAACAAACAATAGACACCAGTAAACCAAGGAACCTTCAGTTCCCCATCTAGATCAAGAAGTATTCTTCCCAATTTTATAATACACTTCCTTTCTCATGGTCAAAGGAAGACGATTGTAATATTTTGGCATCCATTACATGTGTAAAAGGGATAGCCTAAATGAGTCAACCGTATTATGGAAACTTTGGAGTGTTTTTTTCACGTAGAAGAACTTTCTAAGTTCCTCTAGGTCTATCACTAACACCTCCAAAGCAAAAGTATGTCATTATACAAATGTCTCATGTTGGTGTCTAAGTCCTTAGAATTTGATGTCGAAATTTGAGTCTATCACCATCTTTATCTTTGTAAAATTCAACCGTTTGGGTCCCTCGGGGGGTTAAATATGTCATAGTGTGGTAGTATATGGTCAAAGGAGGTGTTAAACACTTTAATACACTTCATACACCCCTTTTTGCACTCTCAAAAATCAAAAAAATCAAGCTAATTTTCCCATAGAGACAAAATCCCATGATTTTTGCATTTTGGAAACAAAATTGAGTGATTTTGAGAGGTTGGTAAAAGGTTATATTCCTTAATTTTCCTCCCTTGAGTGAAGTATCTATTTTGATTGGATTTAATCTCAATCAATCCCTATTTGTCCCTTCCTTGTCTCTTAGGTGGCTCATGAGGATATCTTAAGCTCTAGTTAACTTCATGAGGTGTTAAATTACACTCTAGTTAATTGCATAAGGTGTCATATGACACTCTAATTCACTCCACTTCATGAAATTCACCTCTCTCTTCCTCTTTTTCTATTTAAGCAAACTCTCCCTTCTCTTTTCCTTGTTGGTTATTGTTTAGATACAAAGCTATTGTAATGTATCTCTCCTATTTGCATAATAGTGTTAAAGTGAAGACTTTAGAGCTTGAGTTGTACCTATTGTGTCACATGCTAATGTTTTACATATTCATTATATAAGGTAATATTTGTTGTTTAATAGATAACTAGTTCTATTTTGCTTCTCTTTTAGGCCTTGGAAGGGGTATTGTTATCCAGTAGGATAGGATATGTTGCTTACCTTATATCTTAGTGTAGGTTGTAAGAGAGGTCTTTATTGTAAACATACTTTCAATTATATATGTGTGTGTATTAACCCTCTCTTCAAGTTGCACCAAGAGAAGCATTTGGAGGGAGATTCTATCTCTTTCTAGTTTTTTTTTCCTAGTAGGTTCTCATCCATAAAGGAGACGATGGTTATCCTTGCGCAACCCACTTCTCTTGTTAGATTTTGTGGACTAGTCCCTCGGTGTAGCTATGAAAAAACTCCATTGTTCAATGCTTTAATAATCATTCTTTGATAAATATTCTATAACCCTTCTCTTTATCTACTTCAAAAAATTCAGTTTTATACGCATGTCATTGCTAGATCTACTATATAAACATTATATCTATCCTAGATCTATTAATAGAAGCATCTAACTTCACAAATTAACTCCAAACGCTAATTTCTAATTTACTTACCTAGATTAAGTCACATTTACTTTGGTGCATTAAAATTATAATTTTTTAATCTTTTTTGTCCATCACTATATGGATGTCAACTATGATTAGACAACACTTAATTTAGTTTCACAAGTTGTCAATCCCTGCACCAAACAGATTCACAATTTGACTCTTCTACTAATTTACTTTAGTTTACAAGTTGTCGATCCCTGCTCCAAGCAAGTTCACAATTCAATACGTGTTCTTACTTTTTTGGTCCTCCATTTAACAAGCAAGTCAATCCTCGCTTATCGTGAGTACACAATTTGACTATGCTTGTGCTTTCTAGTAAATAGATAATCTTCTCCTTTCATAGTTTAGCTTACAAGTCATTTCAAGTTTTACAATCTCTTTAAAAATCGCATCTCCTTTTCCCATTGGATGAAAGCATTGATATTCATAAATATATACATTTTGTGAGCTTTGTGATTGCGCATTTGATTTACATGTTAAACATATAGCTAGATTAATAGTTTTAAGTTCATTAAACTCCTAAATTTCTTTTTCCAAAGCAACCATCCTTAGTATTTTGTTAGGGCCTACCTCCCTTGGATTTTTTTAAGAGTTAGCCTAAATAGAGGAGTCGAGTGTTGTGGTGATAGTTGCAACCAACTTTGTTCACTTCCCCCCAAGGATGGTCTCAGTGAGTTGATATTTTTCTCATGTCCAGGTGCAGGTTACGGCAGCAAGAAGGGCTAAGCCCCAAATTTGGTCCATAGTTACTTAATATAGTTCATTACATGTCCACAACAACCCAAGTTTTAATTGGCTTTTCGATTCATAGGATCAAATGAGTCAAATATTCCTAAAGCTCTCCTAATCTGAAGGTGCTAAGCAAACCATGGACTTCCTTCTGATACCACCATTGTGTTTCATGGCTCACAAAACAAAGGACATGTTTTAGTGGAAAAACTTGTGGTATGATCTCATCATTAGAGGAAATTTGAGGTCTAAAACTGGGCCTCATAAGGAAAATAATAAAATAATATTTATTAATTTTGAAGGAAGAAAGAAAAAACTACTTTTTTGTTCGTATTTTCAACATATCTCCTTGAGTTTTTACTCAAATTTCGAGTGGGAGGACTCGTTGGGTGCGGAATTAAATTCCGCATCCAAAGAGTACCCACATTAATACTTTTGACGGGGTCTGTCAAAAGTATGTAGTGTGGGTACTCGTTGGATGCGTAATTTAATTGCACATCCAACGAGTCGTTCCGCTCGAAATTTGAGTAAAAACGCAGGGAGATATGTTGAAAATACGAACAAAAAAATTATTTTTTTATGACAAATATGTCAATTCAACCATTATGGTTGACTCATTTTCTTGAAATTCTATTGGTTCTTGAATTCCAACTTACAAGAATTTATTGTTGGCTCGTTTTCTTATAAGGCCCATTTTAGACCCCAAATTTCCTCTAATGAAACTCACAATATGTAGTTGAACCATGTGATTTGTCGTTTCCATATGGGTCTTCTCTCTAATGATACACACTTGGATTAACATCAAATTTTGATCTAGATTCCTAATTCACTAACTAGTGTCTTTAGCTACTTGCATTTTTATTCGATGGATCTTTTGCTATTAGTTTGGATCCATCCTTGCAGACTTGTTGTCTCATCAAAGGGCATCTCAAAAATATTTGTCTTCTCATATTTTGGATGATTAAAATATACAACCTCAAGGGAGGTTCCAACACAACTAGGGTAAGGGAGGTATCAAACCCTTATGAGGGCATTTGGGTCTTCATTTAGTATATATTGTTCAATCATTATATGTGGTAAATCTAGCAGCATATTACTTTGTGTTGAAGATTGGTGCAATTATATTTTTCACAAGTATTGAGTTCCATGTGGAATATTGTTTAAGAGCTAGAATGCTCTCTTAGAAACTTATCTTAATTCTCATATTCAACACAAGAAACATCAACACCTATGACAATGCTCATTAGGGTGATTTTTTTATTCCAATAATTAAATAGTTCACCAAAGGAAACTAGAAATTAACCGTAAGTTAGGTTGCATTTCCATTGTTAATTTGGTATTATTTGTTGGAACGCTAATTTAAGTACATTAATTAATCTACAACCCTAGACAAACTATTAATATTAAACATTAATTAATTGAAGGGCCATGCTTCCCTCCTCTTTCCTTCCTCTCTTTTTCTTATGGATTTTTTTGGTTTTTCCATAAAATTGAGTGGCAACTCCACTCTCTCCTTCCTCTTTGTCAATGGTGTTCATAGTAGTGTGGTTCCCCATCCCTACTCACACGCAACATGATGTGAAGACAATGTATGACTAAAAAGAGTGTGTTATAATGATGAGCCAATTGTACGAGGACAATGTACAACTTAGGAGCAATTACAATAAACAAATACTATAAATAATCCAAGGAGATCCAGCTACATTGAATAGTATATAGGGTTGTATCAATGTGTTGCAAGTGAAGAGCATATATATGTTGTAATAAGAAGAGGTCCAAGTGGTTAATTCAGTTGCATTGCTTGTTTGGTACCAATGTTCTATCTCTAGGATGGTTGAGAGCATCTACTAGCTTTGTACCATTGATATTGTTGATTTGGAGGGAACCTGATGGAGAATTCAAGCAATGTTAGAGTAAGTTATGAGAATAAGCATTTATAGAAATCAAGAAAATAAGCAAACAAGATGTGCACAAAGTAATATATAATGAACCAATGTGTATTGTTTTGTGAAATATGTGTACATTACTTTGAGCATAAGAGTGCAAGGGGAAAATAATGATGCTCCAATCCTAGTGGTTCTTATAATACATTGTAGATATAGAATTACATTTTTGTTATAGAAGTGGTTGGTTAGTGGTTGAAGGTGATTCGGTTATGTAACCAAAGATGGTTTTCATCTCCCAATACGCCATGCACTACTACATGTGTTAGGGCATAACTAGTGCTGCAACAATCCAAGTGGTGTTTGGCATTTCTGATTGGAATATTGGTAGATGGAACAAGGTCATCAAAAAGATGGACCATCAACAAGATTACCATTGACAAAGCAAATGTTAACAATGGTTTCATCCATTGAGAGGTGGCCAACAAGGGAGTTGTTGACAAAGCCACCATTTATCAGGAAGTTGTTGACAAAGCCATCATTTGTCAAGGAATTGTTAATAAAAGGCATCATCATAGAGAGGTGGTGCACAAGGAAGTCATTGACAAAGGCATAATCGACATAATGGTGATCGATAAGGATATCTTAACAAATCCTGGGTCAACAAATATTGTCAACAATTACTTGTTGAAAATGGTTTAAGCTTCACTTTAATCCATGACCAACCTTATATTGTAATTATTAATATATTTCTAGGATAGTCTAAGGCCAACCTTCTACATGTAGGCTCATAACCCCTCATGGGAAAGCATATTGCTTTGAGTTGTGTATATATTCCCATCTCATTTTTAATTCATCATTATTTGATTATTTTCCATTCTCAATAAATGTTTTGCCTAAGGGCACCTATCAAGTGTTGTGCTCGCTTGTGTTGGTTTATGCTAATCTCTATTGCAAAATATGGTTTTGGTTTGGCTTTGTTTGATTCTTTCATTATTTATTGATATGAACATGGTATCAAAGTAGGTGTGAATCTCACTTACTAAATTCAACTATTCCAAGAAAATTGATGGTGACATCTATGGAAGCTTCTATGTCGCCACTATGGAACTATAGAGATCATTTGTTTTTCTAAGGTTTTTCCTAGGGTTTAAACCCTCCAACATATTTTTTAGGGTTTAAAATCTCCTCCTATGCTAGCATGTTATATCTAGAGTTTTTGTGTTTAAACCCTCCTTCAAGGCTAGCACATTTATTCTAGGGTTTAAACCTCTTTCAAGGTTAGTGCAATTTTTATAGTGTGTTTCCCAGGGTTTAAACCCTCCTTCGAGGCTAGTGCATTTTTTATAGTGCGTTTCCCAAGTTTTAAACCCACCTACAAGACTAGGATTTCCTAGGGTTTAAACCCTCCTCCATGGTCAACACTCCTTCCATTTGTTTTGTAGTAAAAGGTGGTGTATTGCAAATTATTTGCTAAAGAAGTTGGTCCCTCTCTACCTATTGGGCCTATAAAGAAAAACTTTTGAATATTTTAGGGAGGCTTCTTCTTTGTGCTATTATTGAGCTTTATGGACTCATCTCACAATGTATATTTGGTTGTGCACTCTACATGGAAATCCTTCCTGTTCAATTATCGATAAGTTATAAAGGACTTGGATGATGGTTTTAAAGTGGTTTCCATGGGTTATTGTGATGTGAAGCATGCTTCTTATCCTTTTGATTTGGCTCATGGTGACATTTGTTGAGCCACGACCACTCATTCTCTTTGGGAGCTAAATACTTCATCACCTTCTCTGATAAAGTTCCTACTCATGGTATGCTTGTATATTTTCCACTGCTTACATATGATTCACCTATAAATGATTATCAATGTTTTCAAGTGGACCTCTCTCCTTCACATTATGATGTGCTTGATCCTCTGAAAATGACTAGACTAGTGGACACACTAATGTTGATGGTGACTCATCCAGCACTCTTCTTCTATATTGGTGCCAAAAGTTACCTTCATAGGCATGTGGAGTACCATTAGAGTAGAAGATATGGCATTCATGGGGGGTAATGTGTAATGTCTTCTCTATGTGGCCCCTTTTTAGCACTAAGGGGAGTGTAAATCTTGTAGTTTAATTTTTTCTCTATGTCACCCCCTCTTCAGACTAGCAGGGGGTGTTGAAAATGAGGGTATAATCTTTATTTTTGTTGCAATCAACCTTATATTGAGTTGGGTATCTATACATCCACTCACATTTGTATTTTGTCCACAACCAATCTTATATATAGTTAGATATCAATATATCCACTCAATTGTATTTTGTCCACAACTAACCTTATAATGAGTTGGGATTTATACAACCACTCTCATTTGTGCTTCAATCACAACCAACCTTGTATTGAGTTGGGCATCTATACACTCACTCTTATTTATATTTTGGCCATGGCCAACCTTATATCAAGTTGGGTATCTATACACGCACTCTCATTTGTATTTCAACAACCATCGACCTTATATTGAGTTGGATATATATGCACCCACTATCATTTGTATTCATCTTTTTCTCTATGGCCACATATTCAACTTTAGGGGGAATGTTGAAAATGGTGTAAGCCTCACTTTCAACCACACATGACCCTATATTGTAATCATTATTGTATTTCTAAGTTTCATTAAGGCCAACTTTGTACATGTAGGCTTGTAACTTCTCTTCACGAAAGTGCTCTCAATGTTGAATTTTGTAAATATGCCCAACTCTCATTTCTAATTTATTATGTGAGTCTATTTCATTCTTAATAAGTGTTTTTTCTATGGGCATGTATCAAGAGTTGCAATCTCGTGTTGGTTTATGTTTATTTTTATTTTAGAATTTGGATTGGTATTGGTTATGTTCAACTCTTTCACTATCTCTTCTGAATCTCAACAAGGTGTTGTCGACATAGAGGTGGATGACAAGGGAGTGCCAACATGAGGGTCGCTCACAAAGAGGTCGTCAACAAGGAGAGCATCAACATGGAAGTTGTCAATATAGAGATCATTGACAAGGTCATCAAAAATCATAATTTGTTGTCTACCAGGATATGCCCAGACCATTGAGTTTCCAAAGTTATTCCATGTCTTTAGATTTATAATCTAATAAATAAGATATTCATTAAGATTCTATTTTTCTATTTGAAACCCGTAAGGGACTAGTTCACCTATGAGGGGCATATTCACCCATTTCTTATATATGTTGAGGTTGTGTATGTGAGTCCAAGGCTACTCTTAATTAGGCATGACAAGATAGTATCATGGAGGTCATTAGAGGAAATTTGGGGTCTAAAATGGGCCTTATAAGAAAACGTGCCAAAATAAGTTTTTGTGAGTTGGAATTCAAGAACCAATAGAATTTCANTTCATCATCATCACGTTTTTTCAGGTATTTCTTGTTTTTGGGGTAGCGGGGTCCGTCAAAAGTATGCAGTGTGGGTACTCGTTGGATGCGGAATCAAATTCCGCATCCAACGAGCTCTCCCGATCGAAATTTGAGTAAAAACACAGAGAGATATGTCAAAAATACGAACACAAAAAGTAGTTTTTTTTTTCTTCCTCCAAAATTAATTAATATTATTTTATTATTTTAACCATTATTTTATTATTTTAACTATTATTTTATTATTTTCTTTAGACCCCAAAATTCCTCTAATGTTTATGTATTAATGTTTAAAATCTTAAGCCAAATATTTAGATCTTGCATTAAGGATATTATTGTTTGTAACTTTGTTCAATCATATCCTTATGAGTCTCTTCACTTATGTCCTTAACAATAAAACGGTAATGTAAAATAAGAAGTGCAATGATATTCTTTGTAATTTTTAAGAAAATTTTAAAATATGAAAATATATTATACTCCTATTAAAAAGATATAGGTGTGAAATGAAAAATGGAGTGAAAATTTGAGATGGAAAGGCCACTTGATGTGAGAATTCACTCATCATAGTTGAGTACGAATTAGGTTTTTGAAAAAAAATCAAAACTTTTGGTTACAATTTGACTCTATGCCATAGATTAACATGTACCCATAAACATTAGCTTTGTGTATTTACTTTGATAGAAACTTTGGCGGTGTGAAATGAAAAATGGAGTGAAAATATTAGATGGAAAGGCCAGTTGATGTGAGAATTCACTCATCATAGTTGAGTACGAGTTAGGTTTTTGAAAAAAATTCAAAACTTTTTATCACAATTAGACTCTATGCCATAGATTAAAATGTACCAGTAAACATTAGCTTTGCGTATTTACTTTGATAGAAACTTTGGCAACAAGTCCGGCACCAGATTTATACTTTCCATGAAGATCAAATTTATATTACTAGGAATAAAACAATACAATGCACCTTACGTTGAAGAGACCTATTGGCTATGATGGTTTAATAAAAACAAGAAAACATCTAATTTCCATTGTTGTGATAGGTGAATGATTATTGAAAGCATCAACAATTTATTTTTCTGCCTTATAGGCATGATATATAAAGTTAAACAGAATGCATTAATCCCTTTAACTTAAAAGCTATACTAAGGAAGTTCTCCCATGATCGCCACTGCTATTGAGATCCATAGTTTATTTGGTATGCTATATCCCGTGTCATTTACTCATAACTAATTCTTCTAGTTAGGGATCCAACTATCTTAGGTTAACCTATAATGCCATTGCAAGCAAAGCATAAGCTATAAAGGACCAAACCAAGTCTCAAGCATCCGTGGGTAACTTGATATCACTATTCTTTGCAACAAGCTTCCTACCTCTAAACTCCAGTCAATGAACACTCACTGAAAGATAAATACCCTTCTAAAGCTTACAACCATAGCCATCAAAGCATCTCAAGTCTAAACATTTTCATATTTCCCCCACATGTTCTTTAAAATTCTATCATCTTCCAATCTCGATCCAAGCCTTGCTACCATTGAGTTCATTAATGCCAACTCCAACTTAGTCTAAAATCACACTAAATAGTTGACTAAGCTCTCCTCCATAGTTGTCGGCCTTCCTACTTTGAGTCTTCCATTTATCTTCATGCAAATGGAGCTTAACTGTACTTACATTTGATGTACTTTCATATCTCGTTGACCCACTTATTGTCATCACTTATTGGACTTTTATAAAATTATATTGTCTTGCCTTGTCTCATCTTAATCTTATCTTATCTTCTTAATTTTGTTTTCCCAAGAACCTAAAGATAATTTTGCCCATTCATTTCCCTTGGGAAAGAATCTACTCTTATCACTCAAAAAAGATTTAATCACCGATTCCCTCATGGAGACAAGCCAATGCAACTTGCATTAAAACTATACTTTATTCAGGGAAAGTAGTTAAATCTATAACTTGCTCAATCTTCCACATGTTCTTAAAAGCTGCCTGCTACATTTCCATTACTTTATAAGACACGATGTACCACTGTAAATGCACTTAGTTATCCACCACCCCTAAATGCTTAGGCTTGGCAAAAAAAAAACACTAAATTTATTCTCTGTAATACGAAAATGAAAATTTCATACAATATCAAAGCTCTTCTTTTTTTTTTATGAGGATTGAGATTCCCCTTCGTTGGAAGTAAAGTTGAGATTGCTTAATGTGTTGCCAAAATATAAATGCAATAAACAATGTATGTTTCAGATGCCCCCTACATGAACTCATTTTCCTATCAGATGCCCCCTACATGAACTCCTCATTTTCCTAGTTGAATTTGGAGGTAGACTCACCACATCAACTGCATGTATAAAAGCAGTGAACAGGATATGCTCCTAGTCCTAGACACAACCCGTAGTGAGAGAACACACGGGTTTTTAATCAATTGCATATGGAGAATCAAAATCTTCACCTCATACATACATATGAGAGTAAAGTAGGAGAAATTTTTGCATGTCTTGACTCTTCATTCCACTTCCAATTCCAAATAGAATGGAGGGGGGATGACAGCAAACACGTAGTTGTAATCATTGTGAAGATTAAACGATACTCTTCAAAATTCAAACAAATCATACATATACATATGAACATAATTGATTGGCTACTGGCTTGGCAATATGGAATCCAATCTGATCTGAACAAATATATTGATAGCGATGCCTATATATAAGCAATGAATGGATTGGTTTGATGGAATCCAATCTGATCTGACCATATATATTGATAATGATACCTATATATAAGTAATGACTGGCTTGGATTGATGGAATCCAATCTGATCTGACCAAATATATTGAAAGTGATTCCTATATATAAGCAATGACTGGCTTGGATTAATGGAATCCAATCTGATCTGACCAAATATATTGACATCGATACATATATCTAAGCAATGACTTCCTTGGCTTGATGGATTCCAATCTGATCTGACTAAATTTATTGATATTAATGCCTAATTCCAACCCGTTTCACTGGCTATGCATGCAGCCGGAATCTCCATCTTTTGGCATCTCACCTAAGAGCTGTAATATTGCTACAGCCCTTCTCCTGGTAGATCCTGTTCCTTGCTGCATGAGGTCTATCAACGGGAAGCGTGCAGCTGTTCCATAAAGATTTCTGTACTCTGAGTTTTGGAAAATCTTGTTCAAGACCAGCATGGCCTTCTCCTGAGCCTCGGGCCTGCCAAGCTTGAGCATTTGCACAATAGGTTCTACACCTTTAGCCTTCTCAATTTCTATCAACCCTGCTTCCCAGATGTCATCATGCAAAAGAAGAGTACTCAGTGCATCTAAGGCAGCTTCATCCGCCTGCCACTCTCTCTCTTGTAGTGTCTTCACAAGAGGTTCCACTGCTCCGGCATTGACCAAGCAAAACGATGATGCTTCCTTGTCACAAATCCTCCTGTGTACTGGACAAATATCTTCAGGATCAGGACTTGCCAACCAACCACAAGCATAGCAAAGGATTCTGCTTTTAGGCTGCACAACAATACCCGTACTCATTGCATTTTCTGAAATTTGCTTGAGAGCAGTTGCAACCCTCTGCTTTGAAAGGGAGGAGCCTGTTAAAAGAAAACGAACAAGCAAAGGCATTGTAACAAGTTCCAATACTTTTATCTGAACATCCAAATTGGAAGGACTGGTGAAATGTAATAGCATTCCAAGAGCATTCTCTACTAGGGTGCCTCCTCTAATCTTGCAAATGCTTGGTTCTCCTGAAGAAAGCAAATCAACTATTACATCCAAAGCCCCTGCATTCAAAAGAGCATTGTTAATCCGGCCATCGGTTTTTGGAAGACAGCATAGGATACCTACAGAGAGAGCCCTCTCTTCTTCTGGGTCTGCATTTGATATTCTGGCCACCAAATCCTTGATGTGGGTTTCTCGTAGATTTCTTGCAAGCTCATTTTCTCCTCCATCTTCTGCTAGACAGGAGAGCATCTTCAGTACAAAGAGACGGACATCAAAATTTGGATCACATAGAAGAGTTAACAGTACTGGGAAGACTTGTGCATTTCTCACACGAAACATGACAGTCGAACTTTTGGAGGCCAGGCTGAAAAGTATATGAAGAAGATGAACTTTCAAAGAAGGCCTTACCAAACTTAAAGACTCTAAAATTGTGTTGATATTCTCTTCAGAAGCCAACGTCCTCAGCTCACGATGGATTTTTACCCCTCTAGATGATGCTCTGGCTAAATTAGCCAGGATCTCAGCTGCATGCTCTCTTAAGTCAATTTTCAATGTTGCCAAAAACATGAGACGGAATAAAAGGGACGCTGCATTTGCGTCAAGAATGCAAACACAGTTTTCTTCCATTTTTGAAAAATTTTGAAGAGCAGAAAGAGGAACAGACATTGATTCTGGATTATTCTCTGATATCATTTGGACAAGAGGGGGTATGATGCCTCCATCAGTTTCAGCGGCTTTACCACAATCCATGTGCTCTATTTTGGAGAGTTCATTTGCAAGAAATAATTGTGTTTGCACAGATCCTGCAAAACCAGAGTTGTAGTCAAAAATGACTTCCATGTCAAGAAGATATTTCATATTGATTCAGCATCATGTTGTTTCTGAGAACAGAGAATATTTTATGCCCATGTAATCCGCCCTTGTCAATAAGAAGACCAGAATCCTTATGCTGCTACTGGCCCATATACAAATCTATGTTTAAAACAAATTTAATTTTAAAACAAGTTTTCAGCATTAAAACATCTATCTTCGAATCTGTGTTTCGCAGTGGTTAGGGGATTGTGGAACGAGGGGGATAAGTTTTGTGGATGGCTATAAAAAATCCAACTTTCAGGGAAAGCAGAGGATGGCAGGGTAGCTGGCATAGGGGACTCTCCCCCTTTATATAGAGAAAACATCAAATATAACAAAAAGACAGTAATTGATCAGCTTAAACAAAATGCTTAAAAACTAGTCAATATCCTTTATAACTAATTAGTAATTACAATGAAAATTATCTCCTAATTACCTTGCCATAGGTATGATTTCCAGTGCCATTCAAAGATCTAAAGATCCCTTTGTTGTAGCCTTAGTTTCTTTAAAACATTTTTTTGGTAAATGAACATCCATATTTATTTTACAATACTAAAAATATCTTTTACAATGTCCGTGAAAGTCATATAATCTGGGACCTTTAATTTGTTTCTAGGATCTCACAACACCAAAAGGATTCTAACTACATCTATGTACTCTAAACTCTGATATGCCAGTCTATATGACATGATACTGTTCCATAAAAAACAACATCAGCACAGGAGAAACTTTTCTGCTTGCTAAAAAACTTAAAACTGTTTAGGAAAAACATCTTCCAGAATCCAGATAATAAAAGCACTAGCCAAGGCAGTAAAGAGGTGAAACTCGATTTTATACTCCATGGAGAGGAGAGCAACCTAGTTGAAGATTTCATGACTACACCTAGGAAATTCCAGAAGCTGTATCTCAGCACCCTGCCTGCGGAGTCACTTGGCCAAGTCCATTCTCCTATTGCACTCAATATCACAGGCACATAGAATATGGTCTGCCATAATATTGGTATCTAATGTGATGTTCTGTGAAATTCTTAGCTGTGGATATTTTTTATTCTGGTACAGATATTTTTATTCAAATCTCCCACTCCCAACTCACCATTTTCATTTGGACCCCTTTCTGCTCCCAGGACAGCAACCTTGTGACAGATTACCCTCCCCTTAAATCAAAAACCCCAATTGTGTACATGCTATATGGCATTTTGCATCCATTTATTTCTAATATGTAAACGAGCCTGTTGCAATCTTGACTGCATAGCGAAGTAATGACCGTGGACTTGGTGCACTAAATATGTTAGTTGCATTGGAACTGCAAGCGATTTATACCTTCACAACCACAAGGCATTCATATATTTCTATTAAAAAATTATATTAGCAGTTAAAATTTGTGTGCTTGCATGTTGTATTTATTGTTGATAATACTATCGGATTGGTTATGCTATTTTCAATTGCATCTGTCGTTATCTGACTAAATACAGGTTAAGAATTGTGATATGCAAGTTAAGATGGTTGCCATGCAGGTACAAGATTGCACGGTTCTTACAAAAACTAATCTACATTAATCATTGAACCATTTTACTTAAATCTTCATATTTCAGAATGGGATCATGGTATCCTAGCCCACCCCCTGCATTATTTGATGTATGTCCTTTAGCTACTGTGTGAAAATTATTTTCCACCATATATAGCGATGCCACAAGAGTCGGCAATTATTTCATGGCACTACAGTTATACAATACTTCAAATATTGCCGTATGTTTCCTTATTCAAAACCTACTATCTCACATGTCGCTCAACCATGTGTATTCCGAGAATCCGAGATATTCTCTAGACATAGATGAACTCATGTTTTTTGACTCCACAATCGTACTAGTGGACACGTACTTCTCCTTCTACTCTTAACAAATAGAAGATTGACGCCTATGCAGCATGTCCTTCCCTTATGGTTCTAAGCAGACACTTAGTTCTGAACCTACATTGGAAGACATTCCTTCAGGGACAGAAGTATTCTCCATTGTTAGAATAATAAATTTTATATAAAAGCAAAAAATATTAGACTATAACAGAGCACTCCTAACATAGAGTCTGGCTATGAGATTGTACCTTTTATCTATGTGCATAACTTGGATATTTAATGATATGTTTTGCAATACATACATATTGCTACACATAGTACCTGATTTCTTTCTGCCACGGGATAGCTTTAAAATGGCATACCACACAACATCACTGCAAAGATGACATCCATCACTTGCACTGAAGGAAATGATTTTGAAGGCACAAGTCTCATACACAAATAACTTTACAAATAGCAGGAAGTATGAAATCTCGATTATAGACTTATAGTATAGGCCTCAAAGTGAAGTCAAAATCCGTCAGAGGAGCAAAGCATATTAGTAAAGACCACTTAATCTACTAATTCTCCATAAGAATGCCTCACTTGAAAAAGTTTCAAAGGGAATGCTTATCAAGAGGGGCAAGATTTCACTATGAACCTATAGTTTGTCAGTCTTTGCTACAATCTGCTAACAGGATTCATGAAAAAAGCATGTGCTTATGACTAAATTCTATAGTCAGTTATAGTTTTCATCAGTCAATTAGAATTTCGACACATCAAAATATATGGTAAGGTTTACCCAAAATATGTTAGGTCAACTCAGCCATGCTAATGTTTGAAGAAGTGGTTGATCATGGAAAGAATTGACTTATAAATATCACTGCCTTTCAGCAAAAGGGCATATTCAGAGCTTCTATACTTCTATTCTTGGATTTTCAGTTCATAATATGGTGTGTGTCACTTCACTTTTTTCATGGTAGAGTGCCTTTGTATGAACCTATCTTTTATCTTGATGAACATACTACATACAGATATATTGAATTTCATCGCTTTCGAATCTTGGTTCGCAAGAAGGGGTACCAAAGCTTCTATGGAAGTTCTCATTCCGAATTAGTTTCAACTACTTTCAAGCCGGAATGCTTCATGATTGTTTGACTGGGACACTGGTGATGGTAAACATCCAAATTGATTTACAACATCAAATCCAACCCCTAACTGGATAATAGAATACCATCTAATAAATATGTGATTGTAGAAACATGGTGGAATGCAGACAGGATGTTTTCCACGGGCTGTAATTTGATTTCCTTGCATCTACAGTTGGATAGAGGATGAATTCATTTGAAGGTAGCCTTCGAATAGATACAGAAACGCATTTCAAGATGCACAGACTTACTCAGACAGCTGATATTCTTGCTTCGGCCTCCAAGAGAAACTTCAGTTAAAATTCAGATTTCTATGCACTTCTGCTATTTATCAGAAAAACTTAAAAACTGTCAACGTGAGAGGTGCATGCGCATGCATATTGAAATTTGTATATCTATTTGTTAAGAGTGTACCGTAGATAAGTTGGTTGACCAAGGGGTCATAATAGTGCATTTGTGCCATTTCTATGATATTGGCATTCACCCCTGACAAGTTCATCAATACTTCTTTTGACTTTTCTGCATGCGGACCACTGAGCATGGAAATCAGCAAAGGGATGGAATTTTGAGTCTTCCCTATCAGCTGACATAGTTGAGGAGCCTTTGAAAGCTCTAATAGCAATGAAACTGCTAGGTTCTTCATCTCAGTTTCGTCTGTAAGATGATTCACAGCCGCCTCTATTCCTCCAGAATTTGCAATCTTCTCCTGCAGCATGGAAAATCTTCACATCATATTGATTTATCTCATAATGGTCATTCACTTAGTAGTCTTTATTTGAACATAGATGATTCTCATTCAAACTGTTACCTACTACCCCATCAAATCAGACTGACAATTATGATACCCTTACACAAAAGTTAAGGAGATATTGAAATCCAAAGAGAAAATTGCATTTTCCATTGCTTACGTTAGTGAAGGAGCAACCAATACTGAAATTAAATATACAAGATGAAGAATGCAAGGATCAAATTTGACAAGCACGATGTTTCTCCACTATGAAGAGCTCCTTGGTATTAACCATCATATGCAAGACAAAGAGAAACGCTTCTAGTCAACATACAAGTGGAACTAGACAAGAAATATACAAAATTGAAAAGTTCTAAAGATAATGTACTTATTTTGACAAGCAAATTTATGTTGTTTCATTTAGTTTGAAGCAAAAATGTTTGTAGCAAAGCTATGATAGCATAATATTTTCCTTCAAAGATCAGTGAAATCTTTAAATTCATCTATAGAATTATGTATATTTTTAAAACTAGTAACTTCTTGAAAAAGGTATCCTAATGGGTTATACCTACAGTAACAGAAGATACAAGTAACAAATTTTGTAGTCAGGTTTTCTTCTGCCCCTGCAATGACAGCCGCTAGGCAGAGTGCCAGCTCCCCTCTACCCTTCTCTGCCACTTTCCCTCCCCTTTATCTCTGTCAAAAACTGCATTTCCAATCCTTGCAAATGCTGCCGCAAAGAAAATCCCATGATCTGGTTCAGTTACCAATCCTCAATTTCTGAAAAGAGTGGAAGGAACCCCCCATCTGAAAGTCTCTTCAGGGGCTCCCCAAAGCAAAGCTCTGTACCAATCTGAACATGCCTTCATAGGAAGTTTATGAGACCTTGGCATGCCCTGAAAACACTAGAGGAATGGCTCAATCAACATTGTCTCCCTCTGCTGAGAGGAAACACGGAATTTTCGACTGTGGTAAAGGGTCTTTCTCTCTCCTTTTTTAATTTAAGGACAGAGACAAAACCTTTAGGGGAAGCCCATGGTTCTTGGGCTCTTGCAGATTATACTTCAACAGATAATTGCTGCAATTTGGTCCAGAAGAAGAACTTTTCTCGACATTGGCAATTTGGGTAAGGCTCCCCTTCATCTCCTGCTTTTTTGGGATGAACAAATGATGTAGATGGGGGCTGGTATCCTGAATATCACCTCTGTCACACAGTGACTTGCAATTCTAGTAACACAAAGATAGCACTAAAACAATAAAAATTTACCTTCAATCACACACCCAGATTAGTCATATGGAGCAACGGTCTACTCAAATATTAATGCCCGGTGTACAGAGATTTTATATTACAACTCAACCTCTAGCCTCTCTTTCTTGGCTGTTGGCCAAATTTTACTTGACCCTAGACTAGCCCTACAATCTACGTAACTGACCCAACTCTAATGTCTACCATCCTATTTATTCTCATGGCTGACTCTTCAGGTTCCATTCTATCTATTCAAATCTTCCTCTGTCTCTTCACTTCATATGCCTCTCCAACTCTTCAACTTCATCTTCTGTCATCTCCCTTGAATATATTATTTGTCTCTATCACACTCACTCTGTCATGTTGTTCTCTATTTGCCAGGCTCATCCAAAGTGCTCATCATTGCGTTCTTTTGCTTGTGTTGCTCTAGAT
This sequence comes from Pseudotsuga menziesii, assembly GCA_001517045.1. Lineage (NCBI taxonomy): Eukaryota > Viridiplantae > Streptophyta > Pinopsida > Pinales > Pinaceae > Pseudotsuga > Pseudotsuga menziesii. Next base: position 208,038 of record LPNX010299581.1, read on the forward strand.
ATATTCCACCTGCTCTCATGCTTCCTCCTCTCCATCACGATCCTTGCTGGCATCATCATCTGTGCGATTCCTTCCTCCAGGCCACAACCTAATGGTACACCATATTGTCTTCATGCAAACTCAGCCTATCGTGCTCACACTAATCCATCCATGCTTTCTTTCTAAATAAGGTCATCTTCTCTTGGTGTGCACTATTCGCACTCTTACTTAGACTATTCATTAATTCTCTTGCGTCAACTTCTCCTTGCAAGAGAAACATCACAAGTCCGTGCATCAAATTGGTGTGTGTTCCTCTGGGATAACGTTCTATTCGCAAGTATACCATCACTTGATCTCAAATGGAACATAAACTAAGTACAACTCCTTTTGAACTCCTCCCATACATTATCTTGAACTGTGAAAATCTGGTCGACCTATTCATAGAGTTGTTAGATTAGAACTTTGCCTACACCAAAACTTAATCCCACTTTCTTGGCTTTGTCTCTCTACCTTTGGTTCACTACCTTTGTCTGTCCATCAAGCTAAGGTGGATAAGTTGAGTTCAACTATAGCTTCATACCCATCATTCACCACAGCTTCCTCCAAAAATTACTCAAAAACCTTGTATCCCCATTTGTTGTGACTGTCTTCGGCAATCTGTGAATTTGCACAATTTCCTTGAAGAATAACTCCATGCAATAAATTGAATCATTGGTCTTCTTTCATGACAAAAAGCACTACATCTTAAAAAACAAATCGACTAGAACAAAAATTCCATCATATCAATGTTGTGTCCTTCGCAGTCCAAGTACAAAATCAATTGTAATATCTCCCCAGGTCAGCGTTGACGACTGCCAACAGTGGGTATAGTGACTCCTGTGTTCTAGCTCACTTCCTTTTCCATGTAACTAATTATGCACTGCTCCACAAACTTGCTAACTAATTGTTCTTCATCTTCAAATAGTAATAACTCTCATCCGACAAAGCTAATGTCTTATCACACCCAAAATATCTTTGCAATCCATTGTTATGCAACCCTCTGATCAAATTCTCTTACATTGAACCATTGAAGATAAGTAACTATCTCTTTGAATATATGCATCATAGATAATAAAAAAATCCGACAATCATTTTTTTGGCTTGCAAGGCTGAGTTTCTACATGACTGTGCCACCTGTGCAAAATTTCATTTGTTGCCATACAAAATCTAGAGTTTCTCAAGTCTAACCATTGTTGAAAAAATTGGCATTGGTCAAAACTCACCGAGAATCTGAAACATAACTTATCATGGATTACGCTTTCTAATTTAACTAATCAATAGCAGATTTTTACTCAAACCAAGAATGTGAAAATGCTCTTAAACATGAAGGTCTTATTTTGATTTGCACATTACCACACCCTTTTACAAAGTGCTCCCTCCTATCACCCAAAATAACCATGTCTAACTTGGTTTTGTCTTCGACAAACTAGTCACTCTTGTTACTCATATGCTTTGAAGCTCTGGAATTAAATAATCAATTTGTCGACTTATCTCCCACCTGAGATGCAACAAAACCATAGAACTCTTCTTATTCGTTTTCTACGACATTGGCGTGCTTCTTTCTCAACTGCCCATGGTTGTGCTACTCGTCCCACAACTCTTTTCTACAATCATTTTTAATATAACCAAATTTACCACAATAATAACACTTCACATTCTTTGTTGATTTACCTGAACCAGAATATTTGTCATTGCTGTTATTATTTCCCCGCTGCTTTGCTTCCCTTTGCCCTTAATATTGCTGCAAAGGCACTCTTGAATGCTCCATTGTTGCTTCTGAATTGTTTTTCAATTTTTCCCATATGTCCTATAATAACTGACTACACGGCTTCTCAAATATGATGCCAGTTGACTCCAAAGTGGCATTTAAGGTTTCAACAAAATTCTAAGAAGGAGCCATGTTCTTCAAAGTAATTCACAACAAGAACTTTCTCAATTACTTCTCTGCCTATTGAACACAGTTGATCCCAAATGGCTTTCAATTTAAGTAAGTGTTATGACATCGAGTCAACCTCCTCCATCTACATCGAAAACAATAAACTTTTGAGGTAAAAATCCCTACCTTTATTCATGGCATCATGCATCTACATAACTTCAACCAAACCATGAAGGCGTCCTCCACAACTTGCACTTGTGGGAAAATGCCATCTATCAGAGACAACTTTTCAGCATCATTGCTTCTCTATTCTTAGAAGCAAATTCTTTCTTATTGATCTTCATCATTGCGATCTTTATTTTCTTTGCTTGTACTAGAAGATGGCAATTATGTGTTGCTTGTAGACATCGAAGTTGTGACCATTGAACGTCTGACTGGAATCAAATAAAATGTTCAAACGACTCACCATTTCTTTAAACAGGAAAACAGAAAGTACTAATGAAAGACCTCCAAACACATATTCGTTGCGACAAAACACTATTGAATCAGTGTGGTATTATCAACCAAAGACCTCCCTCTATCGTGTACCGAGGTCAATATGAGAAAGACTATAATATGATATATATAGTGGAAGTATACCTTATAAATGAAAAATGACTCTGGGTTTATTATATTATGTTTTTTGGTTTTTTATTTTTTTATATTTAGTTTCTGGAGTCCACATGTGCTACATCAGTCTTGTAGGTGTGACACATCTCACTCACTTGGGTTGTAAAAAGCATTTTTCCACACAATCAGCTTTAATTTTTGAATAATTTTGCTTGGAAAACATGGTACACAAATCAGCTTCAGGAAAATGGAAACCTAATTAATTACAGATCCATGGCTCAAAAAAGTTGGCAATTTATACCATATTTTTTTTTGTTAATGGCTGTTCTTTGTGCAAATAGCTATCAGTGCAAATAGCTTTATCTTCTGACAGATAACGGGTATAGCTGGTCTGCTGTAAATTTATAGATAATAATACAAAATCTTGTGCTATAAAAAAAATTGACTTCTTGCAAATCCAACCCTTAATAACACTTTAATCACCTAGGAGACACACAATTTTGACAGGACAACTATGAATGCCTCGGCATCACAAGTAGTAGATAATAAGAACAGGGAACAGGATTCATTAACGCCTTTGGAGTTGTGGGAGTTACAGGCTTACAGTAAACAATTTTCTCATAGATAATAATCATGTTTATCGAAGCTGGCATATGCAGGAATCATTAATATTAGACAATCTGGGTACTGAACAGAAGCAAATTTCCTGCCCTATGCCATATCGATTGGTAAGACGCTCCTATTATCTAAAGATGTTGTCCCCATCTGATATTCACCAGAGATGACTGGGTGATCTGCTCTTTTGTAGAATATAATATATATGCTATAAGATACCAAATTTAGATCCACAAGAAACCCAACAATGTAATCTTTATATTTTGAAAACCCATACCTTCTAATGAAAACCCATACCTTCTAATGATTTGATCATAATAAAAGCAATAACCCTTGAATTAGTACTATTCAGAGATGACAAAAAATAAAAAAAAATCATGACCATTGAGAAATGAGTAATCAAGACAAGCTTGAAAGACCAGGTTTGATGTTTATGTTTGGGCCTTACTCCTATGTCTACCTGATTTGCTTCGATACAAAATTGAAACCACCTGCTAACCCCCAGGACCAGCCCTACCATGTTATAGAATTTTAGCACAGACAAGAAACACTCTTACCTTGCTGCTGTCCTGCCTTGCAAAATAACTTAAGCATTCCATTGCTTTAAGATGAATTGACTCCAAATGAAAGGATGTTAAATCTAATATTTTGGGGATCAAATTCTTCTCTTCAATTATCTGATGGAAGGAGCTCCTTTCCTGACATAAATTACAGAGCTCTACAAGGGCTGCCTCTATCTCTTCGTCGTCACCTCCTCTGGACGAGAGCAATGTCTCTGCTGCATTTTCTAGTCTGAATTTGGCATTGTTCTCCTTCCACTCCTGTATGAGCTCCCTCAGACTGTGGTTAGGAGTCAAGTGCCTAGACGTGAGCTCGCATTTCTTGACAGGGCATGTAGTGTTGCCACTTTCAAACCACTTTTCAATGGCAGATCTTTCATAAGCAATCCCCGACTCCAAATTCACTGGATTCTCCATTATTGTCTTGTCCAATGGGCAACAGAAATGCAAAGGCGCAACAGACGGGTCATCGGGAGAAGAGAAAGGAGCAGAAACAATACCAGACCTGCGGAGAAATTCCTGTATTTGATTGAGCATGTAAGCCTCGGCCCTCTGTTTCTCATTCTCGAGGTCTTCCTTCTTCTTTCTTACAACCTCAATCTCAGACTGTAGAAAGCACTGATCTGTTGGCACACCCATGGCGTTGGCCACCTGCACAATTAACTGCAACACCTGTTGGCTGTCACTGTGCATCTCTTTCATTTCTCTCTCAATCTCACTTGCAAGAGACTCGCTTCCAACCTCCCCCTGGAACTCCGCGTTCCTCATGGTCTCACACAAAGCAACTGTTTTCTCCTTGATCTCCAGTGAAACGTCCAGAGTAGCAATTCTGAGAGCATTCAAAGACCGTTCTATTCCTTGGGTAATTTCCTTCATTTCATCTGGCAGAAACCTACACTTGAGAAAAAGATACATCCAGCTCCCCGAAGTATACGTGTTTATGAGCTTGGAGGCATTGTTCAGCTGCGCTTGCAGGTCTTCCAGGGGAACTCTGAGAGAGTTTGAAGACCCATGAATGTTTCTCTGCCACAGCTCCAATAGGATAGGCTCTATTTTGTTTATATTGCTTGAAAACTCTCTGAAACTCCGCTTTGCAAACAGAACCTTGTGGGCTGCACTGCTTGTGTCTTTTATCTGCATCAACAGCCTCCCTATCAGATCACTAGCAATGTTTAGGCCAATGTTTACGCCCATTGTTGTCACCGTGCCTGTCATTTACTTGAATTGCTTTCTCCTTCTTCTATTCTCTGACGAGGGGAGGGTAGATTGAGGCCTGCTAGCCATGATGAGATTGATAAATATGGCTGTACAAAGGTCCATGTCATGCCAGGCAGCTGCAGAGAAATCGTCGAGAACTTGCCGTGAGGCCCAAGTAGGTCCACTTTGAAAACTCCTTACCCTGTCGAGCACACAGGTCAGTTGACCAGACTCCCCCGTTGAAGTAGACTCCCGCTGTACGAGAGCGTTAAATTGTTTGCTCGAGAATTTCCATAGGAGACCAAAATAATAAAATGGTGTATTTTAAAATATTAATGGATTATCTTCTATTAGTTTGTATAGCTGTTAAAATATCAAAATAGTGGAAAGTAGTTAGAGTTGTAAATTGTTTCGGTTTAATTGTTTAACTTTTTAAGGGTGAATTAGTTGGAAGGAAATATTTAAAAATATAGCTGTAGCCTAAGTTAGTGCTATGAGAAAGGGAACAACCTATCGACCCTATCATTGCACCAATCGGACGATCACGGCTCGTCGATTTAGGCGGCTGCGGTGCTCTGCTCGGCCTAGGATTGGTGCAAATGGTCGATTCCATGAGAAAGGGTGCATTAATACTTTTTAATTTATAAAAAAAAAAACAAATAAATTATTCAAAATTATTTTAAAAATAAAAATAAAATGGAAGTAAACTACTATATAAATAAGTAAAAATTATTACTTAAATATAAAATGTTTTATATCAATATTAATATATATTAAAAGCTAAGATATTAAAATCTTAAAAATTGTGAAATTGCATATTAAATACTAATATCTATCTTAGTTATCTTGGAACATTTCCCTTAAATCTAGAAAAGTGGTGTTCAAGAATCATTGAGGTGGAAGAGATAAATAATACTATGGCATGGAGTTATTTTGATGATCTGATATATTTAAGTGACCACACTTTTTAAAAATTCTCTTGAAACATTGGACCTACGACAAATAATATTGTTGAACTCTATGCCATTCACATACTTCTGAAACTTGTTATTCACTTGGAAATGGAGGAACTACACTTTTTTGTTGACTCTCTCCTTGTAGTCGATTGGCTCAACAACAAGACTCATATACATAATATCTTTTTAAAGCTCATTGTTGATGCAATCAAAACGTTGGCTCTCCACTTTGATCATTTCTCCATACACCATATCTTCTGAGAGAGAAATGGCATGCCTGACACACTCTCAAAACAAGGATTGCACATGTAGGAGACATGTGCTTTACTGTGGAAACAAGACAAAGATTCCATAAAGGAAATTGAACCATGACCTATTATGTTAACTCTGCGCCCATGAGGATGGGCATGGTAGGCATGAATTGCACTTTTTGTGAAGTTAGATGTAGGAGCTATACAGATTTTTTCTTTGATATGTCAAAATCAATGTCTGATATCTATGAAATCAAAGAGATATGATCAATACAACAACTTATTATTGAGATGTTTTTTTTTTGTAACGCTCTTCAGCTAATGAACAATAGGGTTCATAGTTTTATCCTATAAAATAATGGATTGTGAATTTTTTTATTTCTTTGAAGAAAAAAATGCTAATATCTAAAAATCTTTAAAATTGTGAAATTGCAAACTTTAAAATAATATGAAGTAAGTGAACAGTAATAAGTTAAGATTATCTATATTTTGAAAAACAATATAAATTACAATCTAACTAAAAACAGATGTGACCTTCTTGAATTGTTTGTATTGTTTTTACATTAACATTTAATATTAATATATGACCATTTTTAAAATACTAAATTGAACTTGTAATGGGGTGAGAGTTGTGACTGTCACTGGCAGAGAGAGGCCGTGAGAGGCCGAGACAAGCCGAGAGAGGACGTGAGAGTTGCGACTGTCACAGGCCAAGAGAGCTGCAACTGTCACAAGCCGAGAGAGTTGTGACTGTCACATGCCGAGAGAGTCGCAACTGTCACAGGGCGAAGAGGCCGTGAGAGCTGCGTGCTCGCTGAGTGAGGTCGAGAGAGGCCATGAGAGGCCAAGTGTGGCCAAGGGAGAGGGGTTGGGAGGGATCGAACTAGCTATGTAAGGATGAGATCGAGACTTCTCTGAGTGAGATTGAGTTCATTGGCGAATTAGGATCTGTGGAGATTTGCATGTTGCTGTATGAGGCTTTTCTTGTTGGTGTTTGAGGGTGTGAGGGCCCTTTGAATAACTTAGGATGGATCCCCCTTTGGATCCAATCCTGGAGGATCGTACGCAGTCTCCGGATGCTTCCTTCAGGGCTCTTGTGGCTGTTACGCCTCTCCCCCCCCCCCCCCCCCCCCTTTGGCATCTGATGCAGGGGATGGCTTTGTTAAGAGGGTCAACACTCCAAGAATACATATCATGTTGGCTGCTTCTAGGTTGAAACTCGCTCTGAACGAGAGAGGATTGATCGAACAGTTTACAAGTATGTGGCCATCGCCAAAAATAGTGGATTACTGGATCAAAAAAATTGGATGCCATTGATCTCTAGAGGACTGCAGCATTGCTTTTGCGGCAAAGGATTCTTCACCTTATTGTTTGAAAATAAGGATGACAAGGATCTAATCTTCAAGAGCGGGCCTTATTTCATGGGACCTTGGGGGTTATACCTAAATCAATGGAGCTTATCTTTTGATCCAGAAAAGGATGTTCCCTCTGATGTACCAGTTTGGGTATGCCTTCCACATCTCCCTTTACACTGTTGGAATTATGAAACACTACAAGCAATAGGAAACTCTCTTGGCAGATACATTGATAAAGCAAAACCGAAAGGCCCACTCTTCTCTTGCGTAAGGATCTGTGTAGAGGCCGATCTAGAAAAGGGGCTACCTTAAATTGTAATCATATGCATGGACAGCTGGGACACATGTGCAAAAGGTCGATTATGAGAAACTATCGTTTAAATGCAAGAAATGCCATGAGTATGGCCACTTTGTCAAAAACTGTCCAAAGGCAGTACAGGACAACACAGAAGGAACCCAAGAAGAAGGCTGGTAGCAAGCGAAAAAAGGAAGGAAAAGGGCATCCTCAAACCCTTAACCAAGGGATCCATAGCCAGAAAAAAGAAAAAGCAACAACGCTAGGATAAAAGGATGGCACAACAAGCAATCAATTCAATGTTTTGAATGCAGAGGAAGGCGAAATCATCATGAATGAAGCAAACCTGGTCAAAGACATTATAGAACCCCAGGAGCCATTAGCAGGTAGTAACAACCCTCCATCTTCTCTTAGAGAAGATCGGACAGACAAAACAATGGGGGATTTCACAACGCCTGGCAGATCTTGGGCAGAAAGGGTAAAACAAAGTAGAGTCTCCTCTTTTGCATCACCTGACTCTTCTTCAAATGGGTCACAAGAGACTCTTGAAATAGCCCCAAACACCAGAGGAAGAAAGCCACAAAGATATCACAAGGAGTAGGAAGCAAAGAGAGAGTTGGAGCTCAGAAGGCAGCGGAGTATTGATGAAACAAAGCTCCTTCAAAACACAAAAACTACAGGGAGATCGGATGGAAGGCTTAGGACAGGGCCTCAAACAAGCAAGAAGTAATGAAAGTTGTCTCTTGGAATTGGAGAGGGCTAGAAGGAACAAACAAAGTGGAAGCCATAAGGGACATCATCAAAATAGAAAGGCCCAACATCCTGCTCATCCAAGAGACAAAATTGAGTGATGTGGAAGTGTTTGCGCGTTCACACCACTCCTGGACAATCAACCAAGGAAAAGCTATAAGCTCCAATGGCGCCTCAAGAGGAATAACGACTTTTTTTCAAGTAAGTATGTTATAAAAAATGTTAAGGAAAATCAAAACTGGCTCCTCACAGAGTTTCAGGAAAAAGATGATTCAAATGATTATTATGTATGTAATGTGTGTGGTCCAACACATCACAGTGACAAGCAAGAGTTCTGGAGTAGTCTTGCAGCTTTAAAAGAGGATCTGAAAGGGAAAGATCTCATAATTTTCAGAGACTTCAAATCTACCAAAGCACAATCATAGAGAAGAGGGGGCTCCATAGTAAGAGACCCCTATGGGGAAAACATGGAGGATTTAATTTCTGAGCTAGATCTACTATATCCTCCATTAAAAAATGGAAAGTATACTTGGAATAATAGAAGGCTGGGTGTGGGATACATTGTGGCCAAGCTGGACTGATTCTTAGTAAGCACCTATTTTTTGCAAAAATACCTCATCCCTGTTTCCTTTGCTTTACCCTCTGCGGTGTCGGACCACAAGTCGATCTCCTTGATGCTCTCCACCTCAACAAATCTTGTCCCCATTCCCTTTAGATTCAACTCCTCTTGGCTGCATGAGGAAAAATTCATGGACATAATCAAATATGCATGGAACAGGCCTTGTGTTGGCTCTTCTAGCTTTATTTGGGAGAGCAAGTTGAGAAAGGTTCAGTTTGAGCTGAAAGAGTGGGTGAAAACAAAGTTCAAGATCCATGGAAGTAGGAAAACACAGTTGCAATTTGCACTGGAAGACCTGCAATCTAAGTTGGAGGGTGAGGAAAGCAACCCTCTCCTTATCAGTCAAGAAAAAGATCTGAACCAAAAGATACTAATCGCAACTAGAGGTGAGGAAGAGGATTTGAGGATAAAATCCATGCAACTTTGGTTAAAAGGAGGGGATAGTAATACGAAGTACTTTCAGAATCAAGTGACAGCAAGGCTCAGCTTCAACATGATCAAAGAACTAAGGGATAAAGACGGGAATAAGATGGCAAAGCAGGAGGAGATCAAGACACATGTATTCCAACACTTCAGAGATCTATATTAGGACAAGGATGAGACTGATCCCATAGCACAGGAAGAATTTTTTTCCGGAATACCTTCACTTATCACAGAGCAAGACAACGAGGACCTTTCAAAATCCATTGTGGAGTCTGAGCTTAAAGAAGCCATTTGGGCATTACAAGTGGACAAGGCTCCTGGACCGGATGGCTTCACCATCACTTTTTATAGAGCATCCTGGGAGATCATAAAGGAAGACTTGAAAAAAATGCTAAATTGGACGAGGAAAAAGGACAAGGTTGGGTGTAATACTCCAAAAATTCATAAAAATTTAAAAAATTTCATATAACATAAAATGTTTGCAGTCGTCACTACTTAGGAACAATTAACTGTTAACGGTAACCCTAAACAGTTTTAAACTAGAACCGATTATTTTGTTAATCTCTAATTTTGCATACTTATTTGTTTGTTTTCATAATTCATTGTTAAGGATTTGATTCAGCAGGTTATGATTTGGAACAACAGGAATTGAAACATCTGTTTAATTACTAGTGTTAAGTTTGTTTTACTACTTTATGAAAGTAGGAAGGAACTTCACTTGAGATCGAGGCTTACTTAGCTTTTTAGCTAATGCAATGAAGTGATGCTTCTTTTACAGGTCCTTCACATGTAAGACGTTTTCTCACCAGTTTTCCAGATCGAGATTATTATCTCAACTAGCATAAAATATAATTCTAGTAAATTTATTCATTTTAAAACTTTGAGCAATAAATGAGGTATCGTTGATCTGTATATATTTATGTTTTAATTATTTTTCTGGTAAATATAAGTACTTAGGAAAACTGACATTAACCAGTAGTTCTTCCATTGGCTTCACCTTTAACTCGTTCATCTAATTTTTATCAGTCTATTATCAGTTTAACTCATGTTTATAATTCTAGTGAAAGATAAAGGTATAGCAGATTCCTTCATGTTTTAATACTTGATGTTGAGGTAATTCAAGAGTATTTGCTTTCAACAATAAATGAGTTAAATAAACTTAGGAAAACCTATGATCTAGGTATAGTCATAAGTACATTGACTGATATTCACACATGGAAAATAAGACCTAGTGCTTAAGATAGATTTTTTTTAACTGTTCTAGTACTTACCAAATGGAGATGCAATAATACCAATTTTATATCTTTACACAATAGTATTACTGCTATTTTGGGTTATGAAATAAAAGATTTATTTTACAACATCTATTCTACCTAACCCTTGTAAGATTATTTACCTCACAATGGGAAAATGATAAAACAAACATTAGTACCTTATAACGATACTAAATTAATACCTAGACTAGGAATTCAGTTATGCAGCTTTCTATACTCACAAGCATTCATTCATAATTGATTTAGTCTTTTACGATGCTACGGTTTCTCACAAAAGTGTTATTATTATGCAAATTAAAATTGGAGAATTCTTTGCCTAAGTTTTTACTCAGTTCTAAGATTATAGAGCAATAATTTAAACCCTAGTGTAGGTAAATTTACCTCCCTACATTAACCTCCAAGGTTACAATATGCATTTTATAAAGTAACGATGTTTGGGGGTTATGACAAAGGTTTTAACCATAGTTTACTTTGTAAAAATGCTAATGTGTGTAGGATGCTTCCAAGGAGATCTCGAACTATAACATGAAACCCACTTTTCACAAAGAATTTCAATGCCACGTGGTCGTTGCTCGATGGTTAGGTTTTGTTGACTTTGGAAGCAATATAAAAGTATTCTAAACCCTAAAAATCGCATTTGTCTTGTCTCTGCTTTGGAGTGGACGAGGTGCAAGCTCATGGCTGCATGGCCTCATCATTTCGCTCCTGCTGCAAATGAGAACCTTTGCTTCTATGGCTTACCTTTACCTGTGAGAGTCTTTCACTTCCTCGCCCTTCTCTGCATATGCGAGTTTTACTCCCATTCTTTCTCTCTGTGAGTGCATGGTCTTTGTCGCTAATACCAAGCCTTTGTGTAAGCTATCCTTCGGCACTGGTGTAGTGATAAAACTTTGTATTGTGAGTTAGGTGTTTGGTTTACTTCAGCGTTGATTTGGACTTCCTTGCTAGGGTTTCTCAACGGTTCTTCCTTCGTTGCTTGGCATTAATGCTCTAGTGGTTAGGGTCTGTTCTCGTTACCCAGTTCGAGGCCGAGGTCCGTTTCTTCAGGTGAGGAATTTCTTTGGGTTTATAACTATTCTTCACTAGTTCATAAATTATTAACTCTGTCGTTTGTATACATTTCTCAATTAGTGTTTTATTATACTCGTGCAGGCTTACATGTGAAGGGTCTGTGCTAGAATACGCCGTAAAGTCTCCACGCAGAGATTACGGGATTCATATCCATTCTTGTAAGCCTCGGTCTTGCCTGAGGTTCTCCTGCATTGGTTGTATGGTGTTTATGTTAATACTTCCCACTTGGTTCTTGGGTTTTGCTCGGTCATGGTTACTTGGTGATTTGTTTTTTTTGGAAGGCCATGTGGCCGAGACTGTGATATGTGGTTAAAAAAAAAACCTTGAAGCCCTAGAGGCTATATCATGATGGAAAACTTGGGGCTTTCATGGCCGTAGTTTTGAATTCAGTAAAGTTATTTTTGTACAGGATTTTAATCCGTGTCTTAAGTTGTAAAAAGGCCATTAGGCCGTAACCTCTAAGGTGACAGTAGTGATTTTGATAATGATGATAGGGTTTTAGATGTTGTCTATAAATTGAAAAAGATTTTAAGCTTACTGTTTCGTGACTTCTATATTCGGAAATAAATATATACTATGTTTTTACGAAGATGATGGCAACTGTGGAATTCTATCAATTCCGGTTTTTCTTCAATTCTGTTTAAATTATCGTAAACAGAGATTATTGTTCTTGTAATTTGATATTTATTTTGATTATGTTTAAAAGTGAAATGAAATGTTTCATACAGTTAGTTTCTAAAATATAATTTGATTTTACAGTCAATAATAATTACTTCAGTAAGTAGATAGAAGAAAGGTTGATTATGCAACCTAAGTCTTTACTGTATTTTTTTGGGTTAAAAACGTGTGGAAAGGTTTTTATTTACTTTCCTAGTTTATATTTACCATACAGTTTTAATATCGTTTCCCATGGAAATATAATTAAGTTTTGTATATTTATGTATTAGGTAATTGTGATTATACCAATGAAATAATGTATGCTTATTTGATTTTGGTTGAAAATTGTATCATCCCTCTATTGATAAAAGATGAGATAATAATAGTCATGATTGCCAATTTTCTTCAAAATAGGTTTTATTTATAAAACCTTGATTACTTATAAATTATTATTGAGTTTACTATTTGATTACACAGTTATTCAATTACACTTTTACTTAGATTAAAGATGAAATTATATCAGGAATTTCTAACCTTATTTTACTGTTGTATTTAGTTAACCCTGCTTATTTAATTTCCGTTTTTATAATGTCTTTAGTTACTATAATAAAAAGCTTACAATAATATATTATATCTACTGTGTAAATAAATACACAAACTAAATATCTATGTATTTTTATCTTTCCTAGAGATAGATTTGTTTATGTTATTACAAAATACTCAGTCAAAAGAAAACATCTAAAATAGAAAGGGAAAACATACATATGAATTACTCTTATGAAACCTGTAGAAGGTAATAAAACACATTCATGCATTCTTCATTCTTTATCTGAATTTAATATAACCTACTGTACTAGAGTACTACCTTAAAAAAGGTGTGAAAAATACAGTTAGGTATTTTTTAATCTATCAGTAAAACTAGAAATTCTTCTAATCATTTACCCTAATCTATATAATCCAACATTTAAGTATCTTTTCACAGTAAAAGTATTTCATTAACTAACCCTAACAACAATAGAACAAAAGCATAACATTTTATTGCTTAAATTCAATCCTTCTAGATTTAAATAAACAATTAGAAAACTAGATGAATCATGTAGAACTTGGAAATGTAGAAGAGGTGACAACAACTTAAGGAACCTGTTCCTCCCAATCAACTCCTGGAGAAAAGATGAACTGCAAATCTCAGGACCCCTGAGCTTGTCTCCTAGTCCCCTGGTACAAGTACTGGGTGAGAGATGTAGTTTAGTAATCCTCTGCAACTCCACTGAGTGTTCAATAGTAGTTCTGCATGTAGCAATATGAACTCAGTTTAGAATAGCTACACTAGTTCAGATCTTCAGCACTTTTCACTCAAAACAAACTTCAACTAGTTCCCTCCATCGAATTTTCTTGTGCACCTCATTCACTCAGAATGTTCACAAGTTAAGAATGAGCAGCCTTAGCTGTCTTCAATGGGAATTTTTATTAGCATGTCTAGGTATTTTGGGTCAGTTTTCACTTAATGAGCCACCTACTCTTGTTCCACTTTCGTGGGGAACATGACCACAAAAATAGGGAAGTTGCCTCCTGCAACAACTAGAAGTAGTTTGAGGATGCTGCCAAGTGTCAATCTACTCTCAACCCAACCTACTCCACCAAGTGACTAGTAAAACACTCATTTAACAGCTTCCTTAAGTTGTTGCCTCATCTTTCATTTATTAATTAATAAAATATTCAGCAATTACATTCAATTATCCTTGACCCCACTTGGTCATTAATTACAAACTTTATAATAAAATATAACATAATGTTTCTTAAAACATAAAATGTTTTGCAAATTGGGGCATGTGACATACACACCCCCTTAAATTATAACATCGTCCTCGATGTTATTGATTCCTCGTCCTCAGAATTTCCCTGGAACAAAATTGGATATGCAGTCTGCATATGACTCTCCAAATCCCAGGTGGCTTCTTCTGGACTAAGGTGCTTCCATTGCACCTTCACCTGACCAATGGCGCGATTCCGAAGCAATATCTCCCTCCTTTTGAGGATACAATCCGGTTCCACCAAAAAATCTCCTTCAGGTTCCACCTGGACATCATTCCACTTTATAACACGAGTAGCATCATGTACATACTTTTTAACACAGAAATATGAAAAACATTATGAACCTTCAAATTTGGCGATAAAGCCAATTGATATGCCACCTGCCCTATTTTGGATAGTATCTCAAAAGGTTCACAATATCTGGGTGCCAACTTAGCACAACTTTCTAATCTTAGAGAACTCTTTTTAGGCCTTACCTTAATAAAGACATGTTCACCTACTTGGAACTCTTTTTGAGTCCGTTTAAGATCTACTTGACTTTTATGTCTGTCTTCCACAAATTTCAAGTTACCTTGAACCTGTTTTACAATTAACTCCATCTCTTTCAGTAGTTCAGGTCCTAATACTAACATGTCAACGAGATTAATCCATGATATGGGGGTATTGCACTTTCTGCCATACAAAATTTCAAATGGACTATATCTTGCCGAATCTTGGTAGTGATTGTTGTAAGTAAACTCTACTAAGTGTAAGTAATCTTCCCATTTACCTGGTTGTTCCTTAACATACATTCTGAGCATATCTTCCAACACTTGATTTACTCTTTCATTATGTCCATCCATCTGGGGATGAAAAGAGGTACTGAAATTTAAAGTAGTATTCAGTCCTTTAAACAAAGACTTCCAGAAATTGCCCTTAAACTTAAGGTCTTTGTCTGAAATTATAACTTTCAGTATTCCAAGAAAACGAAATATTTGCTTCATAAATATATCAGCAATATTAGCAACATTGTAAGTGGTTTTTACAGGTATAAAATGAGCTACTTTACTAAGTTTATCAACGACTACCATTATCGAGTCATTCAGATTTTGATTTCTAGGTAGACCTGTAATAAAATCAAGACTGATTATTTCCCAATTCCAGCTAGGGATAGGTAATGGCTGAAGTAATCTGGTTGGATGCTGGTGTTCAGTCTTACCTTGTTGACAGTCAAAACACTTGGCAATGTATTATGCCAGTTCATTCTTCATGTTTGACCAAAAATAATCCTTCTGCAACATGGTTATAGTCTTCCGATAACCAGGATGTCCTAAGTAAGGAGTCTTATGAATTTCATTTAAAATTAGTAACTTAATCTTGGGTACATTAGGTATATACAGTCTATCTTTATATAGTAATAATCCTTTTTCGTTTAGACTATACCCTGTACTTAAACTTTTAGTTAAATTTTCTGTTACTTTTGCTTGTAATTTCTGATAGTTTTCATCCAATCTCACTCCTTACTCTAGCTGTTCTTCTAAATCTGTTTTATAAGTGCTGATTGCTACTACAAAATTTAATTTTGCATTTCTGCTTAGAGCATCAACAACCTTATTTTATTTTTCCTTAATATGTTGGATTTCAAAATCGTACTCGCTAAGGAAAGCTAGACACCTAGCTTGCCTTGCGTTTAAGTTAGGTTGATCCAACAAATATTTTAACCCTTTATTATCTATCATTAATATAAATTTCCTTCCGATTAAGTGATGGCGCCACATCTTCAAGGCATGTATGACGGTAGCCAGCTCTAAATCGTAAGTCGCGTAGTTCTTTTCATGAATTTTAAGCTTCCTAGACTCATATGCAATGACGTGTCCTTCCTGAGTTAAAAATCCACCTAGACCATCATTGCATGCGTTAGTTCATACTATAAAATCTTTTTTAGGATCAATAATTCTTAAGATTGGTGCAGTAGTTAGTAATGTTTTTAACCTTTTAAAACTTTCTTCACACTTTTGACTCCACTCGAATTTCTTCCATTTCTTCTGTAAAGAAGCTATGGGATTTGCAATTCTTGAAAACCCTTCAATGAATCTTCGATAATAGCCAGTAATCCCCATGAATGACCGTACGTCAGTTACGTCCTTTGGGACCGGCCATTCTTCGATTGCTTTTATCTTTTCTGGATCAACTGAGATCCCTTCTTTAGTTACTACATGACCCAAGTACTGTATTTTATCCTTAAAGAAATCACACTTACTAAATTTTGCATAAAGCTGATGTTCTCGCAATTCTTGTAAAACAATTTTTAAGTGCTCTTCATGTTCTTCTTTAGACTTAGAATAAATTAGAATGTGGTCAATGAATACCACCACAAACGTATCAAGGTACTTATGCAATACATTATTCATTAGACACATGAAGACAACTGGGGCATTAGTAAGGCCAAATGGCATAACAACAAACTCATAGTGACCGTATCTGGTCCTAAAAGTTGTTTTAAAAGATGTCTTCATCTTTGATTTGGACCTGGTGATAACCAGATCGTAAATCAATCTTCGAAAATACAGTTGCTCCATGTATCTGATCAAACAGATGATCTATGCGGGACAACATATATTTGCTTTTAATAGTCATTTTATGAAGTTGACGGTAATCTATACATAAACGTAGAGTACCGTCCTTCTTTTGAACAAAAATAATAGGTGCTCCCCAAGGAGACACACTGGGTCTAATATAATTATTTTCAATAAGTTCTTTTAACTGTGATTTTAATTCATTTAATTCCAATATATTCATCTGATAAGGGGCTTTTGAGTTGGCTCTATACCAAGTACCAACTCAATAGTGAAGTCTAACTCCCTCCGAACTCCCTCTTCGGAGGCAGTCCCAATTTTTTTTTTCCGGAAATACATCCGAATACCCCCTCAGGATTGGAATATCTTCTAGCCTTAGCTTATCTTCATTATTAGTATGTTTTTCATAGTATTGTTCTAACAAGAACTTCTTTTTAAAATATTTCTTAAAGGTACCCCAGTTAATATTCTTTTCCCTAAAACTTTTTACTCATTTTAGGTCTTGCCACCAAATATCTGCCTTCCCAGTTAGGTTGGTAATGGTCATTCTTACTTTTAGCTGGTTAGAGTAATTGTAGATTTGAAAATAATTCTTCATCCCAGATAGTCATGATTCAGCCTCTTCTCCTTTCTCAGTTTCACCATTGAAAGTTGGTGGTTTTATTTTCTTAAATTATCCTGAAATTTCTTCATAAGGCTTAAATTTTCTTTTTCTTGAATGATGATTATCTTCGCTACTATCACTAGTATACTGATAATTCTTCCAATGTGGATCACAATAAATCTCAGAAGATGAACTACTTTCGATTTTAGATTGTTTATACTTTTTGCTTTTGTGTTGATAGGACATATCTTCAGATCATGTTCATTTATCTTTTTCTTCATTCAAAATTTTTTCCATCAAGATCCGATTCAGCTCCTCTTGAGCTCTCAAAATTCTTTCATTTTCCTTTTTGACTGTTTCCATCTCAGTTCTTAATTATTTAACTGTTTGTAATAATTCTGAAGAGTTATTAATTATTTCTTCCTAAACTGGTTCTCTTTTAGAATTACTTCGTTCATTAAACGGGGACTCTTCATCAACATATTCCTCGAGTCTTTCCATACGTGCAGCTTAGCTCAAAAAAAAAAAAAAACTGGAAATAACATTTCAAAAAGAAAAATAATAATCAGTATGCATGGATTAAATCTATTGTTTATCTATGCAGGTTGAGCCGCATTCAGGCATAGTGTTTGAACTTGTGCTCTGATACCACATGTAATACTCCAAAAATTCGTAATTATTTAAAAAATTTCATATAACATAAAATGTTTGCAGTTGTCACTACTTAGGAACAATTAACTGTTAACGGTTACCCTAAACAGTTTTAAACTAGAACTGATTCTTTTGTTAATCTCTAATTATGCATACTTATTTGTTTGTTTTCATAATTCATTGTTAAAGATTTGATTTAGCAGGTTATGATTTGGAACAACAGGAATTGAAACATCTGTTTAATTACTAGTGCTAAGTTTGTTTTACTATTTTATGAAAGTAGGAAGGAACTTCAGTTGAGATCAAGGCTTACTTAGCTTTTTAGCTAATGCAATGAAGTGATGCTTCTTTTACAGGTCCTTCACAGGTAAGATGTTTTGTCACCAGTTTTCCAGATTGAGATTATTATCTCAACTAGCATAAAATATAATGCTAGTAAATTTATTTATTTTACAGCTTTGAGCAATAAATGAGGTATCGTTGATCTGTATATATTTATGTTTTAATTATTTTTCTGGTAAATATAAGTACTTAGGAAAACTGACATTAACCAGTAGTTCTTCCATTGGCTTCGACTTTAACTCCTTCATCTAATTTTAATCAGTCTATTATCAGTTTAACTCTTGTTTATAATTCTAGTGAAAGATAAAGGTATAGCAGATTCCTTCATGTTTTAATATTTGATGCTGAGGTAATTCAAGAGTATTTGCTTTCAACAATAAATGAGTTAAATAAACTTAGGAAAACCTATGATCTAGGTATAGTCATAAGTACATTGACTGATATTCACACATGGAAAATAAGACCTAGTGCTTAAGATATTTTTTTTTTAACTGGTCTAGTACTTACCAAATGGAGATGCAATAATACCAATTTTATATCTTTACACAATAGTATTACTACTATTTTGGGTTATGAAATAAAAGATTTATTTTACAACATCTATTCTACCTAACCCTTGTAAGATTATTTACCTCACAATGGGAAAATGATAAAACAAACATTAGTACCTTATAACAATACTAAATTAATACCTAGACTAGGAATTCAGTTATGCAACTTTCTATACTCGCAAGCATTCATGCATAATTGATTTAGTCTTTTACGATGCTATGGTTTCTCACAAAAGTGTTATTATTATGCAAATTAAAATTGGAGAATTATTTACCTAAGTTTTTACTCATTTCTAAGATTATAGAGCAATAATGTAAACCCTAGTGTAGGTAAATTTACCTCCCTACATTATCCTCCAAGGTTATAATATGCACTTTATAAAGTAACAATGTTTGGGGGTTATGAAAAAGGTGTTAACCATAGTTTTCCTTGTAAAAATGCTAATGTGTGTAGGATGCTTCCAAGGAGATCTCGAACTATAACATGAAACCCACTTTTCACAAAGAATTTCAATGCCACGTGGTCGTTGCTCGATAGTTAGGTTTTGTTGACTTTGGAAGCAATATAAAACTCTTCTAAACCCTTAAAATCACATTTGTCTTGTCTCTGCTTTGGAGTGGATGAGTTGCAGGCTCATGGCCGCATGGCCTCACCGTTTCGCTCCTGCTGCAAATGAGAACCTTTTCTTTTATGGCTTACCTTTACCTGTGGGAGTCTTTCACTTCCTCGCCCTTCGCTGCATATGCGAGTTTTACTGCCATTCTTTCTCTCTGTGAGTGCATGGTCTTTGTCGCTAATACCAAGCCTTTGTGTGAGCTATCCTTCGACATTGGTGTAGTGATAAAACTTTGTATTGTGAGTTCGGTGTTTGGTTTACTTCGACATTGATTTGGACTTCCTTGCTAGGGTTTCTCAACGGTGCTTCCTTCGTTGCTTGGCATTAATGCTCTGGTGGTTAGGGTCTGTTCTCGTTACCCAGTTCGAGGCCGAGGTCCGTTTCTCCAGGTGAGGAATTTCTTTGGGTTTATAAATATTCTTCACTAGTTCATAAATTATTAACTCTGTCGTTTGTATACATTTCTCAATTAGTGTTTTATTATACTCATGCATGCTTACATGTGAAGGGTGTGTGCTAGAATACGTCATAAAGTCTCCACGTAGGGATTCCAGGCTTCGTATCCATTATGGTAAGCCTCGGTCTTGCTTGAGGTTCTCCTGCACTAGTTGTATGGTGTTTATGTTGATACTGCCCACTTGGTTCTTGGGTTCTGCTTGGCCGTGGTTACTTGGTGATTTGTTTGTTTTGGAAGGCCATGTGGCCGAGACTGTGATATGTGGTTAAAAAAAACCTTGAAGCCCTAGAGGCTATATCGTGATGGAAAACTTGGGGCTTTCATGGCCGTATTTTTGATTTCAGTAAAGTTATTTTTGTACAGGCTTTTAAGCCGTGTCTTAAGTTGTAAAAAGGCCATTAGGTCGTAACCTCTAAGGTGACAGTAGTGGTTTTGATAACGATGATAGGGTTTTAGATTCTATATATAAATTGAAAAAGCTTTTAAGCTTATTGTTTCGTGACTTCTATATTCATAAATAAATGTATACTGTGTTTTTATGAAGATGATGGCAGCTGTGGAATTCTACCAGTTCTGGTTTTTCTTCAATTCTGTTTAAATTATCCTAAACAGAGATTATTGTTACTCTAATTTGATATTTATTTTGATTATGTTTAAAAATGAAATGAAATGTTTCAGACAGTTAGTTTCTAAAATATAATTTGATTTTATTGTCAATAATAATTACTTCAGTAAGTAGATAGAAGAAATGTTGATTATGCAACCTAAGTCTCTACTGTATTTTTCTGGGTTAAAAACGTGTGGAAAGGTTTTTATTTACTTTCCTATTTTATATTTACCAGACAGTTTTAATACTGTTTCCTGTGGAAATATAATTAAGTTTTGTATATTTATGTATTAGGTAATTGTGATTATACCAATGAAATAATGTATGCTTATTTGATTTTGGTTGAAAACTGTATCATCCCTCTACTAATAAAAGAGGAGATAATAATAGTCATGATTGACAATTTTCTTCAAAATAGCTTTTATTTATAAAAACTTGATTCCTTCTAAATTATTATTGAGTTTATTATTTGATTACAATGTTATTCAATTACACTTTTACTTAGATTAAAGATGAAATTATATCAATAATTTCTAACCTTATTTTATTGTTTTCTTTAGTTAACCCTGCTTATTTAATTTCCGTTTTTATAATGTATTTAGTTACTATAATAATAAGCTTACAGTAATATAATATATCTACTGTGTAAATAAATACACAGACTAAATATCTATGTATTTTTATCTTTCCTAGAGATAGATTTGTTTATGTTATTACAAAATACTTAGTCAAAAGAAAACATCTAAAATAGAAAGGGAAAACATACATATGAATTACTCTTATGAAACCTGTAGAAGGTAATAAAACACATCCATGCATTCTTCATTCAATTCTTTATATGAATTTAATCTAACATACTGTACTAGAGTACTACCTTAAAAAATGTGTGGACAAATACAGTTAGGTATTTTTTAATCTATCAGTAAAACTGGAAATTCTTCTAATCATTTACCCTAATCTATCTAATCCAACATTTAACTATCTTTTCATAGTAAAAGTATTTCATTAATTAACCCTAACAACAATAGAACATAAGCATAACATTTTATTGCTTAAACTCAATCCTTCTAGATGTAAATTAACAATTAGAAAACTAGATGAATCAGGTAGAACCTGGAAATGTAGAAGAGGTGACAACAACTTAAGGAACCTGTTCCTCCCAATCAACTCCTGGAGAAAAGCTGAACTACAAATCTCAGGACCCCCGAGTTTGTCTCCTGGTCCCCTGGTAGAAGTACTGGGTGAGAGATGTAGTTTAGTAATCCTATGCAACTCTACTAAGTGTTCAGCAGTAAATATGTCATGGATGCAGCAGTATGAACTCAGCTTAGAATAGTTGCACTAGTTCAGATCTTCAGTACTTTTCACCCAAAACAAACTTCAGCTAGTCCCCTCCATCGAATTTTCTTGTGTACCCCATTCACTCAGAATGTTCACAAGTAAAGAATGAGCAGCCTCAACTATATTCAATGGGAAGTTTTATTAGCATGCCTAGGTATTTTGGGTCAGTTTTCACTTAATGAGCTACCTGCTCTTGTTCAACTTTCTTGGGGAACATGACCATAAAAATAGGGAAGTTTCCTCCTGCAACAGCTAGAAGTAGTTTGAGGATGCTGCCAAGTGTCAATCTGCTCTTAACCCAGCCTACTCCACCAAGTGACCAGTAAAACACTCATTTAACAACTTCTTTAAGTTGTTGTCTCATCTTTCATTTATTAATTAATAAAATATTCAGCAATTACATTCAATTATCCTTGACCCCACTTGGTAATTAATTACAAACTTTATAATAAAATATAACATAATGTTTCTTAAAAAATAAAATGTTTTGCAAATTGGGGCATGTGACATTGAGGGGGGGCACCAACTCTTCCTTCCTCACCCTAATTCCAAAGGAAAAAAAAACCTATGACAATAGATCGGTTCAGGCTTATCTCTCTTTGTAACACCTCTTACAATATCCTAGCAAAAATCCTAGCTACAAGAATGAAGAAAGTCATGGGAAAACTAATCTCAGACACACAGGGAGGCTTTGTTGCTGGGCAGGAAACTCTAGACAACATCATTATTGTCCAAGAAGCAATCCACTCCAGCATGGATCGAAAGCGGCAAGGTATGGCTATAAAGCTCGATATGGCTAATGCTTTTGATCAAGTAAATCACTTTTTTATGCTAGAAATCATGTCAAAGTTTGGATTTTCTACAAGGTTCACTAGAGGGATTAAAGCTTCCATTAGCAGTCCCTGGATTGCCCCATTGGTTAATGGTAGACCAACCAATTTCTTTCAGTCCTCTAGGGGTATCCATCAAGGTTTCCCGCTATCCCCATATCTCTACATCCTAGTCGCGAACACCATGAGCAAAAAGTTGCATCAACAACAAGACATTGGGGAACTCAGAGATCTAAAAATTGCAAGGGGAGTCAGGTCTGCAAATCATGAACAATTTGTAGATGACACAATTCTTATTGGGGAGCCTCCATGGTTATAGCATAAAGATTCAAGAAAGTTCTATCCACCATCCTCAAATCCTTGGATGGTAAGATCAACATTGATAAGTCAAAATTTTATGGTTGGAACTGCTTGCCTCGAAACATGGCAAGGATATCAAGAATTCTGGGATTCGAGGGAATTACATATTGGAATTCTTTCAGGGATTTGGGCATCCCAATCTTCAAAGGGAAAAAAGAAGAAGGCAGATTGGCTCAGCTTGATTGAAAAAAATAAAAAAAAATTCAACTCTTGGGGAGCCAGATGGGTCAATCGAGAAAGAAAATTAGTGCTGATAAAAACCGTTCTCTCTACTTACCCCATTCATGTCTGCTCTATTTCCTTTGCTCCCAACCAAATTGTACAAGAAACTCATAAAGAAACTCATAATTTCCTCTGGCAAGGAGGGAAGGCCACCAGTTCAAATAAATTTAATTTGATCAGCTGGGAAATCATATGCAGCCCCAAGAATTGTGGAGAAGCAAGTGTGAGAGATCCGCAGGCAATGAATTTAGCATTGGGTGCTAAAATATTATGGAGAATGGTAATTGGAGATAACGTGTGGTGGAAGTAGGCATTGCAAAAGAAATACATAGTCGACAACAGTAGAAGATGCATTGAAAACGTGGACTTGAGAAAGGCTGGGTCTCTGGTATGGGAACTCTGCAAAAAATCAGCCTACCTCATCCAAGAGAACTTATATTGGGAACCAAGAAATGGCAAATACATCAAAATTTGGCATGATAAGCTTGGAAATCATTCACCAGTAAATTACAGACAGGAACTCAGGGAGCTGAAGTTGTGGATTGAGAACAGAGGCATATTTACCCTGCACGACTTATCGGATTGGGCAATCAATGGAAGATGGATCGGGTGGAAGCGGCTGGGGATTCCAGCATGTCTGCAGGTGGATTACACAGCCCCCCTCATGTTATTGCATGGTCACACTCCTATGCACAAAAACATAAAGGGTAAACGCGAATGGAGAAAAATGGCCTGTACACGGTGAAGGAAGGTTTCAGAATGGTATACAAGAGCAAAAACAGGTATATAAACTACAGCGAATGGAATAAGATCTGGTGTAGCGATGGCCTTCCAAAGGTAAACACGTTCTTTTGGATTCTTTTTCACCGCAAGACTCTAACAACTAAAAACTTGAGGAAGAGAGGGATCACTAGGCCAAGTCGCTGCATACTATGCAAAGAGGCAGAGGAAAGCTTGGAACATTTATTCACAGAGTGTAAATTTACTCAGGAGGTTTGGAGTATCGTGCTCAAAGAACTAAAGATGAACATCACTATGCCAACCAACTGGAATGGTATATTTTTTAGCTGGAAGGACTATTATCAATGCACATTCAAACAAAAACCGGATTTTTCTAAAGCATGGGAAGCTCTCCCAAGGTTTATATGCTGGAAAATTTGGACTACCAGAAACAATGAAATTTTTGAGGGAGTAAATGTAAGCACTAAGAAAGTCTTTGGCTCAGAAAAAGCACTTTGGGCATACTCTTTATCCACGAGAGGAAAGAAAAGCATAAACAAGGAACCTTTATCTGCTGAAGAAAGGGCATGGATTGTTGACCTTCTTGGGAATACCAATACTAGATTTTGGTCAAACACAAAGAAGCTGAATCCTCCAAGCTGGCAGATTAGGATGAGTAATGAAGAGTTCCAAAATTGGTGGGCTAAGATAGGAACCAGTTAGTTGTTTTTTTATGGTGCCTCGAAAGGCAACTCAGGGCTGGTAGGCGCAGGTGGAGTTATCTATGACCACATGGGGAACAAGCAAAAGAATATGCCTGGGGCATTAGGAGAGCAACGAACAATGGAGAGGAATAGCTCGCTTTAATTAAAGGGCTGGAACTGGCCAGAGATATCGGGATTGAAGAGATAAGTGTCATTGGAGAATCTTTGATTGTCATTAGAGAAGCAATAAGGATTACTAGAAATCGGAAGAGCCCAACCTCCAAAATGCATCACCTTCTCTTATATCTACGTAAGGAATTTAAATCAATTTCCTTCCTTCATGTTTTAAGAGGCCAAAATCACCAGGCGAACAGGATGGCGAACAAAGGGGTCGGATTGAGATGCGGAATTTTAGAGAAGGACAATGATATCCTGGAAAATGTTTGGATTTTCCTTAGGCCTGTTTGGTTTATAAAATGTATTTCTTCTTAGTATTGCTTGGACATATTATAAAGAGGTACAGCTTCCATCATTTAGGCTTTTTTAATGAGAGTCTCAAGATAGGAAAGGAGGAACAAGGAGTTATGGATATTGTCCTGTTTTGGGAACATCCAGATATGTTTGTTCTAAACTCTTTTTTATATATATAATCAAAAAACCCTCAACCGTTTTTGTTATAGAAAAAACTAAATTATTTTAAAATTATGAAATTCAACAATAAAATTTCTCATAATAAAATATTTAAATTTAAATTTCAAACTTAAATTATAAATAAAAATCAATTAAATCATAATTGTAAATATTAATAAAGCAACTTTTCTTATTCTATAAATAATAATGATACATAATCCCTCTCAGTAGGTTTCCATTTTGGTTTTTGGCTCGAGGGTATTGGAGGTGGAACCTTGAAAAAGCCCTAGTTATGGAGAGGGTTTTCAAAGGGGGGTTTCCATTTCTGGAGGTGGTTTGATAATAAGGTTTTGATTTTTTAGCAGTATGGAATGGCTAAAAAGAAAAAATTTGCTTTCAAATCTTGTTCGTGGGAACTGGGGTTTGGGACAGGTGGAGGTGGGAAGGACAGGACAACGGTGGAAAGGGTTTCAGAGCACGTGGAAGGGGCTTTTGTGGAGGATCGATCTTTTGGAAAAAATACGGTGGTAAGCAAGGAGGTTTGTTCAGCTAATCATGCTGGTTCAAGTGGTAGGGAAGAGGAGCGGAGTCACACTGCATTGGAGGCTTCACTGTTCATGCCGGGTAAAATCACATAGGTTCCAAGTGTTCAGGGGTAGCTGCTCGACAAAGAAGGAGGGAGAAAGCGGTGAAGGTAAAGCAACCGTCGGAGGAGTTTACTGTTAGTAAGGCATAGACCCTAGATAAGGTGGAAGGTTTGTCCAGGAGAGCGTGGGTAGGATGGCTTGAGCATGAGAGAATGACTCAAATAGAGCTTATGAAATGGGCTCAAATTTTTTTGGAAGTCGATCATTGACTATTGCCCGCAGATGATTGGCCTACCAAGGGGGTGGTATTGTTTCATTTTCCTTACTGAAGAGCATGCCCAACATATATTGGATAATTTCTTGGTGATAAGGGAAGGGTCATTGATTCTCTGGAGGTGGAATATCCATTTTGATCCCTATAAAAGGAATTTGGAGAAGAGACATCTATGGTTGTTATTGCCTGGTTTGTCACTCCAGTTTTTGTCAAAAGAAATTCTAATGCACTTAGCAAATCATATCGATAAGTTTATTTTCGTCAACCCTTCTTTGTTCAGAGCAGTAGAAAGGTTTATGGCTAGGCTTTTAGTGGAATTTGAGATGGAAAATGGGTTTCCCGAAGAAATCCATGTCATATGGGGGAATAGGTTATTATTCAAAAACTTAATTACAAGGGGGTTCATTTCCGTTGTTCAAGATGTAGAGCTACAGGGCACTTGAGAGTTGATTGCCCTTGGTTAAAAGATTTCAAAGGCTTGAGATGGCAGAAAAAACTGGAGGAAAATGCTTTGGAATTGAGCTTCATGGATGATTAAGGTTTAGTTGCAGTGATTGAAGGTAAGTCCCCAAATGAGTTACATGTTCCTTATGAAGATTTAACAGTTAGTGGACTCTGTTTCATTAAGTCTATAGAAAAGGAGTTTGATTCGAAGCAAGGTAATTTTTTGTCCGCCTCAAATCAGTTGGAAGGGTTTGAGTTGTTGTCAATTGATAGTTTATCTCGGGATTTTTTAGAGGAGGGACAGAGATCTCCTGAGGGTTTAAATGCTTCAAGTGATTCAATGGAAAGGGAAGGGATCTGTGTTAATAGAAAGGATAATGTACCTTTTCTCTCTAAAAAACATTCTAGTTTGTGTTTGTCTGAGGAATTGGATGGATCTGGGATGCAGAATTGTGACAAGTTGGATGACTTGAGGGATTTTCTGGTTACTCCTTTAACAACGTATGTCAATATACCTATAGATTCCCCTCTGAAAACCCCAATAAACACCATCATTCATCAGAATGCTACCATTAGAAGAAAAAAATCCAAGGTTTCAGGCAAAGAAGGAAAAGAGAATGAAGTAGGATGAGATCCTATTGGGGATACTATTTTTATTCCATTATCTGAAAGATTAAAGGAAGTAGAAGCATTGGTGGTAAAGGAATATGTTGAGGTACTTAGAGTAGTGACACCTCAAGGAAAGGTTACTCAATGATTTGTATTACCTTGAATTTAAGAGGGATAGGGGGAGGATAAAAAAACAGAGCCCTCTGATTGTATTTTTTCCAAGAGATAATGGCAGAAGGCAGGAAATCTTGTGAATACGTGTTAAGCATTCTTAAAAACTGGGAAGCTTGTGCAATGGATCCGAAAGGGAAGTTGGGGGGAGTGGCGTTCATTTGGAATCGTATTAAGTGTAATTTTAAACCTTTTTGAATCAGTGGCAGGTATTTTGTTGGAAGGAAGAGTGCAGGATCTTAAAGACATGATGAGATTTCTGAATATTTATGCACCGTATTGTTACCACCTAAGTTGTACTTAGTGGTTTTTATCAAGTGAGCTCGGTGA
>LPNX010299581.1:238154-258944 GCA_001517045.1 Pseudotsuga menziesii
CAAAATATTCGAACTCCTAAGTAACTGATTTAGTTTAACATCACCACACTAAGAAATCATCCTTAGTAACTTAATAGGGTCTACCCCCCTTGGCTCCGTTAGGAGTTGAGCCTAAACGGAGGAGTCAAGAACAAGGTGACAACCTTGACTCGAGACTTGCCCCCAAGGACACACCGAGTGGCTTGAATATTTTTGCCACGTGATCCAGGTGTGTGAAAACGCGGCAACACGTATAAAGATTTTTTTTTTGTTTGATAAAAGGTGGATTTAAGTGGTATTCTTAATCTTCAAAATTTGATCATCGATGGATATTTAGACTTCACTCTGTTTTCAAAGGTGTGGGGGAATTTGTCTTCTGTGGTTCCGGTGGCTCTGTTTCTACAAGAGTTTCTTGCTAAGAATAACCTCATTGATATCAGGCATGTAAAGTTAGCTTCGACTTGGAAGAATAATATACAAGGAGAAAATGGTGGGGGTAAATGTCTAGACAGGTTCTTAATGGATGAGTCTATGGTTGAGCTTAACAATCTCAAATTTAGATCTTGGACTATTCTGGAAAAGTTGTCAGATCACGGCCCGATAGCTTTACAGGTGGAAAGTGAAGATTTTTCTCTAAAGTTTCCATTTAAATTCAACCAATCATGGATCAAGGATGACTCTTTCTATAAAATAATTAGGGAGGAATGGCCTTCTCTGGAATGATTTGAAAGTGAATCCATGGTTTAGGAATTAGAAAGTCTCAAAAAAGTGGTTAAGAAGTGGATTCGGAAAAAAGGAGAAGTAAACAAAGAGGATCTCATTATGGTGGAAGGTCTTATGAAGAAAATCTTAATTAGGAATTTGACTTCAAGTCCAAATGAGGAGGATAGGAGCACGATGCTTATGTTAGAAGGTAAGAGGGTAGACATCGTAAGAAGATTATAAGAATACTGGAGACTGAAAAGTAGAGCATTTTGGGTTGGGCTAGAGATGGAAACTCAAATTTTTCCCATAAACATGCTTGTCATAGAAAAATGTGAACACAATTTGGGATATTATTGGACATGATAGTGAAATCCTTCTTTCTCGGATGGGAATTCAAAAATAGGTTGTCAGTTACTTTTTAAAGCTTTACAAATATCCAGGGGAAAGTAATATTGGGAATCAATTGGAGGTTTTGAAATGCTTTCCTTCCTTGTTTAGCAGAGAAGAGGGTTTATCTTTGGGTAAAGAGGTAAACTTACAGGACGTAAACAGGGCTTTGAAATGTTTTGCAAAATATAAGAGCATGGGCCCGGATGGGTGGTCGATTGAGTTCTTCTTGACCTTTTTTGATATTTTAGGGAAGGAGTTGCTGGAAATTGTGGAATTTTCGAGGAAAGAAAAGTTCATGAGCGGTGCCGTGAATGCGGCTTTACTTACTTTGATACAGAAGAAAGAAAACCCCAGTTCTTTTGGGAATTTCAGACCAATTGACTTATGCAATTTGATATATAAATTAGTGGCAAAAACTATTGCTTTGAGATTGAAGCCTTTTCTCTCAGAGAGGATTTCCCTTGAACAATTTGGCTTCCTTTCGAACAAACAAATTCTGGAAGCAATTGGTATCACTCAAGAGTGTATGCACTTTGCTAAGATCAGAAGATTGAAATGTTTGGTTCTCAAAATGGACCTTTCTAAAGCTTATGACAAGGTCGATTGGGGAGAAATGGTATCACTCAAGAGTGTATGCACTCTGCTAAGATCAGAAGATTGAAATGTTTGGTTCTCAAAATGGACCTTTCTAAAGCTTATGACAAGGTCGATTGGGGATTTCTCCAATTGGTTTTGGTTCATATTCGAGTGCCAGTGGAAGTTACTAGTTGGATTCTACCATGTGTTTCTTCAGCAAACTTTGTTATTTTCTCTAATGGGATTCCATCACCTTTCTTCTGAAGTTCTCATGGTCTCAAGCAAGGATGCCCGCTGTTTCTTCCTGTCATAGAGGGTCTTAGTAGGTCGATATCCAAAGCAAAGTTGGAAGGCTTGTTGACATGTATGAAGATTGATCCATAAATTTTTATTACTCATCTCCTTTCTATAGACGAGGTTATCATTTTTGGAAATGATTCGGTGGAGGAATGAAATTATATGCATAAAAGTCCTGAAGTATTCTCCTCAACATCAGGAATGGATATAAGCTCTGAAAAATTAGTGTTGTATCTGAATAGAATTTCAGAGGTGGTTAGGAGTCAAGTTGGCTCTGTGTTTAATTACAAAATGGAGCTTCAGGAAATTGGGTTTAAACACCTCGGTTTTTTTCGTAAACCTAACAGTTACAGGATTTCAGATTGGATGTGGCTTGTGAAAAGAATTGATAAGAGGATCAGTTTGTGGGTATACTGGTTTCTATATTTGTCTAGGAGGCTGACCCTTATGAAATCTATATTGTCCAGTCTATCGGTTTACTGTTTCTCATTAATGTTGGTTCCTAAGTCTGTTATCAAGATCATTTGATCAACAAATTTTAACTTTCTGTGGAATGGTGCGGGTAAACATAAATCTTTTCATTTAGCAGCTTGGGAACGTCTAGCTCTCCCAAAGAGTCATGGCGGATGGAATATAAAGAACCTAGAATGGTTCAACAGTGCTCTTTGTCTTAAAAGTCTGTGGAGGAACATATGCGGTAAAAGTATTTCAAGCAAGGTCTGTCAGGCCAAATATTTGTGGCATCCAGATTATGTAACTTGGTTCAAAATGGTGTCTTTTGAAAACAATGGTTTTTCGATAATATGGAATAGTATGCTAAAAAATTTCCATTGGATAAAGAACTAGTTTGCGTGGGAAATTTGAAATGGTGAGCATGTGAGGAAATTGATATAGATCCCTTTGTTGGTGATAATGATAATTTTAAACTTCCTGAAGGTATTATTGAACATTTGGAGGTTTTAAATATTACATCCCTCAACAAGAATAGAAGACCTTATTGGGTAGTGTTGAAAGAAGGTTATTGGTTTGGTTCCAAAGACTTGGGATTTACAAGCTTGTTCGCAGTTAACTGGGATAATTATATTAATACTTTAAACATTGCTGGCATAAGATTAAGTGATGAAGAAGACAAAAATGTTTGGTCATGGAATAAGGCAACTGGACAGGGAATTGCAAAAGATGCTTATTCAGCTATTGTTCAGACTCTTTCTGTCAGGAATTTAAAATGGTGGAATTCAAAATTGTGGAAATGGAGGATTCCATAAAATGTTAAATGTTTCTTCTAGTTATTAATGGAAGAAAAAATTCTAACCTTGCAAAAATTGAGGAAAAAAGGGTGGCATGGGCCAGGTTTTTGTCCTCTTTGCAGGAAAGGGGAAGATGCAGTGGAACACTTATTTATGAATTATGATTTTACAATAGATGTTTGGTCAGTGGGGAGGAATGGGTTTGGAAGAAAATTTTAGGGAATGGTATTATAATGAAAAGTCTCTCAGGATGCTCCCCGACTTTATTTTCTAGAACATGTGGAAGACCAGGAACATAGTTATTTTTGAAAATACTCCTCCAACTGTTGGTATGTGTAGTATAAAAAGCATTTCCCTTTATAAGGAATTTGATAGGATCAAAAAGAAGAAATCTCAAAGGAAAATTTATACTGTGGTTGTCTCTTATGGAGTTGTTGGTTTTTTTATGGTGCTTCTGAGAAGGGTTCTTGTGGCTGTGGTATGGTGCTTAAAATCAACGAGTCACATGTGTTCAACTTTGTGTTCAACTTGTGGAGGAGAGGTGATAGAGGGAGCAATACAAAAGCAAAACTTTTGGGCCTATGGGGAGTTATATATTTTGCAAATAAATGTGGAATAGACTCTCTGTTTTTTTATGGTGATGATAAGGTGATAATTGAATGGGCCAAAGGATATTTTAACCTACGGGTTATTCATATGAACAGTTGGTGCAGGAGGGTAAAATTGCTGATAAAAGCTTTCCATAGGACTTTGTTTCTGCACATTTTTAGAACCCTCAATAGGGAAGTAGACAAACTTTCAAAATTGGTCGTAAACAAATGTTTTGGAACCTTATATTTTGAAGAAGTGCTTGAAGGCATAGTTGTACAGGAAGGGTCGACAAACTTAAACTTTGACTAATGTTGGTTTTTAGGCTTGTTTTAAGAATGTAATAGCTTGCAACAGTTTTTGAATGGTATGTTAGTTTTAGAGTCAGTAATTTTTGGCCTACTTGTGATATTTGCACTCAGGTGGAGATCGAAGTCTAGAAAGTTTTGAATGAACTCTGAAGTCTTGTAAGGTGATGATATTTTGGAAAGATACACCGAATGTTTGTAATTTATTTGATTCAATAGAATATCAAGAAATGTTTTTATTTTCCTGAGGAATAATGATACATAAAACCCATACAATTTTTTAAAATGAAAAGGGATTTAAATTAATTTGAAAAAATATTAAAATATAATTATGCTCATTAATATTTTTATAATTATGTTTATTAATATTTTTATGTGTTTAAAAGTTTATTTAAAAACTATATTAAACTAATAAAAAAAAAAAATGGAAAATGAGAGAATTTTTCACACTTTAAAAAGAGTAAAAATTTTAAAAATTGCATATTTTGCTTTTGAAAATTAGTGTAAAGATTGCATAAAAGAGAATTAAAATATTAATGGTACTATTTTAATACAAACATAAGGATTTAAGTTGTATAATTTTTTAGAGTAGGTAGGAAATATATGAAATGACACACTTTGACAACATTGAAGTGATAGCAATACAAAACTCTACCATAAATATTTCATTAACTTTCTAAAGTTTTCATGATGTATGTAAATTTTATTTTATTTTTCTATTTTTAACTAACATGATAATGATAAAAAAAATCAAGATTTATAAGCCAATCCAAATTCAACACATTTGAAAATAAATTGAAGAAATAAAACATTTTAATATTAATTTTCTCAAACTTTAGAGATACTTTTGGTTTTTTTACCAAAGTAATGGGGTGAAAACATATAGTCTAGATACTTTTGGTTTCTTTGCCAAATTAATAGGGTGAAAACATATAGTCTACCCCTACTGCAATGACTAATAATTGTCTACATAAATATAGATAGGGTAGATTAAAAATATAAATTTCATATAGCCTTTATTGACTAACACTTTGTCTTTATAATGAAATGTTATTACAACAATTAAATTTAATCTATTTGTGTATAAATGAATTTGAGAAGGATAAGCTAATTCCTTGGGATTGGTTTCGCCCTTGCCCTGGTTTGCAAGAGATATGTTGATTGGTAGTACCAACGTCGGAAGGAAGAGATAAAGAAGGGGTGGGCGCATAAGCCAAACCACTATCAGCTGAGATGAATCCCTTCGGTTGGATCTATTGTTTCTCTTGGCAATAGTTATTCCTTCTTAATAGCTGGACTTTATAGCTATGATTTCTTGTCATTAGGCAAGTTATAATCAAGTTAGTGGTATGGTTGGATAACTTGATAAGCTTCCTCGATGCGTAACTCGATAAGCGCACCCGAAAAATCTCTTACCTTCCTCTTAGCTTCGATAACACCTCGTTTAAAAGTAAAAACAAAAAACCATTATTTTGAGGGTAACAAGTGTTTAAGTTCGGGTTTTTCTCTTATTAGGTCACTTTCTGATGGATAAGCTAATGTCAAGTGTAGTCACTTTTATTTTCTTTTCTTTATGCCACATAAAAAATCATAATATTTTATTTAAAAATGATTACATTCCTCAGATGCATTCATGGTATATCATGATGCATATCCAAATTGTTTAGTTTTTAGCCAAAACACATCTAAAAAATATCAAAAACTTATATTCAAAAGTATCCTAAACCATGTTTTTATATGTATTCAGACCACATATTGTCAGACCTTCACATCCAAAATAAATCACACATCGTCACCCTTAGGACCAAAAAGTATGGAACTATGCTCCCCCATCAACTAATTCAAACATTTTCTCTCCATCTTTGTCCAAAAATAAATATGTCCGCAAGTTTCTTAGTTTTACAAACTATTATAACAAAAACCTCAATTAAATTCATTAAAGGAACCACTGAACTAGAATTTATATGTTCAGTTATGAAGCCGGATCCTTCCTGCATATGAACTCCAGCATTTGCTTGCTCATCCGCCAAAACATTACGCTCCCTATATATATTTTTATCTCCACATTTTCCAAAAGAGCAATTAGACTATGAGTCTCTTCTAATAGTGGAACTAGATGTACATTATGAATATGATTTTGACATGTAATCCACTTAATTATAATTTGAGAATCACCAAAAACCTATAAGTTCATTGCCTCATGCTCCAATGCTAGTCGCAATAGAAGTCTAAGCGCACTTAATTCAACATAGTTTTTAGTTCTAGTCCCAAGACCAGCTTTGAAACTATACCAATGTACATCTGATAAATAGAGAAATCCACCTACCTCACATCTCCTTGGATCCCCTTGAGCCAATCTATCAAAATATCCCCATGGAAGGGACTAATAAATTTCTTCCTCAACCGCTAGTCTAATTTTGATCTTACATTGTCTTGTGGGAAATATCTCATAATTCCTATACTTTGATAAGCACATTGTATCGACAGAACAAACTTATCTTCAAAACATCAATAGTTCATGGCAGTCCATATACCCCACGTTACAATCAAAAGTAGATATTTATAATCTTTTAACTCTTATTTTATACTCCACTCCTTTAAACATTGTTCCACAAACTCCCATTTCCACAAATTTACCGAATTTAACTTTTTTTCTACTTCTGGCCATACATGCCTAGTATAAGTACAATCCACAACCATATGGAAATTTGATTCTTCAACGATTTTACAGAGATAACATCTGTCTGGCCCCTCTCACCCTTTTCTTCTTAACACATCACACATGAATGCTTTGTTTGATAGCAAGAACCACACAAAAATATTTGACTTCATTAGACACTTGTACTTCCAAACTACCCGCCACCACCAGACCAGTTCAATGATCTCTCTGTCCTTAATCTACTAATTGTACCCATATTTTGGAGGGTAATTCCATTTGGAGAAAAACACCAAACCAAAGAATCAGCATTCCCAATTATCCTAATATTGTTAGCTTTTAAATCTGCAATATAATCATTCCAATGGTTCCTGTCACTATCAGCCAAACCAACATTTTCAACATTTAACCAACCTTGTCCCATGAATGATGAGGTTCCCAAATTAGTTATGCTATTGAGAGAAGTAAATCCCTATATTTTTAGAAAATCAGTTATATGAACATGAAGAATATGCCTCGATTTACAACCCACCCACAAATCTGCACCCACACGAACGGATAAACCATCACATACCTTCCAGGATAAAGATGTTTCTATCAAATCAAATGCTTGAAGAACTACTTTCCAACAAATAGATATAGTCCTATGTACCTTAGATGGATTTCATACCCAATCCAACACATACAATGGAAAAATATACTTATTTACTACAATCTAAACCCATAATCTAATTCCTTGAATTATTTTCCATACACTTTTTGCTGCAAGAAATTTTGAACACAAAATTGGAATCTTAAGCTCCCATCCACCACAATTTTTAGGAAGTCCTCGATGCTTTCCATTTGATCCATACCATGCCATGTTGATCCTGCCTCACGAACCACAAGAATATAAAGCACAACTTTCTAATTCTTTGAAGAATTCCAACTGGGATCTAGAAGTACATCCAAAAAACATGTATAACTTCTAAAACCGTTTTGACCAGAACCAATTTCCCACCTTTTGACAGCCATCTATTACTCCAATTTTTAATCCTACCTTCACATTTAGATACAATCCATTCCTATTCCATATTTATATAACACAAGTATGTCAACCCCTCTTCAAATCATGCCAACTATATAAGGAAATAGATTACTGAGAAATCTCACATCCCTATCCTCCATTCCAATAGTTGAGAGTTTAGATTTTCATGTATTTACCTTCATACCAGTAGCCTGCAAAAACTCATTAAAATATCATTCAAATTCTCCAAATCCTTGATAGAGCCATCTGAAAATAGAATTATGTCATCGACAAACAAAACATGATAGTTGATCTCCAAATTTTAACCTTGATATATCCCCTCAGTTTTGAGCTGCTAAAATAGCCCTACCTAAACCTTCAGCCACAATAAAGAAAAGAAGTAGGGATAAATGACAACTTGTCTGATGCCTCGACTAAGACTGAAAAAAGCTAATGTTGATCCATTTATAAGGATAAAAAATGATGCAGAAGAAAGACACTGTATTACCCAAGATATGAATGGAACAACAAAAACCATATGAGAAAGAACTACCCTTAAGTACATCTAGCTCACCCTATCATAAGCCTTAGATAAATCTATTTTAATCACCACGAATTTTAAATCCCTACTTTTGATTGAATGTATACCTTCCTAAACAACACCAACCGCCTCATGTATCTAGTGACCGGGAAGGAACCCGAACTGCTCTCCATAGATATAATTACATAAAACTTTATTAATCCTTGTGGATAAAACTTTAGCTATGATCTTATATATGCAGTTACAGAGTGAATTAAGGCTATGAAGGTCAAGTTAAAAATAGTTGGGACCTTCCCACTGGATATAGATTCTTAAATAACCTGCATGAAATCCTGAGCTAACATATCAAATATCCCTATAAAAAATTCCAGTGGAAGACCATCCAAACTACTTGAAATACATTAAAAAGCTTGGAAATGTGAATGAAGAGAGGGGTTATTGTGAAATCTATTAAA
Organism: Pseudotsuga menziesii; assembly: GCA_001517045.1. Classification (NCBI taxonomy): domain Eukaryota; kingdom Viridiplantae; phylum Streptophyta; class Pinopsida; order Pinales; family Pinaceae; genus Pseudotsuga; species Pseudotsuga menziesii. The sequence goes on from LPNX010299581.1 coordinate 246,903, forward strand.
GCAACAAGAGAATACAATTTTTTTAAATGTCTAATAAATCATGAAGAAGTGTGTTGAGGCCTGGAAAATCGCAGGCGACAATAGTAAGGGATTCTCCCCAGTAAACGTTCCCAACTAACCCATTACTGTTTGGTATGGGGAATCTGTCTGGTTTGTGGTCCGACTACCGTAGGTCAAGTAACCAAAATAAAGGGTTTTACCGGTTACGGCCCGGTCCACCATGTATCTTTTTTAGTTTTTTTAGTTTCAAGTATGATATGCAAGTGCCTATCTAAGAATGCAGATTGATAGAGAATACGAGGAGCGGTCACAATGTGATGCATAGGTTCTTACCTCTCGTCTTAACTCTCTCGCATCTAAATCATACACAGCAAGAAAACTAAAACTAACTTAACTAAACTGTCCCTAGGGAGCGAGATTATCATTTAATGAGTAATGTATTACTGTTCATGCCTTAAGAAAAATCACAGGTAGCTGTTCTTTATTTCAAAACACACAAACATGAATAGATAGATGAACAACAAGATAGCACATTGTTTATGAAAAACATTCATAACTCATAGTGGAAAATCCATAAAATAAACTAGAGAGCATTCATACAAGAACATAGGTTCAACAAGTTAGAACGATCTCACAGTTAATGGACAACAACTGAAAACAAAATAGTTTCCCTTCAACAACATCCATTGCACAGCATTTGAACATTCCACCAAAGCTTTCTCCAATAGGCAAATTTGTAATTATCTATTGCAAAAGGAAATAGTTCTTCTTACAACATGTTCTCATAAGTCTAACTGGTAAAAAGTCTATTCCCTTATCAAACTATCCTATACTTATACAAAAAACAAAACTTTTGGGCTACCCCAAATGACTCTTGGGCTTCCCCAACATTTCAACTCCCAAAATTTGTCCTATAGTGAGTGCTCATACATTTTACAATATTTAAAACAAAAACTAATAAATCACTTCTAAGTAGAGGGCCCTGCTTGATCATTTAAGAACTTTTTCCACGCTTGGGATTCCGCTGCTATGCTCTCAAATTCTGAAGGTTCAAGAAAATAAATGTTGATCTCATATTTAGCAGCCTGATTTTTAACTACTTCGATTCTGGCTAGGCTTAAACGCAGCTGATCCTCAAGTAGATGAATGCTGACTGCTGCATGAGCTACTGCATCTTTCAAGATCTACTCATCCAAGTCCCTGACTTGTTGTATCTTCTGTTCATCCTCCTGATACCTGCTCTGTAGCATTTTGGTGAACAACTCATGCTTTGGTAATGCCTCTAGTATTTGTCCTGCAGCAACTTGGCATATGTTGTAGGTGACCAACACCCTTCTGCAGTATTCAATACAAGCTCCTCTTGTTTTCTTCACAGCTTTCTTGAACTCCTCTGCTATGTTTATTGCAAATTCTAACAAGTCATAGTCCTGCTTTAAGCTATGTTGACCTTTGGTTGGTAAATCTACAGGGATTTCTTCATTGGTCTCTATCCTTACTATCCTTCTAGTCAGGACTTCCAAAATGTCCTGAGACCTATCTACAAAATATGAGGTAGTCTCCAAAATTTCCTCCAATCTGTTATCTATCTGCAAGACTTTACATCTTTCCTCTTCAATAGACACCTGTAGCTGGTGCATTCTTCTTCGTTGGGCTAGGACATGCTCCTTTAGAGGCTGGATATTAGTTTGATGTTCACTGGCATCCTTCAGTGATGCTGTTAATGAAGTAATATGTCCTTCAAAATCTGCTACCTGCACTTGGAATTGCTCTTCTTTCTCTTCCATAGTATCCCTCTGTGCCTCCAACTCCACCACTTTTCTCTGTAGCTGGTCCTTTTCTGCACTAAGAGTTTCATATGATGCTTTGAGTTCATCCTTTTCTATTTTCAGCACCTGATATTCTTGCTGTAACCTCTGCAATTCTGCTAGGTTAATCTGAGCATCCTTACCTATCCTTTCCATGGAAAATTCCAAAGTCATCTTGTTTGTTTGAAGAGTCTGAAGTTATGCTTTTGAAGTCTTCACTTCATTTTGCATGTCTTCAAATTTTCTCTTCAGTTTATAACCTTCATTTCTTTCCTTCTTCAAATTTTCCTTCAACTGAGCTGCATTCCTTTTCGACTGCTCAAGATCCATCATCAGTCTATTTACATTATCTCCAGTGGCTTGTGTCAACGCCACTCCAGCTCTTGTTGTTAAGGCTTGGATCTGCATCCGTCCCATGCACCAAAGTTTTATCAGTGACCATCATGCCTGGTTGTCCCCCTGTTTCATTTTTTCTCTCAGTTCTCTTGACAATCCTCTTCTTCTCCTTGTCATAAAAAATGGTGCTGAAATTTGGGACTTCTTCTCCTTTTTCCTACACAAAAGGTATCAGATTCAATTCAGAAAAAACCACTTGTTCTTGAGTGCTGCTAGAAACTGCAGCAAGCTGCTCCTGGGAATCAGGATTATCTTGTCCCTGCCCCTGGTCTGTATGATCCTGTACTTCTTGAGTGTCTGTTGGGTCAGAAGTTTGATGGTCTGTTGTAGATCCTGTCAGCTTCAGACCTTCAGTTTCCTTTTGTTTCTTCTTCATCTCTTCGTCCTCCTTCTTTATTTCTTCTTCTGCCTTCTTTGCAGCTTCCTCTGCACTCTTTGTTGCTTCTTGTTCAGCTTTCTTTCTTTCCTCTTCTTCGTTCTTAAGCCAACTCTCAGCCTCCTGTGCTAGTCTCCTAGCATCCTCTTCTTTTTTCATGGCCTCCTCCTCTTCAGCTTTCTTCTACGCGGTTTGGCCCTTACCTCCCTTAATGGTGATCTTCTATTTAAATCTTCTCTTCAATGCAGTCATATTCCTTGCATTCCTGAAGATTTCTTCATCTTTGTCCCAGAAGTTTGTATATTCAAAGTGAACATTTGCCTCTTTGCAATGTTCTGCAACTTTCTTTTGGGAGTCATTTCTATGGAAGCTCATCTCTCCAAAATGAAACTGCTCCAATTCATGTACAAATTCAGCAGCTCTTTTAATATTTGTAAATGTGTAGCTTCCCATCCTAAAAGGTATGGCAGGATAGGCTTCCTTCTTGTGTTCAAATAGGAAGCTTCCTACACCATCTAGGTAAATTTGCTCGACTGCTTCTTTATGCACCACATAATCACTGGCATACTTGGGGAGGAAAGAAGGTGCTCTAGAGCAACCATACATCTTAATGTACATCCCCTCTTCAGTCAAATAATAATTTGCATGCTCCTCAATGACTTTAAATGCCTCCTCATACATACAATTGCATTCTGTTAAGAAGATCAAATTGTGTAAAGGAATACTAAAATGTTCACATATCTCTCTATAGTGGTTGTAATACTTGTGTGCCCAAAATATTTTGTATGCAGTGTACACAGGGGTTCTGTCCCTGTCCCAAATGCATCTTAAGGATGGAAATGGCTGGGTGCATATTATACAGTCCACTAAGATGGAACTCATATAAAACTCAGACTTCTTCTGGGACACCCCTCATAGAGCCAAAGAAATGCAAGCTGAGAGGCTGTTGGACACAATGTTTGCCCAATTGAATACAGTACCCTGGGTGGCCACATATAAAATAATAGGGATCCATCCCAAATTGAAGCTCTTACCATGAGCTCTCCCAAACACTATGTTCAACATTAATGCTATAAACCTATAAGGTGTCCTGAGAGTGGATGTATCATACTCTCCTGATGGCCTGGTTCGAAAGTTCTTCCTAGATATCATCATCCTCTTCACTGTTTCAACTAGGTCCAAGTTTATTTCTTTCAACCAATCTTCAGTTAGGTAAACCTGGGATGGGGGTAGGTGATATGCTAATGAGACATAACCAGGACTGTAGGCAACATATCCCTGTTTGACAGTATTGGCTAAAATCATAGTTGTCACATCTTCCCTAGGCAGAATCCATCCAATCACCTCAGAACAAGAGAACAACTCAGGTCTAGTGGCTATCTTCATAAGAGCCGACTTCTCTATGTTGGCATATATGGTCAATTCCTCAAATCCAGCATCGGGCACATTTTGATTTGAAATCATCCGATATATTTCACCCCACTTATAATTAGGCTCTACCCCGATGGTAGCTCTAGTGTCGTCATAGATATATTCTACCTTGTTAACGATTTCCACATCAGGTTCTCCTTCAGCAACAGGGTCCTTCTTCTTCTGTCTCTTAGACATGCCGCCTTTGAAGAAGTTGCCCTGCCACAGAACAAGACATGCTTTTAGGCCATTGGAGCTTTTCAATCAGTGTTCTAAGAACGAAGACAACTTGTATAAAAAAATTTACTTCTTCCATATTCTCCACAAATAAACTTATCAGAATGCAAATGCAAAATTGAGAAGACAAGCAAGAAACTTCTGCTATCTAGGTCCGAAAAATTCTACAGTCCGTCTACAATTAACAATAATTGTGATTGACAAAATGCAATCCAATTTCTTGCCCAAAATCGAAACATCCCCATACAGTAATCGAAATGCGCGAAACAAACCCTTCGGTGTCCAGAAAAAAAAGGGCAACTGTCTACGACGGGAAGAAAAATGAAAAAAAACCTCACCCCGGATGGCCATAAGTAATCCCACAAAAACCGGTGCAGACAGCTTAACGCTTGTTTGCACTAATTCCCTAATCCTTTTGATCGGGGTCGAAATTCCATAACGGGTTAAGCTATCTGCACCAATTCCCTAATCCTTCAGAATGGGGTCAAAATTCCATAACGGCTCACACAAGCTCAATAAACAAAACCCCCCTCGTACATACAGTGAAATTGACTACTACCCCATGCCGCAAGGATACAAATCAGACTTAGATGACCAACTTCCAAATGGTGGGAACATCTAATCAGAGGACAAAACTCTAGTTCCTAAAACAACTAGTAAACTCAAAGAAAGGAGAACTATGGTTGGCCTACCTGGAAAACTAGACACAGTCGACGGGATGGTTTGAAAAATCCACGCAACGCTTCGAACAAACGGAGTCCTGACAGCTAGGCACGGATGCACAGTTCGACAGGGAGGACAGAGACAGACGAGAATTCACAAGGGTAAGAATAAAATAATAACCCGTCCCATATATATAGACCTCGGTGAAAAAACAGTCGATGGGAAAACGTTTCTATCGGACAACGGAACAACTAAGGCATCGAGCGGTTAATCCAAAGAGGAGCTGCAATGGCGGGCGACAGACATACTATGGGTTCCATGGCACAATAAAAATGATGAAATAAAACACTAAAACTTGTAGCATCAGATGTCGGAACGACTATAGCATCGGATGGTTAATTGAAAGAGGAGCTGCAACGATGGAAGTCACATGGACCAAAAGTTCCACAGACCAGTAAACATCGAAGAAAAACAGAACAAACCATCGGCGAAAATCAAGCGAAACATCGGCGAAAATCAATCAAACCATCGGCGAACAGAAAAACTACATGTTGGATGGTTAGTCCGCTCCGGAGCCGCAATGGCGGGATTCAAATAGACTACAAACTCTGTGGCAACCAAAAACATCGGCAATCGGAACACCCAAAGACTAATCCCCCAATCAAATGTCTAACACAGTTTCGATAGAGAAACGAGCACAATCAAAGACCCCGCGGGGTCGGCAAGGATAAAGGATTCCATTGGAGTGCTTGCAATCTACCATCCAAAACGGTGGCCACAGAAAGGACTTATGCTCGTATGGTGATGAGATGAAAAACACTGATATGAATATAAATTGAAAAACGCGTCAACGAAAACAAGGCTTTGGATCGGGCCATTTGTTAAGTAAGCTTCCGCAACGGCGGCTGCGTAGATGACTACGGCCCCGATTCACAGTTCGATAAGCTTCCGACAGCGAAAAGAAAATCATCCATAAGTCAAAACATCAGTAGACAAAGATAGTCATTCAACAATTTACATCAATTTAACCTCAAAGATCAAAATCTGTAGCAGAAAACAACAGAGTCCATCATTCAAAAGCAAATCCAAGCAAGATAAAATTAAAAGGAGGGTCCAAAATTTTTAGAAATTTGGGAAAACGTTGTAGCTGCAACAAAGTGTCAGGTGATAAATACACTTGTCCATAATTTGATTTAAAAACTATCTACACATGATCGAGAGAAAGAGGGCCCCTAAACTTGTCCATGACTTGATTTGAGAATTATGTACATAATGGACACCGAGAGAAAGAGAGTTTCTCATGGAGTTTATGAATTCCAATGCAAGATCATGATGGAGAGGAGGGAATAGCTCTTTCTTGAGGTCATCAACTCGTAGCAAGCGGTGTAGTCACACTTGAACTTGTCTTGTTCCAATGCCACCGCAAGCTTGAGAAAACATAAGTTTTGGAAAAGGTTGTTTAATTGAAGATGTTATATCAATTACATGTTTTGTTAGTTGATTGACAATTATGTCATATGTTTCACAATCATCAAATACAACCACAAAAAACAACAAATGTGTTGTGTGGCCCTAAATCCGATTCCTTTCCTCCTCCCTCTCTTTTAATAGACCTTTTCCCACCCTCCCTCATTACCAACTCTTATGCCTTTCCTCTTCCCTCCTCTCTTTGTTATAATTTCAAGGCTTTGGCCCATTTTAAGAATTCATCATAATTTCCACCACTACCATGAATATGCACTCCTTTAAAGGACTCTACAAATTATCAACCCTCATGATGAATGACCCTACTAAAAAAAATGCTAAAGAAAATGATATTCCATTGTTTCAAATCCCCACCCATCCCAATTTCTAAAGGAGGCAATAACAAGAAGAAGAGGTCGCAATGGAATAGTAGTTGTAGTCATGATTACAAAGTTAATGAAAAGTGAATGCTAAATTGTTTGATGTGTCATTGTGAATTAATCTTGGCATCCGTCCACTTCATTTCCATTGAAACACCAATTGATGATGACAATTATGCCTCCTCCTCTCAATCTCACCAATTGTCATGAGCTTGCAAATGTTGTGTACGAAGCCCAAAAAAATCAAGAATTTGATACGCAACAACCCAAAGATTAATGACTTAGTTTGCTAGCTTGGTTCTATGGAATCATCAAAAGCTCCAAACAACGAGAGTTGAGATAATCTTTTTGGTGAAATCGCAATGCTTCCTGCTCAAGAACTTCTTCATGAATTGAAAATGAGGTCATCGCAGCTTGGATAAGAAAGTGCTGAACTCACTGGGGGTTATGGAGATCCTCTAGCATGGAGGAGATCCCCCGAGGAGCTACATGCACGGGTCTTAGCAAGTTCTTGAAAGGGAAGATTGGAAGTAGCTCATCAACTAAGGAAACACTTAGAAATAGACATTGGCGTGGACATTCTCATTACCTTAGATGATCCGAATTTATGCAGGAACGCAACATAATACACAAATAACCATAGAAACAAATATGTAGTGGAAATAACACTTCATTCCATTAATCAATAACTGAAACTTGATTACATACACAATGGAAATAAACTAGCTAGAGTGCTGGTAGCTTATCTCTGAGAAGAGATGTGGCGGCTACATGCCTCTGAACTCTGTGTTACAATGAGGCTCGAAGGCCTATATATTATTGAGAAACAATGGAAACCCTACACATCCAAAAACCTAACCCTAGGAGGTGAAACACCAGAGTTTGGGCCCCGTTGGGTAACTTGGTACATCAATTTCCCGGGGTCGTAACTTTAGCATACTACCTCCATTTGACATGCATGATACATCGTTAGAAAGATATGTTTAAGGACTACATCCATAAGCAACAAATATTGAGTCTAGAATAGACTCATCTTTTCCCAAGCATTCGATGTCGAAATAACGTCGTTTAGGGCCTCAAAACGACTCCGGAAGTTTAGGACCCGAAAACTGCCAAAAATAGTGAATTGTGCTATAATTAAGGAAACTGGAAAACTGAAAGAAACAATGGTGCGGGTTCAAGTGGAATAGGTGGGTGGACACCAATATCCTCCTGGATCATTCCTCCCTCCTTAGGAAGCAATGGCCCCCATTGTGTTGAGTTCCTCCATGAGATGATGAAACTTCTGCTGAACTTAGTCCCTGGTGAAGGAGTTGGCCTGCTTTGACAACTCGATATAGTTGGATATTTTGCTGGTAGCTATTCTTGATCTGTGTGTCCATAATATGATCAGTTGTGGCTTGTTCCATGCAGTCAGGGTTTAACTCTGTTGGTGTGAGTTGTTCTGCCACGTCCGATGTGTTCAGTAGAGGTGGAAAGTAGGGCCAAAGGTGGTCCACATTGAACAATGGGTGCATACCAAGGAATGGTGGAATACTGAGCTCGAAGGCATTGTCCCCGACAGCCTTGGTGATGGTGTATGACCCATATCGGAGTGGGCGAAGCTTGCGGTGGGGTCCAGCGAGGCGCTCCTTCTGTAAATGTAGCCACACTTTGTCACCCACCTGGAAATTGTGTTGCACCCGATGTTGATCATGTCGCTACTTGTACTTAGCATTGGATCTATCTAATATGTCATGAACCTATTGGCGAATGTGCTGAATGCGCTCAATGAAGCTGTTCACCTTGGAAACTTTAGACTGGATATGAGCTGAATCATCCTGAGTAGCTACAAATGGCATGGCTACATCAATGGGACATAGTGGCTGGAATCCCGAGCCCACCTGAAAGGGGTTGTGGTTGGTTGAGCTGTGGAGGGCCTGGTTATAGCTGTGGTGTACATAGGGGAGGCTCTCATCCCATGTGCATGGATGTTTTGTGTTGTACATGTGCAAAATGTGTACGATCATCCTATTGACGACCTCTGCCTGGCCATCAGTCTAGGGATGGAAAGCTGTGGACTTTGTGAGCTTGGTGTCTAGCATTGACCATAGGATAGACTAGAATGTACTAAGGAACTTGCTGTCCCGGTATAAGATTATAGACTGTGGGATCCCAAAGTGTACCCACACTCATTCAAAGAAGAGTTTAGTAGTGGCTTCTGCTATGATATTCTTCTTGCAAGCCGCCATTATGGCCATCTTTGAGAATCTATCAACGACCACAAACACACAGTCATTGGTGTGCTTAGTAGAAGAAAGGCCCGACATGTAATCCATGGATATGGATTCCCAAGGTAGACTAGGGGTGTGCAACAGAGTATAGAGGCCTTGCTTCTTTATGGATGGTTTGGCAATGGTGCAGGCAGTACAGGATCAGATGTACTTCCCGATGTCCTGTCGAAGGTTCGACTAATAGAAATACTTCTGCAGTACTCACACTGTTTTCTCGACCCCAAAATTCCCAGCGACCCGACTATAGTGCGCTTCCCAAATCATCTTGGCACACTTGCTTGAAGGAACACAAAGGTGTCCCATATGACATAGTAGTACATCTTGGAGGTGAAATTTTGGAACTTGGTTTCCCTCCAAGAGTATCTGGTATGTGTGGCTGAATTCTGGATCACTCTTGTAGAGAAGTGGCCAATCAAAAGTCTCGTTCCCACAAGAGTTGAGCACAGTGGTTATCGCCACAATCGGTGGTCGGCTGAGGTAGTCTGCAACATTATTGGTGCCTCCCTTCTTGTACTTGATGTTCAAATGAAACTGTTGTAGATATGTGGACCACTTCTGATGGTGATCGTTCTGTAACTTCCCTTGTGTCTGTATGAATTGCAGGGATCGGTGGTCTGTGTGGATGATTGTTTCCTTCCCCAAAATGTAATGCTTCCATTGTCGGCAAGCCTATACAATGGAATACATCTCTTTGTCATAAGTGGGATATTTTTGAACTGTGTCGGACAGTGTCTGACTGTGATATGCCACTAGATGCCCTTGTTGAGTAAGGAATGCCCCAATAGCATAGTTAGAGGCATTTGTCTCGATCTCAAATGGTTGTTGCAAGTCTGGTAATGTGAGCACTAGGGCACAACAGAGGCGATGTTTCAATTCTGCAAATGCCTTCTGCTGAGTTTCGGACCAAAAATATTTTTATTTCGCTCCTCCCTTGGTGACTTGACTCAAGGTCCAAGTGATATGAGAGAATCCCAACACGAACCTGCGGTAGAAATTAGTAAGGCCCAGAAAGCTACGAAGCTCTGTTAGAGTAGTTGGGGTTGGTCAATACCGAATGACTTGGATCTTGGTTGGATCCACATGTACCCCACACTCATCAATAATGTATCCCAGATACTAAACCTGGGTCATGCCAAAAGTGCACTTGTCCAAATTGGCACACAACTTGTGCTGCCGCAATGTTTGGAGGACTTGTCAGATGTGGTGGAGGTGCTCTTCCCAAGTTTGGCTGAAGATCAGAATGTCATCCAAGTACACTACTACAAATGAGTTGGTGAATGGACGCAAGATGTTTTCCATCAGTCTCATGAAGGTTGTAGGAGCATTTGTCAGCCCGAAAGGCATGACCAACCATTCGAAAAGACCCTCCTTAGCTTTGAAGGTAGTCTTCCAGACATCGATCCGTTCGATTGGTACCCGGTGATACCTAGACTTTAAGTCAATCTTGCTAAAATATTTTGCCCCTTTAAGCTGGTCCAGGAGGTCATCAATCCAAGGGATCGGGTACCTATTACGGACATTGATCTTGTTCAATGCTCGATAGTCAATACAGAGTCTCCAAGTCCCATCCTTCTTCTGTACCAACACGATTGGGCTCCCATAGGGCGATGAACTTGGCCAGATGTGAGCCTTCTATAGCAGCTCCTGAATTTGCCTCTTGATTTCATCATTCTCTAGAACAAAGCGTCGATAGATCGGTCCATTGGGCAGCGGCGCACCTGGCATCAAATCGATGGGGTGCTTGACCTGACAGTGGAGAGGCACCCCGGTGGGTGAGGTGAATATGTCCCAGTACTCCTACATAACCTTTTCCATTTGTTGTTGTCGTGTGGAGGGGTCCTATCTCGAGGTCGTAGCCACGATCTTCTTCTTGCCCTGAGGGCAGATCATCAAGAAAACAAACTTCCCGGTTTTGGAAATGAGCTTACTGCATACAGCACGAGGCCGAGACTCTTACACAACATGATGCTTCCATAAGTATGGTTGACTTAATAATACATCACAAACATCAAGAGGATCAATATCGCATAATACCTCATCGATGAAGGGCTTGATGCTGTAGGGAAGGCAACACTGTTGGCTGACGCGGAGATCCCGTCCTTGGTGAAGCCACCCTATGGTGTACGACTGCGGGTGTGCTGTGGTCGACAAACCCAACCGCTTCACTACCTCTTCTGAAATTAGGTTCTTTTGGCTCCCACTGTCGACAATGAACTATAGCGGGGAACCCTTTACCCACATCCAGGTCCTCTGAATCCTTTAGTTCTTCCTTTTGGATCTTCGTGGTAGCAACAATGGCGTTGGGCTATGCATCGATAATCTTATTCCCTTGGTCATTCCCCTTCTTGGGTTCTGATTCAGTGTCAGAGTATGCATCTGATTCAGAAGCCGTTCCCTCGACCACTAGTGACTGCTTGGCCCGACACTCACTTGTTTTGTGAGTGGGGCTCTTATGGAACTCACACCACTTTCCCGCTTCCTTCTTCAGCTTTGCAGTGTTTCTCTTTGCTTGAGGATTTGGAAATTTTTCTTGAGTCTCCATGCCTTGGTTGTGTCCTTGGTTCTGCAGTTTGCGGGCACCTTTCCCTTGCTTCTGATTCGTAGATCCAAAGTCTTGCTTTTTCTGTTTGAATTTTTGCTCAATTTTGGCAGCATACCGATATGCCGTACTAAGCGAGGAGATGTCGAGGAACTCCATTTCCTCCTGAATGTATCTATGCAGACAACTGTGGTACTTCAGCACCAAATGTTTCTCTGAATCTTTGATACCCAACTTGGTGCGCAGGGTATGGAACAGATTCATCAACTCACGCACATCTTGATCTCTTTGTTGCCGCAGCGTAGTCCATTGTATGTACTTGTCCTCATAGCTCCCCACCGGATAATATTGTCCCTTTATGGTATCTCGAAAAGAATTCCAAGTGGGTAGGGCCGAGAATAGAGAGGGTTCCTCCTCATCCTTTCTCTCACAGTAGGTTTCCCACCAGTCCTTGACATGGGGGGTGGCTTTGAGTAGAGAAAAAGTAATCTTTTCCCGA
>LPNX010299581.1:277924-326678 GCA_001517045.1 Pseudotsuga menziesii
TGAAGTCCGAATAGAAATCAAGATGCTGCCACCTATGCAGAAGATGGCTAGAGTAAAACGCAGCAAGGAGCTTCAGCAGGAGATCGAGTCCTGCCGGACGAAGCTGACAATGTTGGAAAGTGCGCTACAGCCCCTAGTAGATGAAGCCTTAGAGTTGACCAATGCTGCGGAAAGCCAGCTCAAAATTTTGAAGACATATGACAATTTTGCACAGGAAAAGGCTGATACAGACTCTTCTTCAGTATTACAGGAGATGGTGGAAAAGGAGCAAGCCACTGATGAAATACTGCATAATCTCACCAGTCGTTTCCAGACCCTCGCACAGAAGATTCGGCCACCAGAGAAGACGCCGAGTGTCCCGGGACGGGCCACTAGTGAGTCTTAGGGGCCTGTTGGGGCGCATACTCCATGTTAGGTAACTCCGCGGTTAATTTGTAAGCAGAGCTTTGGGTCAAAATAGTCTTAGGGGTGTCAGGGTAAGTCAAAACCCTCTCTTTTTGTAATAAGCCCATGGTTTAAATCCAGGGTTTAGGGTTTTGTGGGTGCCCATGGTTTAAGACCATGGTTTTTGTAAAGCTGCGCAGTATAAATAAGCGCTTATGGAAAATGGATAGGTTAGGCTTTTTGATGTAAGAAGGATAAGGTGAAGTAAGGTTGGTTTTTGGCAAGGAAAGGACAAGTCCCAGCTGTGTGAGTGGACGACCTCTGCAGCTGTGTGCGCAGAGGGTTTTTGTAAGAAAGTAAGAAAGGTCTGCAGCTGTGTGCGCAGAAGCCTGCTGCTGTGTGCGTGGCTGTTAAAAGCTGAAGGAATATGCAGCTGAGTGCGCAGATAAACTGTGGTTTTGAGGAAAGAGGAATAAAACGCAGTTTGTGGACGTAGCCCCTACACTGGGGGTGAACCACGTTATATTTGGTGTTGTGGTTTTGTTGTGTTGTTCCTGTTTCTGTCATTTTCATGCATTAAATTGAATGTATCTGATAATATAAGATCTCTGCTAATACTAAGCTTCGCTGTGAATTCCCTGTAGTGGGTTATGGAAGTTTGGTTTGTTTATTATGCTGTGAAGTTATATGTGAATGAATGATAAGTTAACAAGAAGTTGATTAGTAATTATTTAGAAAGGCTAAGGTACAATAATACCCCTCTATGCATGCAGAAACCTGATTCTGCGGCCCCCCATTGCTGTTTCGGGTGAGACTGCAACCTGCGCGCAGGTTGTTGCCGAAAGGGCCAACACAGTGGGTCTTTTGTTGGTGCGACGTATAAAGCGTTAACCCGGGTCTGCCCATGTACCCAACACTATGGCTCATGTTGGGATTTATATACTAGTCACTACAAGGATGATCGACAAAGGAGAAGCTAGGGTTTTCTGAACTCGGAGTTCGTTTGGAAGGAAATATGGGAATGCGGGGAGGGGTGGGGGGGCACTCCGTGCACCAGAACCAGCGCGACGCAACAAGGGAAGCTGCAAAGTTTCAGGTGGGTGATGGAGAGAAAGAACGGGTGGAGGAAATTGGAAGACAAGACCGTGGTGGATTTGGCTGCTGATAGGGAGGATGCATATCTAGATCGACGAAGATCCCATCGTTACAGATTCGATCAAATAAGCTATGAGAATGAATTGAGATATGGAAGTAGAAATATCTAATTGGGAATTTTATTGGGATTTGGCCAAAGGAGAAAGATCTTCTAAGATGGATCAAGCGACATGGAACCCTAAAGGTCACTATGACCTTCATCTGGGATCCAAGGGTTTCTCAACAATCATTTTCTTCAATCAGGAGGATAGAGATAAGGTTATGAATGGAGGACCATATTTATATTTTTTCAGCAAGGCTCTATCTTTGACCCTAGAAGGAACCTTTCAATCCGGATATGGAATATATGAGTATGGCTCCAATATGGATTCAGTTGTATTCACTGCCTTGAGAATACGAGGAGCTAGATATTTTGCAGGACATAGGAGGTATATTTCTTTTTCCCGGATCTGTGTGTATATGAACCTTTCAAGGGAGTTACCAGAGGCTATAAATATCACCTAGGATGATGACAACTAGCTTCATCTAGTGGACTATAAAAATATCCCCTTCCGGTGCTGTCAATGTCACGAACATGGGCACTTTTGCCGAAAGTGCCCACAAAATGCTCCAGGGTTGCGCCTAGATCCACCATAGGAAAAGGGAGGAGATGCAAAAGGATTTACAAAACTTATGCATCGTCGACAACAAGGCAGGAGAAATCCTAATCAGAGGCATAATCATGTTTCTTCCAAAACTAGGGTTGCTATGAAAACCTATTTGAAACCCCAACAACGATGGAATAAAGAAACTAAAAAACCTAAAGTCAAAGATTCGTACTTGGAATAAAGAAGAGTTTGGGAACATTTTTTAAGACAAGAAGAGATTGACTAATCAATTAGAGGAGATCTAGCGAATGGGAATGGATCATGGATAAGATGAGGAGCTAAGACAAAAGGAGCAAGTCACCCTTGAACAACTCTGGGCCAGGGAGCGCTAGGAGAAAATTTAATGGCAACAAAAGTCTAGAAATCAGTGGTTGTAGGAAGGTGAGTGTAACACTAAGTTTTTCCACCGATATCTTCTTCATAATAGACAAAAAAAAATTACAGGCTAAAGAGTGTAGTAGGATCGTATGTGGAAACTAGGGAGGACATGGAAGCCAAACTGGTTAACCATTTTGGATATGTCATGAAAGAATATAGGGAAGATAGAAGGGAAGATATTTCTCATATCACTCAACTCACTCCCTAGTTGGTATCTCCTGTTCTCAGGATGCTCTCCCGAATAAACTGGTTGAGATTGTAGAGGTTGAGGAGGCAGTTGGACATATGGCGAAAGGAAAGGCATGGGGTCCTGATGGATTCACCACTAACTTATTTCACCACTTCTGGGACCTCATTAAGGGGGAAATATGGAATATTATGGAGGATTCCAGGCAGCCTAGAGGGGTGTTGAAACAGGTTAATGCCACCTTTATAACTCTCATTCCAAAGATTGAAGGGGTTGATTCTCCAGGTTTGTTTAGGCCCATAACTCTGTGCAATGTGACATATAAAATTATAACAAAGGTTGTGGCCAATATATTGAAACCCATCCTTCTGTTCATAATATCTCCGGAGAAATTGGATTTTTTGGAAGGAAGATAAGTTTTGGATGGGGTAATTTTAGTTCATGAAGTGATTCACTCCCTAAAAATCACCAAAAAGTAGGGGATGATTTTAAAGTTGGATATCTCTAAGGCCTATGATAAGTTAAACTGTAAATTCATGAGAGAGATGCTCAAAAGCTTTTGGATTTAGTCAGGAATGGACATAATGGATTATGAACATGACATCAACGACCTTTTTCTCCATTCTATTGAATGGTGCCCCTACAAAAAATTTCAACCCATATATAGGATTTTAATAGGGGGATCGTTTATCCTCTTTCCCGTTTATCATCATGGCCAAAGGCCTTGGCAGAATGATTAAGTCTATGATAGTGTGAGAAGATATGAAAGAACTAAAGCTTCACCCAGGTTCTGATGCGTAGACGCATCAGTAATTTGTTGACGACATAATTTTTATGGGACACTCATCGGTTCAAGAGGCTCATGCCTTCAAGAAATGCCTATCAATATTTTTCGCGGCTTCATGCCTTGAGGCTAACAGAGAAAAATATCAGGTGTTCTTTTTTAATACCTCCTAGATTTCCGAGAGAAACATAACTAGGATTCTGGTCTTTGTTGGGCCTCTTACCTAGGGAGTCATCCGGAAAGTCTCTTGGGAATATTTGTTGGACCGCATGGGAAGGATATTGTCGAATTGGAATCTAACACCACTTAATATGGCAAGTAGAGTTACCTTAATCAAATCTGTGTTATAAGTGATTCCTATATACCTCTTCTCAGTGATAGCTACTCCAAAGGAGGTTCCCAAGGAAACATGGAATATCTAAAGAAATTTTTTATGGGGACGAACCATAGATAAGCAAAAATGGGCATTGGTAAGCTAGGAAAGGATTTAAAAACCTAAATCTGAAGGAGGGATGGGGATTAGAGATCCAAAGAAGAACAATGAGGTCTTGGGAGAAAAAAATTGGTGGGGATGGGTCACTCATAATATGGAGTCATGGGCAAAGCTTTGGCATGTGAAATATGCGTAGATGAGAAGAAAGGAGGACTTAGTGCAATTTGATGAGGAAAATATGGGCTCTCACATATGTCAGGCGACCTCCACCAACATAAGTCTTGTTGAACCTAGGTAAGTTGCATAAATTATTGTCTATAAGTTTTGAGAAGCCTGATTGAGGTGTGAATAGGGCTAAGATAGAGCAGAGAGGGAAATGGTTAGCTCCAGAATTTTAGGAAATTTTTGGGGAAACATGAAATGTATGTGGTGAGTTAGTTAGAAAAGTTGTCCACTTATGGGTAGTGAGCATGGGATGTAAAAGTAACCATTAGATCTTATAAAAGTGTAAAGGGTTGGGATTAAGGGGGTTTGGAAGATAAGATAGAGCCAATCAAGGTTAAGTTCTAAAGAAGTCTATATTATTGTATGTTGTAGTGCAAAAAATGAATAAGAGTTGTGGAGGTAATGAAATGTCGATCTGCAAGTTGTGTGCACAGATGTAATGTAATGGAGTGTTGGGGATATGTTTGTAGGTTCTGTGCACAGAGAAAATTGTTCAAGACATGATTCATGCCAAATGAAGAGTGCTTTTCTGGTTTTCTCTCGTATGGGTTTCCACGTTAAATTCTTCGTGTCGAATGGTGTATTTTCATTTTCTGTCTAATGATTTTTGACTTGCTGCAACTGATAATATCTCGGTTTTGCATGATGAAGTGGAATGCTAATGATTAAATGTGTTGGTAGATGTGATTATGATCGTGTCATGTTTCTATATGTTGTTGTTTATACTATATGTCGATGATCATTTACCCATCAACATTGATTGGTAGTATGTCAGGTATTGGCATGGAAAAATCCCCTTCTACCACTACGGAAGCGTGGTTCTTGCAGTCCCTATAGGTATCTCAAGTGAGACTTCACTTGTGTCGTAGGTGTTGTTGACGGGGTCATGCTCTATCGAGAGGATGCCTTGGGTTTTGTTGGTCAGGTTGGAAAGTTGAACTTGGGTTGGTCGAGTCGAGCATACAAATGGTTCAGTTAGCGGGACTAGGATCATCATGAAGGGGACATGTTTTGGAACCCGATGAAGCCTGAGATATAGGATTGGGTGGACCAGAAAGCTAGAGGATTTGCACAAGAAGAAAGTAAGGGTTCGCAGTTGACTATGACATAATGTTTAGGAAGGTATGTTTACTCAGGTATTCATGATATTTTATTTAGTGAATTTCCTCTTATATTGTATGAATGGTTAGCGAGTCTAGCATCTAAGAAGACAAATTTTCAAGGCAGAGAACCTAGGTGTTGAACTCCTCAACTGATCCGATGGCTAGAGAGTGTTAGTAATATTATCTCTAGGGTTGTCGACTTCTGGGTTAATAGTATTTTGAAAGGATACATTACTGAGATCATTGTAGATACTATTAAGTCAAATAGTGAAGTTGAGAGAGAATTTCTCCAAGGTCCTAGAGGCATATATTTGAAGTCCTTAAAACTGTGGATTAAAATGCTAGTATGTGAAAAGGGAATGTCAAGGATGGAATCTAACGAGTAACTCATTGTGAGTGGAGGACATGGGTAACGACGAGAATAAGGCCTGGATAAGATGGGAAGAGTAAGCTAAGATGTTCCCAGGTAATAGTGAGACTGATGAAGAGGGTGGGCGCCTAAGGAGTGGGATAATATTTTGGTCAGGTAAAAGGATAAGAACTGTGACAAGGAGATAGATTTACAGTGAAAATAGAAGAGGGGACTGCGACTTGGTGCCACAACTCAATGAAGAGTCTTGCGACAAAGAGGAGGAGTATCGGCTTATTTATGAAGATAAGGAAGAGGCACCTGATCCATACTAGGCCCAAGACTATGGCATACCCACAAATCTGCGTACATATCCAATATCATAGGTAAGACCTAAAAGTGTTTCAAAGTGATTTATGTCAAATCAGAGTAATAGTAATAGTCAATATAGTGGTCAAGAAGTTCCTACTATTGGTCCTTCTAATTTGGGTTCTTTAGTACCCCAAACGTATAGGATGTCTGGGGACAACATGAAGTTACCTATATTTAATGGGAATGGGTTGGAAGACCCTGAACAACATTGGTTTTTGTGTGAGGTTGTTTGGAATATGCGACAGGTCCAGGATGAGGCCATAAAAATAGCTCAAACGATCACAACCTTTAGGGGTCGTGCTTGATTGGTATATGAATTTTTCTGTGGTCCCCGCAGGAAATCATCAAAAGTTATTAGATCAAATTCTAATCAGGTTAATAGATGAATTTAAGAAGGCCAACTTTGAGTCATAGTGTATCATAGATTTGAAGGAGATCAACCAGATGTTGGGTGTGTCTGTTTGGGATATCAATAAGATATTCAAGACCCTGGTGGCTAAGGTAAGATTGCAAATGTCTAACGTCTAACATAAAGAGTCGCTCATTGATACGTTGTTACCCCATATCCGTGTTCCCCTAAAGTAGTAGAATATAATTTCCTCGATAGAAGCTCTTGATCTTGCTATGAAGTTAGAAGCTTCACTAGTTGGGGGAACTTGTGGGGGGATTATGAAAATTCAGTTGTAATTTGCTAACTTATCATTGTAAACACAATACATCAGGAAAGAAAAAGAAATTTGTGAGGAAGTCTGGTGTACGAAATGTAAAACCAAAGGCCATCATAAGGATTCATGTCCAGCATTCCTGCATTACCTTGCGTTAGGTGTATTGAATCCATTAAGTTCATAGGGGATGCCATGGTATCGAGTTTTCCAAACAAGAGGTCATCGTTCAAAAGAATGTCTTTATTTACGGAAGATAGTAAGTACACCTTCTAGTCTTTATTGTAAGTTATGTCAATCTGTGGGATATGTTGAAAAGGACTGTAGGGAATACTAGTTGTTGCAAGAAAAGATAGTGGATACCTACTTAATGAAGAATGATGAGCAAATGCAGGATGAATGAGCTCATGAAAAATTCCCTTAGCTAAGGGGGGGTGAATCTCTTAAAGGTTGTCGATGAGGAGGAGGAATTGGTAGAGGATGAAGCAAAATTATCTGTTATAATTATGGACAACTGAGACACTATGTTAGAGACTACACCAATCCTACATCGATATGTTCATACTGTAAAGCTCTAGATCATACTATTGAGGAGTGTCCACAAATTATTGCTAAGTGGCAATCCAAAGTAGTGGGGAACCAGAACCAACTTCCAAATCTGAAGTAGAATGTTCAGAATATATTTGTTGAGCCCTGAGAACCTAGCATTGATGTTTTAATAGGGGTGGTGTTGTGACTGGAGACGATCAAGGAGCACCATGGATAAATACAAGAGTTTGACCTGTGGTGCAAAATAAAATACCATTTGACGTCCAGAAGGAAAATGGATTTGTCTTTGATACATGAAATGAGTTTGTGGATAGACATTGTGCTTCAACATCTACTAATTTTTTGATGTTCGACGATGGACTAGTTATCGAGATGCCACCATGTTTCAACCAATCACTTCCAAGAAAGTCAACGAAAAAGGTAATAATTTTGAATAATTTCATTAAGAGTTGTTTAACACTTGTTAATGATAAACATGCTTTGGTGGAGCTATCAAATCTAATAGAAGAACCCCAAACAAATCTACGACTAGAGAGAAATGTCAATCATATTCATAAAATAATGAAGAATTATCAATAGCTACGCATGAATGCCCAAATAGGTGATTATGATATGGAATTTATATTCTCAACTTGGGGTCAGTTGTTAACATCCTGACAAGGAAAACATGGGAAAGCATGGGGAAGCCGAAGTTAGTATGGTCTCTTGTTCAACTGAGGTTATCCAATCAATTGAAGTTTTTTCTTATTAGTCAACTACCACAGGTTCCTGTTGAGGTGAAAGGGCTCCAAACCTATGCATATTTTGAAGTAATACAGATTGGTGATGATACAGACCCTTATTCAACAATTATGGGGATTGATTGGGCTATTGAAAGCATACCATCATAAATTTTAAGAATTGAACATTATCATTTGAAGATTTAGGAATACGGGATGTCGCCCCAATTGATCCTTTAGAGGGCCCACGATATGTTGAGCCAATGAAGGGTGAGTGTCAAGAAGGGTACTTGGATAACATTTACAATATTTCAACTACAATGGATGACTACATCCATCCTACAACTGATGGAAAATTGAGTTGGTGAAGTGTTAGTTCTTATTCATTAGATTCAAGTGAAGCCTTGAAAAATTAGCAGAATCAGTTGGATGAAGTGTCGATACGGAAATGTGCGAGAATCATGAAATATTTAAGATGGGTGGGTACTAAGGTATGCGATATACCTACTTACAAAGTATTACCTAATATGAATACATTTATCACATAATTTGAAGACAAGGTACTGGAACCTCATCGATCGATTGTTAGCTCTTGATGTCGCCTTGAAAGCTACACTAGCAAGATGGTGGGTTGTTCATAAACAATCCATTTCAGATTGGCCTTAGTTTCGAAGGCTATTAGAAATCAGGTTTGGTGAGA
Source organism: Pseudotsuga menziesii (assembly GCA_001517045.1). Taxonomy (NCBI): domain Eukaryota; kingdom Viridiplantae; phylum Streptophyta; class Pinopsida; order Pinales; family Pinaceae; genus Pseudotsuga; species Pseudotsuga menziesii. The sequence goes on from LPNX010299581.1 coordinate 286,572, forward strand.
AATGTTTCTAATTTTGGTTAAAAGTATACAATTTTGACAATCTTGTCGACCACCTTAAAATTTATCATGCGACGTGGAGGACGATGCCTAGACAGGAATGGGTACGTTTGTTTACACATACTCTGGACATGATACCAAGAAATTGGTATATGTCGATCAAACTGCAATGGGGAATTGTAGACTAGGATGAGTTAGCTAATAGTTTCAAGCATACTTTTAGCTTTACTAATGATAGTCCGACTATTAATGTTTCTTTGCATGTTATTAAAGACAAGATATTTGAGGACGTCCCTGTTTTGGTGTTAAGTTTTCCTCAAAGAAATGTGACAGTTCAGAGTTGGATGGAGTGTTACAACATAGCTAGTAAACCTGAAGATGATGATCCACATGAAATTCATATTCCCAAATATGAAGGTAGTCGAGAAGTAGAGGGATTGGGCCTGTCAAATGACAAATTTGTTAAGCTCCCAAAAATAAAGAAGATGAATATTGGTTGTCCTAAGAACCCAAAATTTTCCAATATTGGGGATTAATGGGATGATGAGATAGTGGGAAAAATTACTGATTTGTTACATGAGTTCCAAGATTTATTCCTAACAAAGTTATCGAAAATGAAGGAGATTGTCGAAGGTCTGGGTGAAATGATGATTCCTCTAAAACCAGATGCAATATCTGTCAAGATACGACCATATAGATTAAATCCAAGATACAAAGAGAAGGTTAAAGCATAGTAATATAGAATGTTGGATGCATGAATTATTGAACCTATCGAAGAATTGGAATGGATTAGCCCAATGTTTGTAAAATATAGAAAAATGGTGAAGTCTGTATCTATGTTGACCTGAGAAAACTAAATGATTCTTTCCTGCATGATCCGTTTCCTACACCTTTACAAATGAAGTCTTGGAGAATGTAGGGGGGAAAGAGGTGTACTCTTCTACTAGTGGATTTTTTGGGTACCATCAAATCAAGATTGTAAAAGAGCATCAACACAATACCACCTTTGCGACAGAGTGAGGTTGCTTCCAATACACGGTAATGCCATTTAGACTTAAGAATTCTCCTACTATTTTCTCTAGGATAATGGTAGTTGCTTTTAAATATTTTATCCATAAATTTCTGGAATTGTATTTTGATGATGGAACAATATATGGGTTAGTTAAGGATCATATTGAGAGTCAACGGTGTAGACAGTTTCAAATTTATTTAAATCTAAATAAGTGTATTTTTTGTGCCCCTTTTGGTATCTTGTTGGGTAATGCTATCTATCGAGAGGGAATGCTGATGGACCCTGCGAAAATTGCAATCATTGTTGACCTACCCCCACCATCATTGGTTAAACAATTAAGGACCATGCCAGGACACACTGGTTACTACAAGAAATTTATGAGGGGATATGCATAGATAATTGCTCCAATGGATAAATTATTCAAGAAAGATGTTACATTTCTGTGGAATGAGTAGTGTCAAAAGAGTCTGGATGCCCTTAAAGAGAGGATGGTTTTTACACCTATTTTAGTATCCCATGACTAGAGAAAATAATTCCATTTGCATATCGATGCATCATCTATCGCGCTAGGAGCAGTGCTTGCACAACAATGTGGGGGTTCTATTGATCACCTTATTGCATTTGCTAGTAGAAATTTTTCGACTGCTGAAAGAAATGTTACGACGAAAGAGAGGGAAGGACATGCTATGGTATGTGCACTTTAGAAATTGACACTACTTATTGGGTGGTCACTTCAAGATGTTTATAGACCATTCTGATTTGAAATACTTGGCCAATAAGACAATGTTTGGGGGGAATATATGTAGATGGCTTCTTCTCTTCCAAGAATTTGATTTTGAAATTTTTGTAAAGCCGATAAGATTGAATGCAAACCCTAGCCATATTTCAAGGTTAGAAAATGGGGAAGACCCTACCAGCTTAGATGATAATATTCTCGACGCACAATTATTTGCAGTAAAAATGGTTGATGACTATCATGAACACATTGTGCATTTCTTGACTACGGGGAGTGCATCTGAAGGATTTAGCACAACACAGAAGAAACAACTGGTTGTAAAAGCTGTAGACTTTTAGCTGATAGTTGGACAGTTATATAAGATGGGACCAAATGAGATACTTCATAGATGTGTCTTGGAACATGAGTGACTGATCGTGTTGAATGAAGCTAATGTTGGCGTAGTAGGGGGGAACTATGCAGGGAAAGTGACACATGCAAGATTTTACAGGCAGGATTATGGTGGCCTACTCGTCATTCAGATGTTATGGATATGATTGTTGTAGTTGTGATATTTTCCAACACATAGGGAAACCATCTCGATGGGATGAATATCACTGGTACCACATGTAACTTTGTTGGTGTTCAATAAATGGGTTGTTTATTTTGTGGGTCCTATTAATCCACTAGTTATACAGACATGTGCAAGGTATATAATTAATGCTAAATATTATTTAACCAGATGGGCTGGAGCAGCACCAGTTAATTGTACTGCATCGATTATTGCCAGATTTTTGTTCGACCATGTGGTGACTAGGTTTGGTTGTCCAAAATTTTTAATAAGTGACCAAGGTACGTACTTTGTTAATCAGTTGATTGATAAATTAACTGAATAATTTCAAATCCAACACCGGAAGACAACTCCATATGATACACAGACAAATGGAGTTGTTGAAGCCTTTAACAAATTTTTTGAGGATGCACTAACTAAGATCTATAATGTAAATCATGATGAATGGGATCAAAAAATACCCGTAGTTTTATGGGATTATCGCACGACATGTAAGAAAATCCTAGGGAACACTCCATTCCGACAAGTTTATGGGAAGGAGGTTATTATGACAATAGAATATATTGTACCTAACCTAAGAATAACTACAATTCTAAGATGACAGATGTGGGTGCAATTGAAGAAATATTATCTCAGCTGCTACATTTGGAAGAAGATATTTTCATTGCAAGCTATCATCAGGGAGTCGAGAAAGAGCGACATAAGGCTTGGAATGACCACCACATTAAGTTCAATCTATTTTAGCCATGTGACTTTGTTCTTCTCTATGACAGTAAGTTTTTAAAACATATTGGTAAGCTCCATACAAATTGGTTGGGACCATATGTTGTCACTCATGTTACTAAGGGGGGTGCACTTCAGTTACAGAAGTTAGATACACCCTTCGATGGGTAAATGGGAGTAGGATAAAACCTTATAAGGATAGTTGTACTTCACTCGACTGAGTCGGTATTGATTGAACTTGTACATAAAAAAAATTGGGGGGGGGGGATCTTGTATACAAGTTTGAAATTGTCCTTTGAAGTCTGTAAGGTTTGTCACAAGTTAAAGTTCTATCGCAGTTAAATTTGGGTTTGCATAATATTTTGGCGGCGTGCTTTTCTGTCAAGTCTGTAATTAATGAATAATAATTCTCTGCTTTTATGGTGAGTGAAGTGATGGATTTAATGGAACTCTGTCATAAATTTTCGAATAGATTTCAATATCCAAAGGGATTAGCCACCACCTTTGTCAATTTATTGTAGACCCACATCATTGGCCGATTTTTCATATGTGTAGATCTATATAAGCTCCAAACGAAATTCAGTTGCCTCATTGTAACGAAGTTTGAAGTTTCTTGAGCAAAAAAACTATCTACAACTCGTTGTGTCCAAATTTTTCTACAATGGATATTCATGTGTCAAGTTCAAGCACCACTAAAGGTTCAGGTGTGGAGGATCCACATTCCATACCCATTATTGAGGAGGCACCAAATGTTGTCTCGCGACCAATCCATTTTAATTCACCGAGGAAGAAGTGAACAACTCACTGGGTCAATCCCCTTGAAGAGATTTTTAAAGAGACACATGATGCTGAAGCTTCAGGGCCTGGTTCAAAAACGAACAGGGAAGGATGATGCTCCCAATGTGGTCATTCGCAAGAATGCCAAGTATCCACTGGTTAAGTCAGCCATCCTGCGAGGTGTGCATGACACAACATACATTATGCCTAATTTTAAGAAGCTAACATTTGCAAACCATGACTTGTGGAACGTCCCTGAACTCTAGCTGTCGCGGTTTATGACTTCAAGGCAATTGGTTGAAGGTAGACCTATTCAGTTGGTCCCTATGGATTGGATTCATGGGTTGGAGAAGTCGAGCATTTTGTACTTGATGTACATGCCTCACTTTGGTCGCACTATTGAGGTTAAAACATGTGTGAAGCAACCTATGGTATGTTTCCATGGTGGTTGTTTGTGGGTGGATAACCATATTTGAATTGATGTTGAATTGATTTCTACTATAACTGGGTTTCCCAAAGTGGGAGTTGATCCAACACCATTTTTTGCTGGTAAGTAGTAGAACTTGATCCTTTTCGCTCACATTAAATAGAAGTAAAATATTACACGGTATAAGAGGGGGTATTCCATTTCCTTTATCAATGATCAAGGTGTTTGGTTTGCGTCCAAAGTATTGTCTAGTAAGTTATTAAGGAAGATGTGGTTGAACCAGTGCACTGTTGGCACCATCGTCACAACTAAGAAATGTGCTACTGGAGTCTAAATGAATTGGTCCATGTTTTTGCTGAATGAATGATTGGAGGACATTATCGATGCATAGGAAAAAGGTATCCCTTTCACTTATTCCTGGTTGCTAGTATTGATCTCTTTTTTCTCATGGGCAGAGCCACCCAACTCTCAGGGGATGGAAGTGAATGTCCCATGTTGTGGGGCACGGTATCATAATTTATGGTACAAGGAGAAGAACCAGTGGTGACAAATGGAAATCAATATTGAATTTTACATGCATGCTGATGCACTGAGGCATCATATTGGAAGTCAATCAGGAATTACTGCAGAAATTGTCCAACAGTATAGAAATGTGATCAAATTTATTGCATGGGCTCACCATTTGCATATTCAAACGTAATGATACCCCCAACATCAATGGTTAACCACTGCATTTTGACTAGCCGAGGAGGAACTTTATGTAATAATTCAGGATGGGCCTGAAGATTGGAATCATCCTATTGCAGATGACCAGTTATCTGCTGAAACTGAACCATGATAGGAGGGCATGTCGGGAACTCAATAAATCCCCCCCAAGATGAAGACAACCCACCTAAGTTGCATCTCGATCTTGATGGGGAATCAAGTGCAACACCGATGGATCTAGATTTGGGGGAAAACAGGAAAGTTGTTGAAGGGAACAAAAAGTGAAAGGCCGCCAGATATCCCCCTGTCGGACTTACTAATGATGACTAAAACTTACTGACAGACATAATGATGAAGGTTTCCAATGAAAAATGTCAAAATTTTGATAGTCGACACATATAATTTTTTGGGAGCGTTATCAATTTACTTCAGACTCTCTATGTTGTTGTAAGGGAAGTCAAGGTTGCGATCATACGGGCCTTGTCCAAGCCGCAGGAAGCTGGTCCAACTGGGGATTGGATGGATAAAATGCAACCACCTTGAAAACATCGTAAGGTTCAATTTATTCCTAAATAACTTGACTTGAGCACACCAGGATATAATAACATGATTTCAGATATTGGTTATGTCAGCATAGACCTCTCTGTGCTACCTAGTTTTTCACTGCATAACATACAGTAGGTTGTAGTCAACAAAATTAAGGCAAGGGAACATATGGTGTATGATCAGTTGAAGCAGTCGAAGAACACCATATATTCACTCTAGAACCAGTTGGAGGAGACATAGAAGCATGCACAAAGGTGGCAACATGATATGTAGAGACTTGAGAAAGTTATCTCCCTTGCCTTCCATGAAATTCCAAAGGTTGGGATTACACCCGACATGATCCTTGACGCTGATATCATTAGAATAGGGGAAGTTGCTACCGACTTACAACATAGAAATGCATAATTAGAAGCTAAGCTTCTTCCTAGTACACCTCTTGAAGTACTGCAAGAGTGACAAAAGGTAGTTGATGAGGATATACAACAAATTCAAGAGTATGATGCACATTGTGCTAAGGCATATGCACAGGTTTCCCATGCATGGGAAGCCTTGATGGATGATGTTGAGATGCAGGACATAACAAAGAAACTTCATCCAACATAGTCGAATATGGATGGGTTAAGGAACTCATGGAAAACATTTCCCCCGGTCGAGAAGATGAGTAAGAAAATTGATCTCAAAGTCTTACAGTAGTAGGTTGCTAAACTCTGGACACAACAACAATGCATAACAAATCGTGTCATGGAGCTTCAAGGTGAAGCAGAGTAGGTCATAGTGACCATTCATTCGATGCATGTTAAAGTGTTAAAGTTTGTAGAGATGACTGAGGTGGAAAGTTCAAAACATATCAGTTATGAACTTGTGGAAAGAATTGCTAAATTCAAGGAAGATGTTCAGCGATAGGAAAAGGATGTGATGAAAATCTTCCAAGATTTTCAAGGTAAGCTGAATGCGACAGAGGCTTCTATCTAAAGTGGCTTGGGATGAGCCAAATTTGAGTGTTGGGGTCCTGTTGGACCTAGGTAAGTTGCATAAAGTATTGTATATTAGTTTGGAGAAGCCCATTCGAGGTGTGAACAGGGTTTCAACGGAGTGAAGACGGAAATGGTTGGGTCCATATTTTTGGGAAATTTTTGGGGAGACATTAAATGTATGTGGTGAGTTTGTTAGAAAATTTGTCCACTTCTGGGTAGTGGGTGAGGGATATAAAATTGAACTTCAGATCCTATAAAAGTGTATAGGTTGGGATTAAGGGATTCATAAGATAAGATAGATCCAGTAGAGGTTAAGTAATGAATAAATCTATAATAATGTATGTTGTAGTGTAAAGAATGAATAAGAGTCGCGGAGATAATGCAATGTTGTTTTGCAATTTTTGTGTGTAGATGTAATGTAATGGAGAGTTGGGGATATGTCGACAGGCTACGTGCACAAACCAAAGTATTGAAGACACGACTCATGCAAAATGGAGAACGCTTTTGTGGTTTTCTCCCATATGGGTTTTTTAATGTTCCCAAGTCTGAGATGCAAACCTGAACACTAACTATTGCTGCAAATTAAAGAAAATTTATGATATGAAATTACAACCACTTAGTGTATCTTTAGACTGGGTAATTCAAGGTGTTTTGCAGGAAAATTTGCAGACATGGGAGTAGGAAGGGGAAAGAAACCAAATGTAAGTTCAGAACAGTGAATTCATTTCCCCTAACACATTTATATTGAGGACCATTCAGGTTTCAAAATCTGCTATGCGGAAACTTAATCCCCCATTTCTGGGTCACCCAACCGTGAAACTAGGGAGATTTATTTAGTACTTTCAACCATGGGCTTGAGGAAATGCGTGGAGGTGTTTTATGAAATTTATGTATCATAAAATAAGTTTCATGATAGTTTGGAATAGTTCTGGAGCAGATTGAAGAGTTTAGGAGTGAATTGGGGGTTTTATGCAATTTTGCACTAGGAAAGTCTTGTGCAATGGAGGCTCCCAAAACACTGTACAAACTCAATGAATTTATGATATGGAAGTATTTATGGGTATGTGGGTCTGTCAGTGACACATATCAACTTACAGAATAAAAAATTACTAAATACAACTCTCTGAATTGAAAGAACAACGAGACTAGTCAAATTTAACTAATAATCTAGCTAGGGTGTGTAAGTAGACATTATAAATGCATTTGAAAGAGACTAATACATAATATTACAACATATTAAAACATACAAACTCATTCCCATGAACAAGGCTCACTTATTACTGCACTAGAATTCTCAAATCCTTCATTTTGATGACTAGCCAAGCTTATACATGGAAATCTGAGTATGCAAACTTAATGAAAAATGTTATTGCAACATGACAGAGATAAATAAAAGTATTTATCAGCTGGTACACATCAGAAATAAATATATTAACTGAAAATTACATCAGAGTACTCAAAATGATGGGAATGAGGCCCAAAATTGGACACGAGAGAGACTAAGAGCGTAGGTGAAGCTTGGGCTTCGCTGGAACTTGACTTGAATAAGATGGAGGCTGCAAAAGATGACTGATAAGACTTCACTGGATGAACATTATGTGCTCCATACTTTCAAATATAAGGGAATGAGAATGGAGGAGTGGGTAAAGGAATATTTCGGGCTCATCTCCCAAAGCTCTGAGTTGCATCACTCAAAAAACTATGCTCACATAACATTACTCAATTAATTCATCAACCAAACTGTGTGAATGATATTGAATTGTTCTTTAATAGATATTTGGGTGACCTATTTATAAATTAGACGAAATAGGTGACCTGTGAGAGCAATTCAACACCTAAATCCCTAACCCTAGCCATGTCATGCACCCTCCTTGAGCAAATTGGAATGTAGGACCATGTGGAGATGTTTCCCTATCCAATTCATCGAACTAACTTAGCAACTGCACCCTCCTTAGTCAAAGAGTTTCTCCTTTTATCCCTAACAGCTTTATGCTTTTCCCTGCTTTTGAGATTTTGTCTCCAAAAGGAAAATGTGCCATCCTTTTCCAAAACTTTCCTGCTTTTGTTCTGACATCTTTTCTGAGTCTCCAAAAGGAAACTGCGCCTTTCTTTGCCAAAAATTTCCTACTTTTTTTATGACAACTTTTGTCATAGATCTTTGGCACTTTCCCTTTTTTTCTCTGATTGCTTTTGTCATAGAGTTTCCACTTTCTTGATCTCCTCCCTTGGCAAGTTGGATTTCCAATTGTGCTTGACATGTCAAGCTCAATTCCACATGTTATTTGCACAATAATTAATTAATGGAAATAATTAAAATCAAGTACATGCCTTAATAATAATTATTTAGCAAAATTTCCCTAGGAAACTTAATTAATTCCACTTAGTCCCTCTAGGTGTTTAGCATGGTCCACACTTTTGTTGGTCCAAAATTTGGAGACATGACAGTCCTCCCCTCCCAAATTTGCTTGTTCTTAAGTAGAAGCACTCCAGAGTACTGCAAATTTGTCCACCATGTAGGAGAACTGGAGCATGAACTCATGTGCAAAAAAAGGTTGACTTGCTCCATCAAGCCAACATGTAAAGTTTCCCCCAAAAAATCAATTCCAGGTTCCCATTGCTTGCATTGAACCCCCTTTAGTGAGAATTCCTTCCCACACAATTTATCAGACAAAAATATTCCTAGATCCCATTTAAAAAACTGTAAGTATCCAAACATTAGCATCCACCATAAAAAAATGTTATCACAGGAAATGAGATTCATGATGTGGAAACCATACCAATGCACTAAAAATTGGAGTCTCTCAATGCAAAATCGAAAATATGTGAGACTTCCCCACCCAACATCAAGTTCTTTATATGCTTGATGCACACTAGCATTGAAGCTCACAGTTTTGTTGCTACAATGAAATATGTGTGAGTCCCATGTCCAACCCCAATGAGTATAGGCATCATCCAACCAATAAGGATGCCCAAACTGCTCATAATAAGATGATGCATCACAATTATCTCAAAAATTGCAAGCAGGAAAAACAAATTAGTGTCCCCTCATCTAACCTGAGAAGGTATTGACACTCCAACAAAAAGGTCCATGCAAACACTTCCAATGGCTCGACTCTCTGCCACTGGTCAAAGGGTACAATAATCCATACAACTGTGTGGATTTCCTCCACCAGGACCACCTTATGCAATATATTTTTCCCATCAACCCCTCTAGGTAGTTTGCTTGCTCAATTGCCTTCCACTTGTGATGAGTATAAATTTTTCTGCAAGAAGACTCCATGTGTGACATGTAAACTTCCACCCAATCCATATGTGGCTAAATGGAATCAAGTGACAACAATATGTGCCTCTGTGGCAGCTAGGAGGGTAATGTTGCATTCAACAAGTCATTATGAACACCTAGGAAATCCTCCAGCTCTTCCTGTTGCACCAATAAGGAAAAATCCTTATCCCAATCTCTATCCCCACTTGATGAAGCTGAAATAGAGGTGTGGGTAGAAATGTGAATCAGATCTCTACAATACTTATCCACCCAACTTATGTCTGCCTCTTCTTCCTCAATGGCTGATCCAACTGAGGTGATCTCATCTGTCTCTTCAATGGAGAAGAGACTCTCTCTCCAGAAAATAGATCCAGTTTTCTCTGGAAAAGGTCAAGTGCTTGGTTTCGATTAGGCTTGTTTGCCCAATTCTCAAGTACATGCAAAACCAAGTGCATCTCATGATCCACCATCTCATGAGATTCCTCCATATTTTCAAGAATGAAATCAGCCTTGTTGGGCCTCGAGACATAAGGGAAGAATTCATGTAGAATTATGCCTAAGTATGGAAGAAAACCACAAAGGAGAAAAGAAAGGAGATACAACAGAGGAATTAGTATCAAAGGAAAGGGAATAATGCTATGACAAAATAAGGAAATTGAAGAAGAAGACAAAGAAAAGGCGCGGGACGAGGAAGCTGCACCAGATTAGTAAGCCACAACTGAAGGATAGAGCAAGAGACTAGATGACATGGTGGAATATTCACAGAATCAAGTGTGCAGATAAGGTAACGACCAAAAAATGATAACTTACGATCTCAGTTGGAGCCAACAAAAACCACACGCATAAAGGCATCTTTGTAAGCCAGACCGATAACACCTTTTTGGTTATGTATTGCTAGAATAGGAAAGACAACCTATTGGCTGAAGATAGTAAGTCAACTGGGATAGCGGCTGAAGCTGTGTCTGTTAGAGTCTGTATCAATTCAGTATTGAGTATGTAACAAGCATGTATGGGAGTTATATCGAGTATGTAATAGGAATATAAACGAAGGAACCCAAACTATAATTGGGTTAGATAGTTTTGAGTTGATTAGCTGATACAACAATTTTGAGTAAGTCTCTAGACTCTTGGAAAATATGCTTGAGCTAGATAGATAGTTTTGGTTAATGAATATGGATCACTGAGTGCATCAGAGTAGTGGTTCTGCAGCTGAGTGCGTAGATAGGTAGAGAAGGTCGGGTCGATCCAGGCCGTGTGCAGATCGCTAAGTAGGAGTAGAGTAGAGTGAGAAAGAGAGAAGATCAAAGAGCACAAGAGGGAGGAAAAGTCTGTAAATATAGAAGATAATATATTAAACATAGTCTACAACTTTGTGTGCAGACAAAAAAGGTGCATCTATTTCCTCATGCCAATGCTAGATGAAGAGCACCTTGTGGTTTTTTCCCTGATGGGTTTCCACGTTACATGTTGTGTATATGTGTGAATGTTGAGTAGCTTAGTTAAATTCATAAATGTTGTGTTCAATGATTGATTGATTATTGTGTTGCAAACATATAAATGTGTGAATTTCTTGTTATAGTAATGGATATGCCCATGATTTCTGTTCACTGTGTGTTTGTGTGAGATTGCATAAATAAGGATTGAATCATAACTTGGCATTGAGCACTGTGCAAAATAGTATCACACCTTACTAGTCTTCGTTGGAAAACCTTGGTGTAGATCCAATGTACTAAAACACCCTCCCGCACAAACTGTAGAAACACAGTTATGGAAGTTACCCATAAGGACTGAGATATCTCGGGTGAGATGGCATCTGTGTCACAGGTGCTTCCAGCTGAGCTTTGCTTTGTCAGGCTGATATCTTGGGTTTTGTTGTGCTGACCAAGAAGGGGTTGAACCTGGGTAGGGATAGAGAGAGATAAAAAGTCAACAAATGGTTCCCTTGTCGTGACCTTAAAGTGTTGTGGCGAGGGATATGTTCTGGAAACCAACGAAACCGGAGATCTAAGACTGGGTGGACGCTAAAGAGCTAGTGTTTGCTCGAAAAGAAAGTGAAGGATATTGGTGGACACCGAAAAAGTGGTTAGAATGGTACATTTATTCATACATTCATGAGTTTTTCTTTGTCTAGTTTCCCATTGTTGTGTATGAGTGGTTGTGTAAGCTAGAAACCCAACAAAAGAATTTCAAAGGCGGAGAACCGAAAGAGTGGAGTCTATTCTTAATCAAGCTGTTGAAGAGAATAAACAATCCTATATCAAGGGCTATGGAATTTTGGGTATACAATATCATAGATGGATATATTACTGAGTTTTTTGTTGATACAATAAGCTCATACAGTGAGGCAGTGCGAAATTTTTTCCAAGGACCACGCAACAGATACCTGTTATCTTTAAAGACGTGGATAAAAATGCTCTTATGTGAAAAAGGAATTATGTGAATGATAGATTGAATAACAAGGGGTGGCTATGTCTCAGCAGAACCCTAGAGTGAGATGTTCCCAGGAGAAAGTGGAACTGAAATAGAGCCATGATTTTTAAGAAGTGGAAGAAGATTCGGGTCTGGCAAAATACGAAAAACTTTGTTCGGGTAAGGGAGTTGCATCACAAAGCAAGAAGAAGAGGGCTACAATTTTGCATTGTGCTTAGATGAATGCTCTTGTGATGAGGAAGAGAAATATCAGCTGATCTCAGAAGGTGATGAAGAGTCCAAAGAGTTGACTGAAGATCCAGAACAAGAACTTGTGCACAACTCACCTATAGTACGAGAGGTAAGATCGTGAGACCTGTCTCCATGTATTTCTGTAAATACGAGTATTACTAATGGTGTAAATAGCGGACAAGGAAGTCCAATTAGTACAAATTTTGTGCCGAATGTAACAATAGTCAATACAGATACAGTCAATCCAATGGCTGGAACTAACATTAAGCTCCCAATATTCAATGGGAATGGGTTGGACGACCCATAACAACATTGTTTTCTTTGTGACGCTATCTAGACTGTACGATAGATCCAAGATGAGAATGCTAAGAAATCACAGCTGATCATGATGCTACGAGGTCGTGCGCTAGACTGGTATATGAAGTTTTCCATAGTACCAATAAGAGTTGTCCCAAAATAAATCAACGAGATTCGACTTGGTTTGATTGATGAATTTAAAAAAACTGAAGTATGAATCCAACGCATCACCGAGATCAAAGAGATCAAGCAGCTACTGACGGAATCTGTTTGGGATTTTGACCAGATATTTAAGACATTAATGGCCAAAGTGAGTTTCCAAATGTCGGATGTGCAACACAAGGAATGTTTTATTGCCTCCTTGTTACCACATATCTGAATGTTGTTGATGCAACAGAAACTTGTGTCATAGATAGAGGCTCTGGAAATAGCAATGAAGTTAGAATCCTCGCTAGTTGGGTACACTTGCTCTAGAATGATGCAAATACAGTCACAGCTGACCAATCTTACGATGTAGCTCTAGGACATTAAAATAGGTAAGGAAGTTCCAGAGAAACTATAGTGTACAAGATGCAGAATCGATGGACACCATAAAGATAATTTCCCGATGCTGATGAACTATGTCGCAACAGGTGTGCTGAACCCATTAAAAACCCAAGCAATTCCTTGGTATAGAGTATGTTAGGATATAGGTCACAAGTCCAAAGAATGTCTGTACTTACATAATATTGTAAGTGCACCCACTAGTATGTATTGTAATTTTGTAGATCAGTAGGTCATGATGAAAAAGACTACAGAGCACTTTAGGTGCAGTAAGAGAAAATGATGGATACATTCTTAATGAAAAATGATGAACAAATGCAAGCTGAATGAGCACAACCTCAGTATCATCCTGCGTAGTATCAACAACAACAATATCCTCAACCACAATACCAGCTGAATCAGTATCCTCAACAACAAAAAATATCCTCCGCAAAGGGGGATGGGAACTTTACAGGTCAAGGACAACAACAAGGAGGAGGATTTGGTTGAGGAAGAGGCCAAGTTGTATGTTATAATTGTGGAAATCCAGGACACTTTTCTCGAGATTGTCAAAGTACTACAAAAAATTGTACATATTGTAAAGCATTTGATGACACTCTCGAACACTGTCCGCAGTTTATTGCGAAATGGCAGGATAGAACTATCGTTAACCCCAACCCAGTGCAGAATCCAAATCCAAACCCCAATACGAATATTCAAATGATTTTTTCCAAACCAAGACAACCCAACCTTGCTGTAGTCACAAGAGGAGGTGTTGCTATGGGAGCAAACCAAAATACACTATAAGGACAACTACAGGTGCGACTTGTGACACAAAATAAAGCTCCACTAGATATTCAAAAATAGAAGGAAATGTTCTTGGAGATGCGATAAGACTTTGTTAATACGAATCAGCCGTCGACATCTGGGCAAGTTAGAGCTATGCCTAAATGATTTGAACAACTAATCAGGAAGCTTCCAATAAAAAAGGTTAGTAAGCTCAAAGAATTTTTCAAAATTTATTTAGCACTAATCCATGATAAAGATGTTGTCACAGAATTGACAACACTCATAGAAGAAACCTCAAAAGAACTGCGACATGAGAAAAGAGTCAATCATATCGGGAGAAAAGTGAAGACATGCCAAGAACTGTGTATGAATGCGTAGATAGGAGAATATGATATGGACTATATCATACTAGATTTGGGCTCGGATGTCAATATATTGACAAGACAGACATGGGAGAGCATGAACAAGTTGCGACTGGAATGGTCTCCTATTCAAGTAAGTCTTGCAAACCAGTTGAAGGTTCTACTGATCAGTAGACTATCCCAAGTACCTATGGAAGTCAAAGGCTTAAGGACATATGCTGACTTCGAAGTCATTGAAATTGTCGATGACACAAACCCATATCATGCACTTATAGGAATTGATTGGGTAGTAGAAAACCAAACTATTATAAAGTTCAAGAAAAGGATTTTATCTTTTGGATATTATGAGATAAGAGTGGTTGCACCCATTGATCCGCTTGAAGGACAACGATATTATTATCAACCCAAATGGCACTTCTCTATCCGAGTGCCGACATTTCTTATGTTGGTACACACAAGGACATTTTAGGATTGAAGTTTGCCAAAACACTATAGATGGGCATGACTTGGGATGTATTTACCCTTGAACCAGCTTGCCATATTATTTTTCTAAGTCTTGAGCTTCGTACGCGACTATATCCATTGCAACTCGCATACATACACGACTATGTCCATTTGCAACTCACATACTGTACGTGACTATTTACATTGCCACTCGCGTACATCAGCATACGTGGGTTTACTTTAAGCAACTCATGTGTCATATGCGGGTTGCCTATATCAATAGTTGCGTACATCTTGATTCGACCTTAAAAAATATAAAACACGATTAATGGAGATTAGTTGGGCCCTAATCATTAACTATCCTAACTGTTTCAACCTCCTCAACCTTCAAAACCACTCTATTTTCCAAAGTATAAATAGAGGCCTTGGGGAGGGCATTAATCAATCAAGATTGGAGAGAAAAGTTATGCTGGTGATATATCTTTAAAAGTCTTGGAGTAGCAGAACTTAGAGTCCTTTGGTTGCAGAGGAGTCCTTGTCTCAGAAGCTGGGTTGTACTTTTATCTCATTCATTGATTGTTAATAAAGATAATTCTTCTTCCAACATTGTGTTGAGTCTCTTTCATGTATCATGGTTAATGAATATTCTTGATTATGTATTGGATATATTGTTTCTTTAACATCTTATATATACATGCATAAGATAGTACTTGGAGAAATTTCTCTTTACAGGTGAAGGAGGTGCATCCCTGGAAGCTTTGGAGAGAAGAGGAATGGAAAAAGATCCATCATGGATCAACCGTCGGTAATCAGGTAAGTCAAGACTTTCTTCCTATTTCCTTTCCATTCTCTGTTAAAGCTGATTGTCTGCAAGGTTAATAGTAAGTTGGTAACCCTAGACACTAGGTTACAAGGGTGCTTAATCCTGAACAACAGAACTGACGACTCCACTAGGGAATCTGATCATGTCTCCTACATGACAGATAAGTCTAGTTGTACTATCTACAAAGTTAAAAGCTGCCTTGGGTCATCTTTGTGTCGTGTTAATTGTTCAAGGATTTAACCCTGTATCTGATATATATCCTGATTCTATCATTGTCCTATCTGTTATTACTTACGTTTCCCTTCCTTTACCCAGTTCCTAGTCACTCTTGTGATCTATTGGAGGATCTATTGCCTTCCGCATCACAGTATGGTTCCGCATAAGCACTTCCTGATGACGAAGACCTAGAGTTTTTGACGATCGTACCTTAGGATTCACTTTCATTATTGGTGAATTCCTTTTCTTTAGTTGTCAATTATCACCTATTGGTTGACAATTTGTTGAATCCTATCCATGTTCGACTTCAATAACATCTATTCACATGGCTTGGGTTGTACTGGTTCTTTGGGATTTTTGACGAAGACATTAGGTTCATATATATGGACTAGGTTGTGCAAGATTATGTTGTGATCACTTACACAACTTCCAGATCTTTGAAGACTCATCATTATTGTATATTGTGGCTTCGATCCACCTTTGTAATATACGTGGTTTTGTACCCGTATCATATGATGTACTCAAATATTATAAAGGAGCTAGTGTTCTAGTATATTGAACATAGCATCCTCAGATATGATTTTGAATATGACATTATTATGTATTTGTTTCAGGTATTACCTTTTCTCCATTGGACTTCTGAGTTCTCCAAGATAATGATTATAATGTATTTCAGCCATCATTTCCCTCTGACCTCACACATTAGGGGGAGGGGGCATCTGTTATCAACCCAAATGGCACTTCTTTGTCCGAGTGCCAACATTCCTTATGTTGGTACACAAAAGGACATTTTAGGATTGAAGTTTTGCAAAACACTATAGATGGGCATGACTTGGGATGCATTTACCCTTGAACCAGATTGCTATATTATTTTTCTAAGTGTTGAGTTGCGTACGCGACTATGTCCATTGCAACTCGCGTACGTACATGACTATGTCCATTTGCAACTCGCGTACTGTACACGACTATTTACATTGCAACCTGCGTACATCAGCGTATGCAGGTTTCCTTTAAGCAACTCGCGTGTCATACGTGGGTTGCCTATATCAATAGTCACGTACATCTTGATTCGACCTTAAAAAATATAAAACATGATTAATGGAGATTAGTTGGGCCCTAAGCATTAACTATACTAACTGTTTCAACCTCCTCAACCTTCGAAACCACTCTATTTTCAAAAGTATAAATAGAGGCCTTGGGGAGGGCATTAATCAATCAAGATTGGAGAGCAGAGTTATGCTGGTGATATATCTTCAGAAGTCTTGGAGTAGCAGAACTCAGAGTCCTTTGGTTGCAGAGGAGTCCTTGTCTTAGAAGCTGGGTTGTACTTTTATCTCATTCACTAATTGTTAATAAAGATAATTCTTCTTCCAACATTGTGTTGAGTCTCTTTCATGTATCATGGTTAATGAATATTCTTGATTATGTACTGGATATATTGTTTATTTAACCTCTTATATATACATGCATAAGATAGTACTTGGAGAATTTGCTCTTTACAGGTGAAGGAGGTGCATCCTTGGAAGCTTTGGAGAGAAGAGGAACGGAAGAATATCAAGCTTGGATCAACCGTCAGTAATCAGGTAAGTTAAGACTTTCTTCCTATTTCCTTTCTGTTCTCTGTTAAAGCTGATTGTCTGCAAGGTTAGTAGTAAGTTGGTAACCCCAGACCCTAGGTTACAAGGGTGCTTAAACCTGAACAACAGAATTGGCGACTCCACTAGGGAATCTTATCATGTCTCCTACATGACAGATAAGTCTAGTTGTACTATATACAAAGTTAAAAGCTTCCTTGGGTCATCTTTGTGTCGTGCTCACTGTTCAAGGATTTAACCTCGTATCTGATCTATATCCTGATTCCATCATTGTCCTATCTGTTATTACTTGCATTTCCCTTCCTTTACCCAGTTCCTAGTCACTCTTGTGATCTATTGGAGGATATATTGTCTTCCTCATCATAGTATGGTTCCACATCAGCACTTCCTGACGACGAATACCTAGAGTTTTTAACGATCGTACCTTAGGATTCACTTTAATTATTGGTGAATTCCTTTGCTTCAGTTGTCAATTATCACCTATTGGCTGACAATCTGTTGAATCCTATCCATGTTAGACTTTAATAACATCTATTCACATGGCTTGGATTGTACTGGTTCTTTGGGATTTTTTACGAAGACATTAGGTTCATATCTATGGACTAGGTTGTGCAAGATTATGTTGTGATCACTTACATAGCTTCTAGATCTTTGAAGACTCGTCATTATTGTATATTGTGGCTTCGATCCACCTTTGTAATTTACTTTGTTTTGTATCCATATCATATGATGTACTCAAATATTGTAAAGGAGCTAGCGTTCCAGTATATTGAACATAGCATCCTCAAATATGATTTTGAATATGACATTATTATGTATTTGTTTCAGGTAATACCTTTGCTCCATTGGATTTCTGAGTTCTCCAAGATAATGATTATAATGTATTTTGGCCATCATTTCCCTCTGACCTCACAAATTAGGGGGCATCTGTTATCAACCCAAATGGCACTTTTCTATCTAAGTGCCGACATTCCTTATGGTGGTACACAAAAGGACATTTTAGGATTGAAGTTTGCCAAAACACTATAGATGGGCATTACTTGGGATGCATTTACCCTTGAACCAGCTTGATATATTATTTTTCTAAGTGTCGAGGTTCGTATGTGACTATCTCCATTGCAAATCGCGTACGTACGTGACTATGTCCATTTGCAACTCGCGTATTGTATGTGACTATTTACATTGCAACCCGCGTACATCAGTGTACGCGGGTTTCCTTTAAGCAACTCATGTGTCATACATGGGTTTCCTATATCAATAGTTGCGTACATCTTGATTCGACCTTAAAAAATATAAAACATGATTAATGGAGATTAGTTGGGCCCTAAGAATTAACTATCCTAACTGTTTCAACCTCCTCAACCTTTGAAACCACTCTATTTTTCAAAGTATAAATAGAGGCCTTGGGGAGGGAATTAATCAATCAAGATTGGAGAGAAAATTTATGTTGGTGATATATCTTCAGAAGTCTTGGAGCAGCAAAAATCAGATTCCTTTGGTTGCAGAGGATTCCTTGTCTAAGAAGTTGTGTTGTACTTTTATCTCATTCACTGATTGTTAATAAAGAGAATTCTTATTCCAAAATTGTGTTGAGTCTATTTCATGTATCATGGTTAATGAATATTCTTGATTACATATTGGATATATTGTTTATTTAACATCTTATATATACATGCATAAGATAGTACTTGGAGAATTTGCTCTTTACAGGTGAAGGAGGTGCATCCCTGGAAGCTTTGGAGAGAAGAGGAACGAAAGAATATCAAGCTTGGATCAACCGTCGGTAATCGGGTAAGTCAAGACTTTCTTCCTATTTCCTTTCTATTCTCTGTTAAAGCTGATTGTCTGCAAGGTTAGTAGTAAGTTGGTAACCCCAGACCCTAGGTTACAAGGGTGATTAATCCCGAACAACATAACTGGTGACTCCGCTGGGGAATCTGATCATGTCTCCTACATGACATAATAGTCTAGTTGTACTATCTACAAAGTTAAAAGCTGCCTTGGGTCATCTTTGTGTCGTGCTCATTGTTCAAGGATTTAGCCTTGTATCTGATATATATCCTGAATCCATCATTGTCCTATCTGTTATTACTTGTGTTTCCCTTCCTTTGCACCAGTTCCTAGTCACTCTTGTGATCCATTGGAGGATCTATTTCCTTCCTCATCACAGTATGGTTCCGCATCAGCACTTCCTGACGACGAAGACCTAGAGTTTTTGACGATCGTACCTTAGGATTCACTTTCATTATTGGTGAATTCCTTTGCTTTAGTTGTCAATTATCACCTATTGGTTGACAATCTGTTGAATCCTATCCATGTTTGACTTCAATAACATCTATTCACATGGCTTGGATTGTACTGGTTCTTTGGGATTTTTGACGAAGACCTTAGGTTCATATCTATGGACTAGGTTGTGTAAGATTATGTTGTGATCACTTACACAGCTTCCAGATATTTGAAGACTCATCATTATTGTATATTGTGGCTTTGATCCACCTTTGTAATATACGTGGTTTTGTACCCGTATCATATGATGTACTCAAATATTGTAAAGGAGCTAGTGTTCCAGTATATTGAACATATCATCCTTAGATTTGATTTTGAATATGACATTATTATGCATTTGTTTCAGGTACTACCTTTGCTCCTTTGGACTTCTGAGTTCTCCAAGATAATGATTATAATGTATTTTAGCCATCGTTTCTCTCTGACCTCACACATTATGGGGTATCTGTTATCAATCCAAATGGAACTTTTCTATCTGAGTGCCAACCCTTATGTTGGTACACAAAAGGACATTTTAGGATTGAAGTTTTCCAAAACACTATAGATGGGCATGACTTGGGATGCATTTACCCTTGAACCAGCTTTCCATATTATTTTTCTAAGTGTTGAGTTGCGTACATGACTATCTCCATTGCAACTTGCGTAGGTATGCGACTATGTCCATTTGCAACTCGCGTACCGTACGTGACTATTTACATTGCAACCCACATACATCAGCATACGCGAGTTTCCTTTAAGCAACTCGCGTGTCATACGTGGGTTGCCTATATCAATAGTCGCGTACATCTTGATTCGACCTTAAAAAATATAAAACATGATTAATGGAGATTAGTTGGGCCCTAATCATTAACTATCCTAACTGTTTCAACCTCCTCAACCTTCGAAACCACTCTATTTTCCGAAGTATAAATAGAGGCCTTGGGGAGGGCATTAATCAATCAAGATTGGAGAGCAAAGTTATGCTGGTGATATATCTTTAGAAGTCTTGGAGCAGTAGAACTCAGAGTCCTTTGGTTGCAGAGGAGTCCTTGTCTCAGAAGCTGGGTTGTACTTTTATCTCATTCACTGATTGTTAATAAAGACAATTCTTCTTCCAACATTGTGTTGAGTCTCTTTCATGTATCATGGTTAATGCATATTCTTGATTATGTACTAGATATATTGTTTATTTAACCTCTTATATATACATGCATAAGATAGTACTTGGAGAATTTTCTCTTTACAGGTGAAGGAGGTGCATCCCTGGAAGCTTTGGAGAGAAGAGGAACGGAAGAAGATCAAGCTTGGATCAACCGTCGGTAATAGGGTAAGTCAAGAATTTCTTCCTATTTCCTTTCTGTTCTCTGTTAAAGCTGATTGTCTGCAAGGTTAGTAGTAAGTTGGTAACCCCAGACCCTATGTTACAAGGGTGCCTAATCTTGAACAACAGAACCTATGCATAGCAAAGGGAAAGAAAATTATGTGGACCAACTGTATAATATTATGTCTTCAAAAGAAGATTATATTAACACCATGGCTGATGGAAACCTGAGTTGGCGTAGTGTAATCTCATGCACGTTCGACTCAGGTGAAGCTCTAGAAAATTGGCAAAATAGATGCATGAATTCTCCATGCGCAGATGTGTGAGAATTACAAGATTTGTTTGAAGGGTGGGAGCCAAAGAAAGCACGCTGCCTATGTATGAAGGATTTCCTAATCTTGCATCCTTCTTGGAAGAATTCAAAGAAAAGGTCAGAGAATCACATCGATTGTCCGATTTGGACTATGTGTTGAAAGCTACGCCTATTAGATGGTGGGGTACACATAAACAGTATATCTCCGAATGGCCACAATGTAGGAGACTAATGGAGATCATATTTGGATAAGAGATCAGTTATTCTGATAAAAAATATATAGGACTGACAGATCCTGGTAAGCATATTAAGAACTATCACACGCTTTGGAAAGAATATCCACGACAGGAATGGGTTCACCGATTCATCCACACCTTGGAAATGGTGCCAAGAAGTTGGTACACCTCAGAAGAGGTGCGATGAGGAACCATTAAGGGGGAAATCTTAGCTTTAAACTTTACCAAAACAATTAAATTCACAAGTGAACATCCAACATTCGATGTTGCACTACATGTGATAAAGGAGAAGACCTTTGAAGAGATACCCATTGCAGACACAAATTTCCATCAATGCAGCATAACTATGCATAACTACACAATGTGGTATAATATCACGAAGTATCTGAGTGATAGTGACCCATCCGCCATAATCTCCATGTGTCAGAAGGAATGTGTAAAGCGGAAAGAGATCGCATGTATGAAAATATATGGAACCTTGTTAGACATGACATAAAAAAAAGAAAGTAGCGAGGGGAAAATATGTTATACCAACGTTGCACAACAAGAGAACCAGGTCGCAAGCAGTGCGACAACAGAAGAGGACAACTTTGGTGAAAAACATAAAAATCAACTGAAATGACCCTATCGCAAATCGATACCATAATTGGCATAGTAATCAAGTAAGGTACTGACAGTGTAGTTGTAGGTCATTCATTTGGAAATCATCATAGAACCAAATGGTATACCTTGTATTAATGACGACCATAAATAACAATAATCGTCTTTCTAAGTGCCAGCTCTGTGACAACATCCCAAAAAATTTTCCTTAAATGACCCATGCTGCTACCCCGATCCATTCACAAGAGGGAGTAATTTCTAAGTACAAAATGCTCGTGTGAAGGAAAATATCAGGAATTTGTTGTTTCATAATCCACATTGTTACCATATCCAGAATCATTGTGTCTAGAACCAAAAGAAGCAAGTATTGTAGGTAACTCAATGAGTAGAAACCAGTTCATCTCTATTACGATAGTCGGTGTCAACTCCCCTGTGAGACCTCTATCCACTATTCCCATGCAACGTGGTACAGGACATAGAACCCCAAGGAACCAACCCCGGCCATCGGTAAGACAGGTTCCACTTCTGTCTTCAGAAAAACACAGAATGCAGGAACACAAATTGATCCGAGAGCCTAAAGGGAAGCAACCGATGAAGAAGCTGAGGAACGAGAAAGCTCCAACAACACCACTGGCCTAGGAGGAATAAGAAGAATTTGAAACCAGGAATTTATTGCCGCTTTACACTCCACCAAGAAGGACAGATGCACCACTAGTTACCATCCTAGCCAAGGGCCATGTTACACTTCTAGCACCTAAGAAACCGAAAGATATGAAAGTATTGCGGAATATCATGCCTCAGCTGGTAAACCCGCCCTTTCAAGATTCAGACACCAGTAGAATTAGCGAACTGGATAGGAAGAATTATATGAAGCTAGTCCGAGATTCACTGTAATTTCCAAACTGGTTTGTCCCAATGTAATGGGAACACAGACTAGAACAGTCAATGATACTATCACTTCTCTTCATGCCGCACTTTGGATGGACCAGAGAGGTGGATATTTATGTAAAACAATTGCTGGTAATCTTTCATGTAGGCTTCCTTTGGCTAGAAAAGACGCACTTGATTGATGTTGATCTCATTTCAGCAATCATAGGACTGTCAAGAGCTCAGTGGGACCCTATAGATACCTTTGAGGAAGGAAAACACCCAGACAAGATTACACAGGTTCAGGAAAAGTATGGCCTGGTCAACTCTAGCGAAGAGTTTCTAATATCATCCATCAAGGAACCTGCTACTCATATGGAAGCAACGATATCGACACATAAATTGTTACGAGTCTCGAGACTAAAGCCATGTATTGTAAGAATAGTAATGCTAGTTGTACTCTGTGCAGAAGGAGTACAAATCAATTTATCCCAATTCTTACTTAATGAACTACTCCAGGATGCTGCTTCAGCACAAGAAGAAGGTACTCCTTTCCATTATGCTTGATTGATAATTATGATCTCATTTACTGTGTGGTCTGAGCCCGTAGATTATCAATAGGTATACTTACATGTCCTATGTAGAGGAGCGAGATACCGGAACTTGTGGTTCTCGCCCGACAAAGATTGACAGCTGAGTAGTGACACTGAATTCTTTGTCCATAATGAAGCCTTGATGAACTTGGTGAAGTAGCAAGTAAGGCTTAGTGGAACTACCAAGTTCATATTTCAACAGATTGTCAATTTTCAATTAGCACCCCACAATGTATACATCCAACCATGCCGAGACCCCCGAGGACAGTGGTTTCCAACATAATATATGCTCACGATGGAAGATCTAGATACCATTATCAGTGATTGTCTAGAAGATTGGAAGCATGAAGGATCACCACCCCTCAGAAAGAAGAGTACCCAACAAGCATATGTGACAATGCCAGTTCAAGCTCAACCCAATCAGCCTCAGAATGAGCCACTGCTAGAGCACCAACAAAAGGATGCACAGAACAAAGAAGTACAAAGAGAACCTCCGTGCAAGAAATGAAAGGATAACAAAGAAGCCAATACTTCTCATATGGATGAGGAGGAAGTCACGGCCTTGGAAGAGTCCTTACAAAAATATGCACAGACACAATTCAATGACCTTGGACGGCAATAGAATCAATTCACTACTATCATCATAGATAGGTTGAACGACCTTGGAAGAACAATTGATGCAGTCAAACTTGTAGTAGAGCGCACAATGTAGGTACCACCATCACAGGATGCCCCTGGCCCAATGGAAACACAAGAAACCCTACAACCCAAAGAATACCACCCCAACAAGGTACAACTAAGTAGAGAAGTGTTGGAGTTCAAAAACCTGGACCCCAACGAGGTGGGTAGCACTACTAGCCCGATTTTATTAGATTTTTCAAAAATACAGTTGAAATATGTGCATGCTTTACAGAAAGAAGCGGCTACAGAGATGCGGATACGAGGAAATACCCTTGAAAAGTAGGTGAAGAACTCAGTAAAGACTAACAACAAACTCAAGGCCAAAATGAAAAATACACCCAAGAAGCAAGGAAAGAAGAAGTAAGTAAGCAGAATCTCACCCAGGCCATTAATATTGTTTGTTCAAATTTGGATGATGTTGAAATATCACACAGTATGCCATCAGAAGACAAGGTCCTCAGGATAAGAAAGATAGCAGCTGACCTTAAGAAGAAAGTAATAGAATTAGAGGAGCAAAGGATTCCTGGCACACCACCAGAAGTGCTAGAAAGCATACGTGATGCAACATGTGATAAGGCTGTAGATGAAGTCTCCCAGACTTTGGAAGCTCTACTGAATGATGACCAATCATTGAAGATTGCAAAAGAGCTCACTATAGTGGAAGCAAATATAATGTAGATGTGAAATGAGATGAAGCAATTACCCTTGGAGCAGAAAAATGTTAAGACAACAAAAGTGTGCAGACTGCAACAACAAACCACTACACTACGCACGCAGCAGCAATAGCACGAGGAAAAGGTAGAGGAATTGCAAGCAGAAGCAGAAAGGGTCACATGGCTAATTCATCTTGTGCACCTGAAGGTGCACAAGGTAGCAACCTATGTAGAAAGAAACATGTCGAAACACATCAGTTCCGACCTGGTGGAGCACATGTAGAAAACAAAGGAGGAAGTGTGCATAGAAATAGAGAAGTTGCTGAAAATTGTGGAGGATTTTCATAACATAATCAGTGCAAGTAAATTTATGGAGCACTAGCTCGCGTGGCTCGGGATGAACCATAGGTGAGTGTTTGGGGCATGTTGGGCCTTAGGACAGAAGGGAATAATTCATGTAGAATTTTGCCTAAGTATGGAAGAAAAGCATAAAGGAGAAGAGAAAGGAGTTATGACATACAGAGCAACATCAAAGGAAAGGGAAGAGTGTTGTGACAGAAGAAGGAAAGTGAAGAAGAAGAAAAAGAGAAGGCATGGGACGAGGAAGTTTTGCCAAATAAGTAAGTCACGGCTGAAGGACAGAGCAAGAGATGAGTTGACATGGCATAATATTCACAGAAGTAGGTGTGCAGATAAGGCAACGGCCAGAAAATGTCAATAAGGCATAATGCCAAGAAAGTGGAAACCCTTAGCGATCGTGGGTATGAACTCGGCTGTAGCCACCGAAAACCACATGCATAAAAGAATCTTTTTAAGTCAGGACAATAGCACCTTTTTGGTTATGTATTGCTAGAATAGGAAAGAAAACATGTTGGCTGAGGATAGTAGGTGGCCTGGGATATCAACTGAAGCTGATTCTGTTAGAGTCTGTATCGATTTAGTATTGAGTCTATAACAAGCATGTATGAGAGTATATCGAGTCTATAATAGGAATATAAAGGAAGGAACCCAAGCTGTAATTGGGTTAGATAGTTTTGAGTTGATTAGTTGATACAAAAATTTTGAGTAAGTCTCTAGACTCTTGGAAAAGACGCTTGAGCTAGATAGATAGTTTTGGTTAATGACTCTAGATTGCTGAGTGCATCAGAGTAGTGGTTCTGCAGCTGAGTACGGAGACATGTAGAGAAGGTCGGGTCGATCCAAGCTATGTGCAGATCGCTAAGTAGGAGTAGAGTAGAGTGAGAAAGAGAGAAGATCAGAGAGCATGAGAGGGAGGAAAAGTCTGCAAAGATAGAAGAGAAGATCTTGAATAGATTCTATAGCTTTGTGTGCAGACAAAAAGGTGCATATATTTCCTCATGCCAATGCTAGATGAAGAGCACATTGTGGTTTTTGCCCGGATGGGTTTCCACGTTACATGCTGTGTATATGTGTGAATGTTGAGTAGCTTAGTTAAATGAAAAAATGTTGTGTTCAATGATTGATTGATTATTGTGTTGCAAGTAGATAAATGTGTGAATGCTGCATTATAGTAATGGATATGCCCATGATGTCTGTTCACTGTGTGTCTACGTGAGATTGCATAAATAAGGATTGAATCATAACTCGACGTTGAAGCACTGTGCAAACTAGTATTACACCTTCCCAGTCTTCGTTGGAAAACCTTATTTCATAGCCAAAGTATTAAAACACAAACTGTGAAAACATGGTTCTGGCAGTTACCCATAAGGATTGAAGTCTGAGATATCTCAGGTGAGATGACATCTATGTCGCAGGTGTTGCCGGCTGAGCTCCAATCTGTCTGGCCAATATCTTGGGATTTGTTGTACTGACCAAGAAAGGGCTGAACTTGGGTCCAGCGTGGGAGAGGGACAGAGAGAGATAAAAATCCAACAATCCTTGTGAATATGGTTGAATGGTGTGTAGGATGGTAGGTGATATCTTTGCAACTTCTCTTGAAATATCTCTATATCCATCTTGGACTCTTGGAGTGAACATTCAGTGCTCTTCAAGGAATATTGGGTGGTCAATAATTCCCATGTGAACTTGTATATCTCTTCTTCATCCTTTAAGGATGCACCATACAACAACTCCAAAAGCTCAAGTAGACTATCTCTATCAGAAAGCAACTGCAGAAAATTACCTTTGGTGCTTGTCATGGCCTTCTGAAACTTATCCATGTCTTCAATGGAATATTTCTCTTCCAAATTCCAACAAATATTTTTCATCAATGTGGAGGTTCTATGGAGAGTGTGTAGGGTCTCTTTGATTATGCACTTACTCATATTTAGTGACCTTGCAAGAAAATGAGATTCTTGCAGATGAAACTCTTCTTCTTCCCTCTGTCTAGGATCACCTTCATGGAACTCTAGTGGTGAAGTGGTAGTTGATCTTGGAACCTTTAGTTCAAGTGAAATATCTATGTCACCAACATAGAGAGATGGAAATCCCTCAATATATTTCTTGGTGAAATTTGAGCACCTTTCAGTAGGCACTCTTCCAACCATGTCCAGAGTGTTTCTCATCCCTATGGATTGTTTTCTACATCATTGATGGTAGGATCAAGTGAATGGACACACTACTATTTTGTTGCAAATTCCTCTCCAATAAGGATTTCAGTCATGTCTTCCATGGCTGCAACATATTTCTCTTTATTCTCATGGGAAAATTCTCCTTCTCCTTCACTGCAAATACCTTACAGTAACTTGTGCTTCTCTTCATGAATCCTTATTTCAGCCTTCCTAGTTGCAATACTAGGTGATTCATGGACCTCCTCACTGATGATAGGGGGATGTGAATTCTTACCATTTTCAAGCCTCACTTATCATGAGGCTTCAAATTCATCTTGCTGCAAGAGAGTGCAAAAATCTGAATTGTGTTCATCTTTCTACATCAGATTTTTCTCCTTCAATTTTCCTCGTTCACACCCAGCTGGTGGGGGCTTGTCTTCCACTTCATTGGGAAGTTCAGATGATGACTTCAAATCTCATATTTTTCTTCTCTTGTATCTGATCCAAAATATCTCTTATCATCATTGAAAGTATACCCTCCTTTGCATTGATTTGGTGTTCACCAACAGAGAAACTAGGAGTGAATTATTTTCCCTCACCATTGTCCTTCATTCTACAGTCCTCATAGGAAAGTGAAATCTTTTCAATCTCCCATGAATCATATGTCTAAAAATAATCATGGCTGCTGCAAAAATCACATACCTTATCATCCATGTTCTTCATATTACCATCTTCCCAAAGTGATACTAAGGTGGCCTGCTCCTCCACCAAATTTTCTTGTTCACACCCAAGCGGTGTGGCCTTGTTTTCTTCTGCCTTATGTGGCTCCAAATGTGACTGTAATTCTGATTTTTAACCTCCCTTTGGATATGATCCAAAATGTGTCTCTCCACCCATACATGAGCCAACATCTCTATCAGTGATATGGAGATCACCCACAAATAAATTGGAAGTGCATTCTTTCTCCACACTACCAACAACCATATTTTTTACTGTTGGGTCTTCATCTGCACATGGATTCTCTTCCTCTTCTTCCAAGTAACTTGAGGATTCTTCATCTTGAGTGGTCCTCAACTCAGCTCTTGGACACTCGGTTAGAAAAAAAACCAAACATTCTCCTAATGATTGGGAAAGCAAATGGCTTGGATGAATCTTCCTTTCTTGCTCCAAGTGGTAAACAACTAGTCTCCACTTTTTGGCACACTTCATCCACCATGTGTGCAATATTTTTTATGTTTTCCCCACAGTGGGGATATCTGAATGGATTATGTATCTATAGAGTACACAAATATCGAAAAGATAAAACCTCCCTTATCTCTTCTTTCAAGGCACAATATTCCATGAAATACTGGGAAGATTTATTAGAGTTATTCCCATTGAACACTTGACCACCGACACTAGCAAATTTCTGCCAAATGGAATCATTATAATATGGAGGAAATAAATTATCAACACCATCCCTACATAATATAACTAAGGTAATTCATGTGGGATGTTCATAATATTCTTCTTCTTCATACTGCTCAATGTCTTGTTCATACCCGCTGTAGCATTCTTCATATTGCTCAAAGTATGGTAGGAGCCTCATGGCTGCAACTTTCTTCACTAAAAGATTTATTTCCACAGGATGATCCAAGGAAAGAGATATGATACCACTGTAATGTTCCCAAGTCTGATATGCATACCTGAACACTAACTATTGCTGCAAATTAAATAAAATTTCTGCTATGAAATTACAAGCACTCAGTGAATCTTCAGATTGGGTAATTCAAGGTATTTTGCTGGGAAATTTGCAGACATGGGAGTAGGCAGGGGAAAGAAACCAAACATAAGTTAATAATATTTAATTCATTTCCCCTAACACATTTATATCAGGGACTATTCAGGTTTCAGAATCCGCTATGCAGAAACTTAATCCCCCGCTTCTGGGTCACCCAACTGTGAAACTAGGGAAATTTATTCAGTTTTCGACCAGGGGATTGGGGAAATCCATGGAGGTGTTTTATGAAATTTATGTATCATAAAATAAGTTTCAGGATGGTTTGGGACATTTCTGGATCAGATTGAATATTTTAGGAGTCAATTGGGGTTTTTAGGCAATTTTGGACTAGGGAAGTCCTGTGCAGTGGAAGCTCCCAAAACATTGTACGGAATCAATTGATTTTTGATATGGAAATATGTATGGGTAGGTGGGTATTTAATTTACAGATATAAACTTATAGAATAAAAAATTACTGAATATAACTCTCTGAATTGAAAGAGCAACTAGACTAGTCAAATTTAACTAGTAATCTAGCTAGGGTGTGTAAGTAAACTTGGAATTTGTAACAGAATTGTATTAGAAATGATATATGAATTTGATAGAGACTAATACATATTATTACATCATATTAAACCATCCAAATTCATTCCCATGAACAAGGCTCACTTATTACTGCACTAGAATGCTCAAATCCTTCATTTTGATGACTAGTTAAGCTTATACATGGAAATATGAGTATGCAAACTTAATGAACAGAGTTATTTCGAACTGAAAGAGATAAATAAAAGTAGTTATCAGTTGGTACACATCAGAAATAAATATATTAACTGACCATTACATCAGAGGACTCAAAATGATGGGAAGGAGGCCCAAAATTGGACATGAGAGAGACTGAGAGCGTAGGTGAAGCTTGGGATTCACCAAAGCTTGAATTGACTAAGATGGTGGCTGAAAAATATGACTGATAAGAATTCATCAGCTGAACATTATGCTCTCCATACATGAAAAGAGAAGGGAATGGGAAAAGGAAGGTTTGGGGCTCATCTCCCAAAGCTTTGAGGTGCATCACTCAAAAAAATATGCTCACATAGCATCTCTCAATTATTTCATCAACCAAACTGTGTGAATGAGCTTGGATTTTTCTTTAATAGATCTCTTAGTGACCTGTTTGGCAAGTAAAGGCAATAGGTGACCCGTGAGAGCAAGTAAACACCTAAATCTCTAACCCTAGCCATGTCATGCGCCTTTCTTGAGAAAATTGGAATGTAGGACCGTGTGGAGATGTTTTCTTGTCCAAGTCATCCATCTAATCACTTAGAAACTGTGCCCTCCTTAGTCAATGAGTTGATGCTTTTATCCTTGACAACGTTATTCTTTTCCCTACTTTTGAGACTGAGTCTTCAAAAGGAAACTGCGCCCTCCTTTGCCAAAACTTTCCTGCTTTTGTTCTGACAGCTTTTCTGAGTCTCCAAAAGGAAACTGCGCCCTCCTTTGCCAAAAATTTCATGCTTTTGTTATGACAGCTTTTGTCATAGCTTTTGGGCACTTTCCGTTTTCTCTCTGACTGCTTTTGTCATAGAATTTCCACTTTCTTGATCTCCTCCCTTGGAAATTTGGCTTGGCAATTGTTCTTGACATGGCAAGCTCAATTCCACATGTTATTTGTACAATAATTAATTAATGGAAATAATTAAAATCAAGTACATGCCTTAATAATAATTATTTAGCAAAATTTCCCTAGGCAACTTAATTAATTTCACTTAGTCCCCATGGGTGTTTAGCATGGTCCATACTTTTGTTGGTCCAAAATGTGGGGACATGACAGGTTTCCACTTTAAATTCTCTGTGTAGAATGGTGTATGTTCCATTTTTTGTCTAATGATTTTTTACTTGTCGCAACTGATAATATCTCTGTTTTACATGATGAAGTGGAATGATAATGATTAAATGTGTTGGTAGATGTGATTAAGACTGTGCCACGTTTCTATATGTTGTTATCTATACTATATGTCAATGATCATTTACCCATCAACACCGATTGGTAGTGTTAATTTTTCTAGATCTTATTAGTTTAATTAGGATCTTTGTCTGAAAGAATAACAAGTACAACTAGATGCATAAGATGTAACATATACACAAGACACAAATATTTTCACCAGGGAAACCATAAAGGAGAAAACCCCAAAAAATTCCTCAGAATAGTATAGTCACAAAGACTATGTCATAAGTTGATCAATCCTAGTAATAAGAAGTATTCAACAACTACCTATCTCTCCTCCCTTGTCTCTCTTTCTCCCTCATGCGAACTTGAGTGAGTGTGATGTGATTATAAATGAGGGAGGGCACCTCCCTATTTATACTAATCAAGTGTATGACCTTTTACATGACTGGGCCGCCCTATTTTCCTAACAGTGTTGAATTCTCCTAGAGAGACTCCAAATACACCTTACATGATGTCACACTAGGGACTATTGCTCAGACTTACAACAAAGGTTGTACCTCAAGGTCTAGACAAAATAAATACACCTCGCAAGGAGGAAAACACATATCCAATGGGGATACAACAACATACAATGATAATATACATCAGAATATCTTCCAAAGTTACAAATACATCAACACTCCCTCTTAACTAGGAATGTATTCTCTCTCTTCCACAACCATCAACACATCTAGTCAAGTCTTCATCGCGGAGTCATCATCATAGTTTTTTCCATCATCATCTTCTTATCGTTCATTAAATGGTACTATCTGTCATCGAAATTTTCTACAGAGTCAACCCTTTTTCATGATGGGTGCAAGACTAGTCCTCATCCAGGTATTCATCGCATCTCGAGAAATCCATCTCATAGGGACTGTTTAGGATCTTCTTTACATTTCCACGACAATAACCTGCGTCTTCTACCTTTATCTCATCATATCTAGATCATTTATTTTGTCCTGCACAAAAACAAAATAGAGCACATAGATCATCTACGGTCAACTTGCATTCTACCAGTAAAGGAGAACCGCCTAGGTGCACCTCACTTGCTCCGTGACCTTATCATCTCAACAAGGGAACACACACATATATAGATATATATGTAAGTACTGATTACGACCAAATAACCTGCTACATCGGGAATTTTATGCTTTAAGTCAACCTCAAGGACTTATTACATCTAGACAACCCGCGTCCAGGATATTTTCTGTTCAGACAACCTTCGGGGCGTATTACATCCGAGTAACCTGCGTACTATGCCAGTAATCCTTTTACACTCGGACAACCCACATGAATTATTACTTTTGAGTAACCTGGGTACCACGCCAGGGATCATATTTACACTCGAATAACTTGTCTCAAGATTGATTACGTCCAAGGAAAACCTGCGAGCTTCACCAGGAGTGATTGCATCCGAGGACAACCTACAAGACTGATTATGTTTGAGCATCCTACTTCACCAGATTTTTTCTCGCTTGGAAAACCTGTCTCATTTCCCATGTGAGATATTATACATCTGCTATTTCTAGCATTGAATCATATCAGGACTGATTACATCCAAGGATAACCTGCGAGCTTTGCCATAACTTATTGCATCCAAGGAAAACCTACATGACTGATTATGTCTGAGCAACCTATGATATTTTCCAGTATTTTATGCTCAGACAACCTGTCTCTCTAGCTATGCTAGAACACACCATTCCCTCTTTCGAGGGGTCTCGATCTGGATTACACCAAGTCTTTCTTTGAAGCACTCGAACTTCACTCTTGTTAGAGGCTTCGTCAACACATTGACTATCTGCTCATCCATTGCCATGTATTGGAGCTTCATTGCTCCTATTTGCACCATATCCCTGATATAGTGGAACTTGATATCGATGTGCTTCAACTTGTCATGGAACACATGGTTTTTCGACAACTTCACACAACTCTGATTGTCGTAGATGATACAAGTCACATCCAACTGGAGATCAAACAAGTCAGACATTAACTTCCATAGCCACACTGCCTCACAAATAGCCGAGTAAGCGGCAACATACTCTGCCTCGGTTTTACTCAATGCCACGCATGATTGCTTCCTGCTGAACCAAGAGATCATGCCAGATCCCAAACTAAAACAACAACCTGAGGTGCTCTTCTTGTTAGTGGTGCTACCTTCCCAATCTGAATCAACATAATAGTGTAGGTTAATATTCTGATTCACATCATATTTGAGCCCATAATCCACTATACCTTTTAGAAACCTCGGTACATGCTTTGAAACTATCAAGTGAACATGTCTCGAATCTGTGAGGAACTGGCTCAGGGTGTTCAATGCAAAGCATATTTCTGGCCTTATATTCGTCAGGTACATCAATGAACCAATCATATGACAATACATCATGGCATAAACCATCTCAGATGAATCATCACTCAGAAGATTCAAGTTAGATGCCATAGGTGTGGCTATTGTCTTATAGTCCAACATTCTGAATCTCTTTAAAATCTCCGCTGCATAATTAATTTCCATGACCAAGGAAGATCCCATCTGCACTCTGCCACACCTCCATGCCTAAGAAGTAGTGCATTAGACATAGGTCTTTCATCTTGAACTCTCTAGCATATTTAATGAGTTCCTCTTTGCCTGTTAGAAACAAGTCATCGACATATATCAGAAGCATCACTTGTCTTCTGTCTTCAAACTTGAAGTAAAGGTTGGAATCCGCTTTACTCTTGGTAAATCCTAGGCTCATCAGGAAGCTATACATATTTTCGTACCATATCCTTGGTGTTTTTATCAATCCATACAAATCCTTATTCAATTTGCACACATGGGTATTCCTGTCATGTGTCTCGAGACCTAGTGGTTGTTCTACGTACACTTCCTCATTCAAGAAAGTTGCCTTGACATCTATCTGGTGTATTTTCCATTTCATATCTGCTTCCCATGTAAGTATAGTCCTAATGGAAGTGTACCTTGCCACATGTGAAAATGTCTCTTCATAGTCGCCTTATTTTTGTTCAAAGCCTCATGCTACGAACCTTTCCTTGTATTTCTTGATGCTTCCATCTGCAACATGCTTGATCTTATAGATCCACTTCGAAGTCACGACGGACTTATTTTTTGGTCCCGAAACTATCTCCCATACATCATTCTTCATGATCGACTAATAATCCTTGATCATAACATCCTTCCATTATTTCTTTTCTACAACCTCTTCATAGGTGGAAGGTTCTCTGTTAATGATGTCACATAACAGGATAACATAGCTATTGTATGGATTCCCCCCTTTTCTTTCTATATGTATTCCTTCTGGAGCACCATACCTTTCTGCTTCACGTATGAGCTCTCGTGCCCATGCTAGTTTCCCTTTGTGGGAGTCCTTCTTGAGGATTTCCTCCACTAGTTCTTGTGGTTCTGCCATGCCATGATCTTCATGGTCTTCTGGAATTGCTTCTCCAATTTCCATATCACGGTCTCTCATATCTTTAGGTTCCTCAACCTCTTGAAAAGGTGTCCTCCTGGATATGAAGTATGCCAAGTCTTCATCAAAGGTTACATCTCTACTAATGTCGATCTTCTTGAATCTTAGGAAGTATATTCAGTAGGCCTTTGATGTATCATTATATCCTATGAATATACCCTTTCTCCCAAAAGGATCGAGCTTGGTCTTTTTCTCCTTTGGGATATGTATGTACATCGGGAAACTAAATATTCTCAGATGGTTGAATTCTAGTTTATCTCTTGAGAAATCGTCTTCAGGAGTCTTGTTTTCAAGTACTCAATGAGGAGTATGGTTTTGTACATACACAACTGTCCTTTCTGCCTATGCCAAAAGGTGCATAGGAAGATCCTGGTCATGCAACATTGCTTTTGTTGCTTCCATGATGGTTCGATTCTTTTGTTCCACAACCCCATTCCACTGAGGATTGTATGGAGTTCTCAACTCCCTCTTAATCCAAGAATCTATGTAGAGTTCCTTGAATTCTTTCGAGGTGAATTCTCTGCCATTATCTGACTGTAGAGTCTTGATCTTCCTATCGGTTTGGTTCTCGACGAAGGCTTTTATATTCCCTAAACTTATTGAAAACTTCATTTTTCCCTTTCAAGAAATATATCCAAGTATTACGTGAAAAATCATCTATAAAGGAAACGTAGTACACATACCCGCTTAATGAGCTAGAATACATGGGTCTACATACATCTGAGTGTACTATATCTAGTATTCCTTTGGCCTTTATCTCATTGCTAGGAAATGTCTTCTTTGCATTCTTTCCTTGTGCACATCCTTTGAAAATTCATTCATGCTTTGCTTGGATCTCTGGAAGTCCAGAGACTTCTTTTCTTTCCATCGGTAGTTCTCTGTAGTGCACATGTGCAATCCTTCTGTGCCATAGTTCGTTTGGTTCAATTTACTCATGAACCAATGCTTGTTCAGGCTACCCCTTTTGCTTGTACAAGCCTTTGTCTTCTTCTCCAATCACTGTTGCATCCTCTATTTTCTTCCCTTTAAGCCACATTAGAACTTGGTCATCGACAAATGCAAGTCTAATTCCCTTTGTGTCCAGTGTAGAGATGGAGAGAAGATTATTCTTCAATCTTGGAACATATAACACATCCTTCATCTTTAAGGATTTCCTGGAGTCAAGATTTTATGAAGCTTTTCCACTCCCTTTTATGGGGTATTTGTAATCATCCTCAAATTTCACCTTGTGAGGTGACTCATGTTCAGACATATTAAATAATGATTCCTTTTATCCCATCATGTGTTTAGAATCTCCACTATCCACAAGCCAATCATTGCTTCTATGTGAGATAGTGCCAGTATGTGCTGATATTAGCACATACTCTTCATCTGAATCATCCTTCTCTCTTATGAATCTTTTGTTTGTTGGTTCATCATATTCGACAACATGAGCATGGTGTCTTCTTTCCCTGATTGTACAATCTCTTGCAATGTGTCCCTTTTCATCACAAGCATAACATCGAACATTTGAAGGATCTCTCTTTGTCTTCTTTTGTTTCTTGTCCTTCTTTTTGTTGTGATGAAAGTTCTCCTTCTTCTCCTTCTTCTTGAAGTTCTTCTTGGTGTGAACTATGAGAGCTTGATCTCTAGTTGCTCCCATCTTCTCTTCTCTTGTCATGAGTCGAGTTTTTTCTTGTGCAAATTCTCCTCGGAGTCTACTGAAAGAGATCAGCCTCCTTCTTGCATAAATTCCTTGAATGAATGAGTCACATGATCTAGGGAGACCATTCAAGGTAGTCATTACAATTTCTTCTTCTTCAGCATTCTCTTCAACTGATTCAAGTTGTTCTCTGATTTGAGCAACCCTTATGAAGTAGGATTGTATAGTCTTAGAGTTATGTATCTTCACATTCTTCAACTGGTTCCTAAAAGGAATCTTTTAGTTGATGTTCTTTCCTTTGAACATCTTTGTCAAAGCATCATATACTTACTTCGGTGTCTTGAATGAAGACACCTAGGGGATGAGGTTGTCCTTAATAGAATCTGCAATGATTATGCTGTCCTTAGCCATGCTTCTCTTATGAGAAGCCTTAGCCTTATCTCCCTCTGGTTCTAGAACCTCCTCAGTGATGTACTGATCCAAATCATTTTCTTCAAGGATCAAGAAGATTCTGTACTTCCATGCTCGAAAGTTATCATACCCTCCAAGATTTTCCTCAAGCTGAGTATGGTGAGTCATCTTTTCAAATTAGAACCTCAAATGGAAATAACAAAGATTTAGATCTTACCGATTTGACGTGTCTGACCTGGTTCCAAAGCTGGCTGACCTAGGGTTTGTTTGAAAAACCCTAATTTTCCAAACTTGGAGTTTGGGAATTTTGTTTGGAAAGAAATATGTGCCTCCTTAAGGTGGGTTTCTCAACAAGGTCACTTTCTGAAGACTGAGGTGGGAAGCCTCTTAAACTTGACGCCCTAGTTTTTCTCAGCACCAGTGACAGGGTCAAAATGAAACTTCTTCAAATATGAAACTACTTCCACTAAAATATGCATTGTACTGAAGTGAGTTATCCTAGCCGTCTTTTCTTGATGATATGTGGAGAGAACACCTTGAACTAGGAAGCCCTAGTTTCTGCTGCTGCATAGTACCTTCTTTCATAGAGGGTCTGATACCATGTTAGTTTTTCTAGATCTTATTAACTTAATTAATATATTTTTATGAAATAATAACAAGTACAACTAGATGCATAAGATATAACATATATGCAAGACACAAATATTTTCACCGGGGAAACCATAAAGGAAAAAACCTCGCAAACTTCCTCAGAATAGTACAGTCACAAAGACTGTGTCATAAGATGACCAATCCCAGTAATCATAAGTATTCAACAATTATCTATCTCTCCTCCATTTTCTATCTCTCTCTCTCTCATGTGAACTTGAGTGAGTGTGACGTGTGTATAAATGAGGGAGGGAGCTTCCCTATTTATACTATCCAAGTCACTGACCTTTTAGATGACTGGGCCAACATGTTTCCCTAACATGGCTGACTTCTCCTAGAGAGACTCTATGTCACATACCCCACTTTTGTAAAATAATGTTAATTGTTTTAATTATATTCTTGAGACATTATGTTAAATTTAATGCTAAATAGGAACATAGTTATCTTCTTACTGTTAAAATTAGGGTAAAAACCCTATTCATCCAGAATATACAAAGATTATAACTGTAAAATCTAGTTCAGTAATAATAACCCACGGCCGTACTAAAAATTTACATAGGGAGGCTTTTACAGCCTGTTATTTTATATTAAACACAGTATTATTAATACAAAACAAAATGTACACTCACGGCCGAAGCCGGAGAGCCCTGCCGTAAGCGAGGGTCTCAACAAACTATGAAAAACAGCGAAGCAAACAACCAAAATCCATGAGGGTCTTTCAGGCCGCAACGACCAACCCTTAACTTTCCATGAGGGTTTGCACAAGTTAGAACAACCATGGAAGGACCAGGGCTTACCGTGGCCTTTATATCGCCGCAACCTCATACTCGCTGTGCAGACAGAGAAGAGAGACAAGTCGCACCTGCAAGATCATCACACATCCTATTGTTAATTATATATTAAACGTCAAGAGTTATTTAAACCATGAAATGTGCAATAACAATAAAAGAAACGAATGATATTTTTTTTTTACCTCAGCACTTAAAAGCCGCTAACCAACAATGCAACTACCAGTGACCAGCTCGAGTAAGAAGTCTGTCATTCCGCTGCAAAGGAAACGACGTTACAACACTCCATCAATCATTGACAGCAAAGAACCCCCAAGTTATTCAGCTGACAAGGTAAAACCCTAAGCCGTGCTGTTACTCTTTCCCATACAACGCACAGTAAACGGTGAAACTCAAGCCACAACACTCCGAAAGGAGGAACCACTCCTGTATTGATAAACTGAAGGAGAAGGGTGAGGACTATTACAGTCAAGGGTTCGGGTTTAAGCTGGTGAGGCAACGAGAATCTAAAAGGAGAACAAATAACGTATGACGCACATAAATACTTCGGCACGGCCTTCACTATTATGCATTTGGGCAAGCTAACCAGGGAGGAATAGGCCAAGGACAGTAGCAACACTATTCAGGTGACAGAGCAGCCGGTTATTTCACAGAGGATTGACTAGTGCTTGAAGGCGAGGGAAGACTAACGAGCTAGGGTTGGAGATGGCCCTTTTAACCCTGCAATGCTTGGCCCAAACGAAGACACGTCTCCATGCAAATTATTTGCTCACGGTGGGTATTCTTTCCATAGTTTTCGATGAGCAAATCACGAGGAACAATTTTTGTCAATCATTTGGCTGTCTCGAAGGTTACACTATAGTCACAGCCGAAGTCAACCTATCATTGGAGAATAATAACAAGAATTTTGTTAACACGTAAACTATACCATAGAGCTTACCACCAATGTAAGATTATAGCAATTCATTATAATACATTATGGTATATTATCATTCATGAAATGCAATCGAGATGTAACCCTATGTTCATCGTGGGTGTAGTTGACATTACAATCTAGGACTTTGTAACATGATATTCTTACCTAATAAACATTTGATCAAGGGTATACTATATCTAGAGTGATAAGTGCATAACATAACCTTATGTACAAGCTTGGAATGTATGAGATAAAGGTTTATAAGAGTCTTCCTTTAGAGTTAAATCCTTAAACTTGTTATGAAATGGTCTTGCTCATGACCTTTCCATTTAGGTGAATGACTATTTTGTCATTCAACTCTTACAATCTTAAATGAAATAAGTTTCGTAATTTGTTGTAGAAGGAAAGTATAATACGTATGTTTAAGTAAGAATAATACTTACACAAGTATTCACTCAACCTCTATATTTTAATTATAGAATATACTAATGATTGATATTAAGGGTGCTGTAAAATCAACCATGGTAAGTATACTGTTAATAATATTAATCCCTTTGGTATTGTCATAATTATCTAAGAATAGAAGTTGTTAAGTAGCACAAAAGAAAATAATAACAATTATTTTGATGATTGTTTTGCCTAGAATAAAGGTTCTTAACCAAGAAATTGTAACATACAAGGGTTAAGCTTTTAATCTCTTTATTAAAGAATTTACCAACATAAATGTTAGACCAATAAACGATTATGTTATGCATTCTTTTAAGATAGTAGCCACTAAGGACACGCCCTCTTATTTGATATAAAGGGAGTAAAATAAAAACCTATTTGCAGTAAGTTATCTATCTGACTAAAAATAAACTTAGTTTGGGAACAATTATTGCATAACTAAAACTTGGGTTCTAGGTTGAGCATATCTTTCCCAAAAAGGGCAGCTTAAAATAAAGTTGTAATTCCCTTAAACTTCAAAAGTTGAAAATGGGAACAGTAATACGTAAACCCCTTATTAATACACATTACGATGTAAATGTATGTGTGCAC
>LPNX010299581.1:328836-402079 GCA_001517045.1 Pseudotsuga menziesii
CTAAATTCTATAACCTTGCCTTTTTCTACTCTATTTTTGCAAAGAGTTTAATTGAGGTATTTTAACACTTGACATCTGTGATAAATATCGAATAATACAGTAATCTTTAAGAACCATAAAGTTACTCCCACTAGAAAGATGGACAGTTATTGAATTTACCTCAGTAAGCATTGAAAAAGGTTTAGCATTTATCTTCCTACTGAACTTTTATTTTTGCGACGTACTTGTATCTTAAACACTTTAGAATTTCAATAAGCTGCAACCGAACTTCTTACCTGTAGTCTGTAAGAATAGGAAAACGTTCTGCATTAGCTCGAAAGCTAAGTAATCCCAGTTTTGCATGACAGCCCCACCTTGTGGTCGCAAAAAGGAAACAAGTCAGTAAACTAAAAAGAACTATTCTATCACTAAACACAACCAACAGATAATTCAAATAATAAGTTGGTAACATATAACTAATTTCATCATTAGTTAACTGAAATTTTAAAGAATTACATGCATTTAATTTATTTTTTTATTATTATTATAAATTTTTCAGTAAATTTGGGGTTTTGACATGTGGTATCAGAGCCAAGTTCAAATACTAGGCCTTGATGTAAGCCCAACTAGTTTCCGTAGAACAGTAAAATAATATACTAACCTATATTCTGTTTTATGTAAAGAACAGAAAATTCTTTTTTTTTTTTTTTTTTTTTTTTTTTTTTTTTTTTTTTTTTTTTTTTTTTTNGAAGAAATAGCTAAAGAATTTTACGAATTGAAGTTAGGTTCAATGACTATGAAGGATTTGAACAATAAATTCTTAAGCTTGTTGAGGTATGTACCTTACTTGGTAGACGAGAAACCTAAAGTGCAGCGGTTTCTCAGCTGTCTACCATATCACATTAAGGACAGAATTGAGTATGATAACCCAAAGACTCTGGAGGAAGCCATGCGGAAGGCTAATTTCTGTTTTGAACAGAACAAGAAGAAAGAAGGCTTAGACAGTTGGAAGGCTAAGAAGAACAACAATCAGCCTGAGTTTAAGAAGAAAGAATTTGTACCCTAGAAGAATTTCAAGAATAATAAGAACACAAATTATTCTAACAATAAAAATTTCCAGGGAACTAGAAATGGTACTTCCAATAATTCAAATAACTTCAAGGGCAAGGAAGCTGCAAATAACCATGGGAATTCCACCAAGAGTTTTGAACGAAAGGAGCCTGTTAAGTGCTGGGAATGTAACGGCCCGCACTATGCCTCGGTTTTCCCAAACTGGAAAAAGTCAATCAGCAATATTCACACTGTGCACGAGGAAATGACCATTGGAGAACTTGCCAGGACTATGCCCAGAATAAATGTAGCATTGGAGAACCGCCAAGCTGACTATCAGACTCCATGGTGGAAGTGGAAGGTATGATTAACCAAACCCCTGTAACCATTCTAATTAGTCCAGGAGCTAGTCTTAGTTACATTGCACCTCAGATAGTGGAAAAATGTAATTTGTCTGTAGATAAATTTGATAATTCCTGGTTAGTTCAATTAGCCACTGAGGCAAAAAGAAAAGTAACCTGTTTTGTGAAAGAATGTGCTTTACTTATGGATGAATTTAAAACTACAGTTAAGCTTAATGTTTTGCCACTTGGCTCATATGATTTACTAATTGGCATGGAATGGTTAGAGCAACATAAGGTAGTTTTAAACTGTTACGATAAAACCTTTACGTGCGTAACTAGTAATGAACAACCAGTAAAGGTGAAGGGTATTCCTAGGAAAACTGTAATCAGGCAGATTTCTGCTTTACAACTTAAAAGAGCAGTTAGAAAAGGGTGTAAATCCTATGCTGTAACTATTACAGATGAGGCAAGTAAATCTGAAACAGATAAGTTAAAAATAGAAGATATTCCTGTTTTAAACGATTTTACTGATGTTTTCCTAGAAGAAATTCCAGGATTACCTCCTAGGAGTAAACTAGATTTCACTATTGAGCTGGTGCCAGGTGCTGTACCTAGCTTGAAAGCTCCGTATCATATGAATATTTTAGAACTTAATGAGCTAAAATCACAGTTAAAGGAGTTAATAGATAATAAGTACATTCGACCTAGTGTGTCCCCTTGGGGAGCACCGGTCATCTTTGTAAAAAAGAAAGACGAAACTATGTGACTATGCATAGACTACCGTCAACTAAACAAGATGACTATTAAAAATAGATATCCGTTGCCCCGCATAGATGATCTGTTTGATCAACTACGTGGAGCTACGATGTTCCCAAAGATAGACCTGAGGTCAGGATATCATCAGGTAAGAATTAAAGACGAAGATATCTTCAAGACAACCTTCAGAACAAGGTATGGACATTATGAATTTGTCGTAATGCCATTTGGGCTTACCAACACCCTAGTTGTCTTTATGTGTTTAATGAATAATATAATGCATAAATACTTTGATAAATTTGTTGTCGTGTTTATCGATGACATCTTAATTTACTCTAAAACTGAAGCAGAACATAAAGAAAACCTAAGGATAGTTTTACAAGAGTTGCGAGAGCAACAGCTCTTCACAAAGTTTAGCAAGTGTGACTTTTTTAAGGATGAAATCCAGTACTTAGGTCACGTAGTGACTAAGGAAGGGATTTCAGTCGATCCTGAAAAGATTCAGGAAATCGAGGATTGGCCAGTTCCAAAAAGACGTAACAGATGTTAGGTCATTCATGGGAATTACAGGTTATTACCGGAGATTCATTGAAGGATTTTTCAAAAATAGCTAATCCGATCACTTCCTTACAAAAGAAAGGCAAGAAATTTGATTGGAACTTAAAATGTGAAAAAAGTTTTAAGAAATTAAAAACCTGATTGACAAGTGCGCCTATTCTAAGAATAGCAGATCAAATAAGGATTTCATGGTATGCACAGATGCCTGCAATGATGGCTTAGGCGGTGTGCTGACTCAAGATGGGCATGTCATTGCCTATGAGTCCAGGAAGTTAAAAATTCACGAAAAGAATTATGCGACTTATGATCTAGAACTTGCGGCTGTTATACATGCTTTAAAAATGTGGCGAAATCATTTAATAGGCAGAAAATTTATTTTAATGACTGATAATAAAGGACTGAAATATCTTTTAGATCAGCCTAACTTAAATGCAAGACAAGCAAGGTGGTTAGCCTTCTTGAGTGAATATGATTTTGAAATCCAACACATAAAGGGAAAGGAAAATAAGGTGGCTGATGCTTTAAGCAGAAACGCAAAGCTGAATTTTACAGCAGCAATCAACACTTATGCTTCTGATTTAAATGAACAGCTTACTGAAGGGGTAAAATTGGATGAAATTTATCAAAAATTACAAGTTACAGCTAAAGAGAAACCTACAGAAAGCTTAATAAAAGGTTATAGTCTAAATAAAGATGGATTTTTATTATTTAAGGACAAACTGTATGTGCCTAATGTGCCTAAGGTTAAGTTGTTGATTCTGGACAAAGTCCATAAGACACCTTACTTAGGACATCCAGGTTACCAAAAGACCGTAACCATGCTTAGAAAAGAATATTTTTGGCCCAATATGAAATCTGAAGTAGCTGAGTACATTGCTAGATGTTTGGACTGTCAACAAGTGAAAACCGAATACCAACATCCAGCCGGTTTGTTGCAACCTTTACCCATTCCTAGCTGGAAATGGGAAGTGATTAGCTTAGATTTCATTACTGGACTGCCCAGAAATCAGAATCAAAATGACTCTATTATGGTGGTGGTTGACAAGTTAAGTAAAGCATCACATTTCATTCCTGTCAAAACTACTTACAAGGCTGCCAATATAGCTGATATATTCTTAAAGCATATTTTTCAGTTACATGGAGTACCGAAGGTTATCATTTCAGACAGGGATCCTAAATTCACAGGAAATTTCTGGAAGTCCTTATTTAAGGGATTGAATACAACCTTGAATTTCAGTACCTCCTTCCATCCTCAGACAGATGGACAGACTGAAAGAGTGAATCAGGTGCTGGAATATTTGTTAAGGATGTATGTTAAAGATCATCCAAGTAAGTGGGAAGACTACTTTCATCTAGCAGAGTTTGCATATAACAATAACTATCAGTCATCAGCTAAGTTTAGTCCATTTGAAATTTTGTATGGGCGTAA
This sequence comes from Pseudotsuga menziesii, assembly GCA_001517045.1. Taxonomy (NCBI): domain Eukaryota; kingdom Viridiplantae; phylum Streptophyta; class Pinopsida; order Pinales; family Pinaceae; genus Pseudotsuga; species Pseudotsuga menziesii. The sequence continues at coordinate 332,953 of LPNX010299581.1, forward strand.
ATGCAACACTCCTATCTCCTAGAATAATCCAATAGATAGATTGGTGTTAGGACCTGAATTATTAAAAGAAATGGAGGAGATTGTGAAGCAAGTGCAGGAAAATCTGAAGGTGGCCCAGGATCGGCAAAAGAGCCAAGCATATTTAAAAAGAACTCGCAAGGAGTTCCAGGTAGGTGAGCACGTGTTTATAAAGGTAAGACCAAAGAAAAGCTCTCTAATACTGGGGAGTTGTGCAAAACTAGCACCACGTTATTGTGGCCTGTTTGAAATTTTAGCTAGAATTGGTCAAGTTGCATATCAGCTAGCATTACCACCTAACTTGAAAGTGCATAATGTTTTTCATATCTCTATTTTGAAAAAGTATGTTCATGATGCTACTCATGTGGTTGATTGGAATGTTGTACAGGTGGAACCAGAAGGAGAAATTCTGGTGGAACCGGACTGTATCCTCTGGAGGAGGGAAATTACTCTGTGGAACCGCACCATTGGACAAATGAAGGTGCAATGGAAGCACCTTAGTCCTGAGGAGGCTACTTGGGAACTGAAAAGTAAGACGCGGGAGGCATACTCGGATCTGTTCCAGGAGGTTGCAGAGGATGAAGAATAAGTAACATCGAGGACGATGTTACATTTTAAGGGGGTGTGTATGTCACATACCCCAATTTTGTAAAATAATTTTAATTGTTTTAATTGTATTCTTGAGACATTATGTTAAATTTATGCTAAATAGGAACGGAGTTATCTTCTTACTGTTAAAATTAGGGTAAAAACCCTATTCATCCAGAATATACAAAGATTATAACTGTAAAATCTAGTTCAGTAATAATAACCCACGGCCGTACTAAAAATTTACATAGGGAGGCTTTTACAGCCTGTTCTTTTATATTAAACACAGTATTATTATACAAAACAAAATGTACACTCACGGCTGAAGCCGGAGAGCCCTGCCGTAAGCGAGGGTCTCAAAAAACTATGAAAAACAGTGAATCAAACAACCAAAATCCATGAGGGTCTTTCAGGCCGCAACGACCAACCCTTAACTTTCCATGAGGGTTTGCACAAGGTAGAACAACCATGGAAGGACTAGGGATTACCGTGGCCTTTATATCACCGCAACCTCGTACTCGCTGTCCAGACAGAGAAGAGAGACAAGTCACACCTGCAAGATCATCACACATCCTGCTGTTAATTATATATTAAATGTGAAGAGTTATTTAAACCATGAAATGTGTAATAAAAATAAAAGAAATGAATGATATTTTTTTTACCTCAGCACTTAAAAGCCGCTAACCAGCAATGCATCTACCAGCGACCAGCTCGAGTAAGAAGTCTGTCATTTCGCTGCAAAGGAAATGATGTTACAACACTCCATCAATCACTGACAACAGAGAACCCCCAAGTTATTCGGCTGACAAGGTAAAACCCTAAGCAGTGTTGTTACTCTTTCCCATACAACACACAGTAAATGATGAAACTCAAGCCACAACACTCCGAAAGGAGGAACCACTCATGTATTGATAAACTGAAGGAGAAGGGTGAGGGCTATTACAGTCAAGGGTTCGGGTTTAAGTTGGTGAGGCAACGAGAATCTAAAAGGAGAACAAATAACGTATGACGCACATAAATACTTCGACACGGCCTTCACTATTATGCATTTGGGCAAGCTAACCAAGGAGGAATAGGCCAAGGACAGTAGAAACACTATTCAGGTGACAGAGCAGCCGGTTATTTTGCAGAGGATCGACGAGTGCCCAAAGGCGAGGGAAGACTAACGAGCTAGGGTTGGAGATGGCCCTTTTAACCCTGCGATGCTTGGCCCAAACGAAGACACGTCTCCATGCAAATTATTTGCTCACGGTGGGTATTATTTCCATAGTTTTCGATGAGCAAATCACGAGGAACAATTTTTGTCAATGATTTGGCTGTCTCGAAGGTTACACTATAGTCCCAACCGAATTCAACCTATCATTGGAGAATAATAACAAGAATTTTGTTAACACGTAAAGTATACCATAGAGCTTACCACCGATGTAAGATTATAGCAATTCATTATAATACATTATGGTATATTATCATTCATGCAATGCAATCGAGATGTAACCCTATGTTCATCGTGGGTGTAGTTGACATTACAATCTAGGACTTTGTAACATGATATTCTTACCTAATAAACATTTGATCAAGGGTATACTATATCTAGAGTGATAAGTGCATAACATAACCTTATGTACAAGCTTGGAATGTATGAGATAAAGGTTTATAAGAGTCTTCCTTTAGTGTTAAATCCTTAAACTTGTTATGACATGGTCTTGTTCATGACCTTTCCATTTAGGTGAATGACTATTTTGTCATTCAACTCTTACAATCTTAAATGAAATAAGTTTCGTAATTTGTTGTAGAAGGAAAGTATAATACGTATGTTTAAGTAAGAATAATACTTACACAAGTATTCACTCAACCTCTATATTTTAATTATAGAATATACTAATGATTGATATTAAGGGTGCTGTAAAATCGACCATGGTAAGTATACTGTTAATAATGTTAATCCCTTTGGTCTTGTCATAATTATCTAAGAATAGAAGTTGGTAAGTAGCACAAAAGAAAATAATAACAATTATTTTGATGATTGTTTTTCCTAGAATAAAGGTTCTTAACCAAGAAATTGTAACATACAAGGGTTAAGCTTTTAATCTCTTTATTAAAGAATTTACCAACATAAATGTTAGACCAATAAACGATTATGTTATGCATTCTTTTAAGATAGTAGCTACTAAGGACAGGCCCTCTTATTTGATATAAAGGGAGTAAAATAAAAACCTGTTTGCAGTAAGTCATCTATCTGACTAAAAATAAACTTAGTTTTGGAACAGTTATTGCATAACTAAAACTTGGGTTCCAGGTTGAGCATATCTTTCCCAAAAAGGGAAGCTTAAAATAAAGTTGTAATTCCCTTAAACTTCAAAAGTTGAAAATGGGAACAGTAATATGTAAACTCCTTATTAATACACATTACGATGTAAATGTATGTGTGCACTTGGAAAGTAAACTGTAAATTCTATAACCCTGCCTTTTTCTACTCTATTTTTGCAAAGAGTTTAATTGAGGTCTTTTAACACTTGACATCTATGATAAATATCGAATAATACAGTAATCTTTAAGAACCATAAAGTTACTCCCACTAGAAAGATGGACAGTTATTGAATTTACCTCAGTAAGCATTGAAAAGTGTTTAGCATTTATCTTCCTACTGAACTTTTATTTTTGCGACGTACTTGTATCTTAAACACTTTAGAATTTCGATAAGCTGCAACCGAACTTCTTACGTGTAGTCTGTAAGAACAGGAAAACGTTCTGCATTAGCTCGAAAGCTAAGTAATCCCAGTTTTGCATGACAGCCCCACCTTGTGGTCGCAAAAAGGAAACAAGTCAGTAAACTGAAAAGAACTATTCTATCACTAAACACAACCAACAGATAATTCAAATAATAAGTTGGTAACATATAACTAATTTCATAATTAGTTAACTGAAATTTTAAAGAATTACATGCATTTAATTTAATTTTTTTTTTATTATAAAATTTTCAGTAAATTTGGGGTTTTGACACTCCAAATACATTACATGATTTCACACTAGGGACTATTGCCCCAACTTAGAACATAGGTTGTACCTCAAGGTCTAGACACAATAAAGACATCTCGCAAGGAGGGAAACACATCTCCAATGGGGGTGCAAAAACATACAATGACAATATACATCATAATATCTTTTGAAGTTACAAATACATCAACAATTAGTCTGTCGGGTATTGGCATGGAAAGATCCCCTTCTACCATTGCGGAATCCTAGTTCCTGCAATCCCTATTGGTATCTTGGGTGAGACTTCACTTGTGTCGCAGGTGTTTTCGATGGGTCCATGCTCTGTCAAAACGATGCCTTAGATTTCTTTGGTCGGGTTAGAAGGTTAAACCTGGGTAATTCGAGTGAAGCCAACAAGTCTCATTCAAGACCATAGTTTATGGATTGGGAGGTTAGAGATGGGGACTCGTCCACATTTTGGGATGATTCATGATAGGAAATTCCCAAGTTGGTGTGATTTGATAATATGGCTACTAGCCAAGCAAGTTGTAGGACCCTGAATATTACAAAGGTCAATTAATTATGGAATCCTACAAGTCGAAATGGGGAGTACCGGGAATGGTGACCACCTAATTGGTTGCTTCAATGGGTTCTCAAGGATGAGTGGTCAAGGATCCATGACACCATACATGTAAGGTGTATTCGAATTCAATGTGGTATGAACAAGTTTAGATAGCACTACCAATCGATAGGAACCTTCACAACGAAAGAGGCCTATGGGATTTGGACAGATAAACAAGAGGATCATTAGGATGAAATATGGGGAAAGGTGTGGAAAATGAACCCATGACTGAAGGTTGCAACATTTATATGGATTGTTATCTACAGAAGAATGCTAACTGCCAATAATATTAGGAAACATGGAGTGGTTGGACCATCACGTTTCACATTGTGTTATATGGATGAGGAGACTCATGGACCGCCTTCTTGACTCTTGTTCATTTGTCTCAGGGTTCTGGGACAGGTGGCGAAGCTCTTCGGGCGGTCCAATAGGATTGGAGGGAAACTTGATCAAACCTTTATAAGGTGGGAGGTGATGGCTTATCATAGTCATGTTGTGAATTTCATATGGTTATCTTTCCCAGGTTTCTTGATGTGGAAAATTTGGAAAGAGCAGAACCGAAGGATTTTTCTAAATAAACTCTCAAATCAGCACCAACTATGGGAAAAAGTAGCTATGCAAATCTAGGATATGGTTAGTATTACCCAATGGGTTGATCAGGATTGGGATATGAAATGGATGAGAAGAGGATTCTTCAGGAATGGGGGGTGTCTATTGAAAATCAAGGGACATCTCGTAAGAGGCTAGGGATTTCGTAGGCTAGCCCAGATCGCTAGAAACCCCCTTTGACTGGATATTTCAAAGTGAACTTTGATGGGGCCTCAAAAGGTAACACTGTCCTGACGGTTTTTTGTGGTGTGAGAAACCAAGACAGAGAAATCATTCAAGTTTTTAATGGTTACATAGGTGAAGAAACGAATAACGCTACTGGAGTAGAGGGCCTCTTGGTTGGATTGATGTTGGAAATTCATCACACGCTGGAATGCCTCTCCATATGACTGCTGGATTATTTTCCAAATGGCTTGGAACATGAAGAAAGGAAAGAGATTATCTAAGGTAGCTAACATTTGGAGGTTATCACATAGGATCGAATAGTTGGCGACCTTGTTAAATCTCCCTCATGCGTGGAATTTCAACAACGTCAGGCATAATGGGAATAAGGGGGATGACATGCTGGCTAATGTAGGCATGGAAGAAAAGAGACGATATTGCATAGGGAGGTTGGTAGATTTTGAAAACCGGGAGTGGGCCACTCGGTGCACCCAACTAGAGGCTGAGGATGTCCACATCCAACAAAAGGAAGGTACTGACATGTGGAATTATGAAGTGACCCACAACATATCACGCATGTTAAGGATGCTCACCTTATGGAGCTAGGACAATCCACCGCAAGAAGGAGGAGAGGGTATGATCAATCTTAACCCACATAATAATCATCCTTTAAGGGGGGGTGACACATGATGTTGAGCAAGAAGAGGGGATGTATCCTCATATAGAGGATGACCTTTGAAGAGTTGTGCAAAGATCCATAAATTATGAGCACAATTGGACGAAGAATGAATGCGAATGGTGGAACGATCATGGTGGATTTTATGGCAGATAGGAAGGAAACTGCTATTAATAAGACAAAAAGGTTTGGGGTTCTTTACTCTTTCTCTATGTCCGACATTTCTTCTAAGCAGAAGCATATTATTGCTAACTAAAAGGGTAGAGATGTAAGTTTGTGTGTTGCGTGGTGGGTAGGTATGGTTCCCCAAAGGAAAAACATGTAGAAGGGAGTGAAAGCCAAGAATAAGGGTGAATCCCTGAAGGCTAGGAGGGAGCAGAGAAAAGTAGCTAAGGCTACTTGGTTTTTCAGGGATAAAATCCTTGCGGTCATCAAAGATTAAATATAAAGGGTAGAGTGTGACTTGTGGGATCACGTTAAATCTATGAATTCTGAGGATATGATGGAGGAGGTGGTGGAAGGGGTCATGGACCCGAGAGCCATCACAGGTTGGATCTTGACCTATGACATCATTATGGAAACATTTGGGTCATGAAGGGGCTCATTGTGTGTGTTTTGATGGAGCGAGAGAATAAGGAGGTGGGTGATGAGAATCCTACTAAGGCTTGGAAGGAACAAAACCTGGATAATCAGCTCATGCACCGCAAGATTGACCTTATTGCTGGAAAATTGGGCATTCAACTTTACCTAGATCACACGACAATGTCTATGGAGGAAGGCTCGGGTTCTCTAGAGAAAGGGAGGTGCCAGCATGCTGGTTCGTCGGTGGTGTTTTCCCTTGTTGGTATGGGTTTTAGTGATGTTTATGCTTGTTGTCCAATCCACTTCGTGGGTCCGAGTTCGATTAAAGATGTTTGAAAGGGCCACTTTCCCAATCTCTTTGGTAGAGGAGTCCTTGGCTCTGTTTAATTAATGTTTGTTATGGTTTTTTCTATTAATGTGGTAGTTTATTTCTTTTCTTAAATGGGCCTATGTTCAGGAAGTCGATATTACAATAGGAAGGGGTTACTGGCCTCGAAAGCCCAACCTCTGGGTGTTTTTGTGGGCAGGTGATATGAATATTTGTAATAGAATTCTTAGGGGAAATGATCACTAGGAGGGTTTAGATAGTAAGGAAGATGATGGAAAGACATGGATTGACTATCAGGTGGTTGTGTATGTCTATGAACTATCCAGGCCATGGATTGTTGCTATGTAATTTTTTATATTGCAGTAATATAATACTTATTTACAAAAAACAAATCTATGGCTTATACTAGGTTGGACAAAATCAATATTGCTTTTTTGTTTCAGAACTATAATCAACAATTAATTCTTTTTGACTTGTTGTAGACTTGGTTTCCTAGACGGCAGGGTACAACATGAACACCAATATATATTTTCCTTTGAACATTAATACCATAGTCCTACTTATTTACCAGAAAAAATCAACATCATGGCAGTGTTTTGTTATACATGGAGTCATGGGTCTACTACAAGGGAAGCATGCCTTCCTAAAATCATTTAATTATATGTGCAAAATATTTACCATTTGTCTAATAGTAAGTGGATCTATAGATCGCATAAATCCCCTTCATCGATAGCGAATATGGATTCTATTAAGACGAGAATGTGCAGTGCATCATGCATCATATATCTAATGTAACAGTAACCCTAAATTCCTATAGTCAACAAACCTAAAACAATTTTACTATGGGATGTACATTACCATGAAATCTATGAAGATTATGAGGAGTGTTGCACTAAATTTGTTAGTAGATTGGATTGATAAGCAAATCGACATGGCTCCTTTGATTTAACTTCCTTTTTTGTCTCAATTAGCTCCCTCGTCGATTCTTTTTAAAATTTTCTCATGTATTGGTTCTTTCAGGTGGGAAAAAACCTAAATGCAATACCATATACAGACAACATAGAATAAAGAAAAGAAAAGAGAAATATCTCTACAAGCTTTATGATTCCAAGATAAGAGAGCTTTTCATAAAGAGTTGGATTGCAATTTAGACTAAAATGCTTCTGTAAACAAGTCGACGATGATGAAATAACTAAAATGCTTCTGTAAACAAGTCGATGATGATGAAATGATTAGGATAAAATCCAAAATGTGTTTGGGATTTACATGTTGAAAATATTTTACTAGATAATTGATTTTCGAACCCGACGCTCATATAATTTGAACAAAAACTAGAACTTTCATATGTCGCTCATAATTAATTATCACTAGGTATGATCTGCAAAAGCAACCGCATAATTTTTTAGGGATTGAAAAACAACCAAATATGTAGAACATGAAGATGCAAAGAGCCATGAATGCTATTGGCAATGAAGGTGGTGAGCAATTATATCCTCAACAAATCTCGAATTGGTGTTGAAGGGGATGGTGATGAGACCAATTCTATCATCAACAAATCTACAAATGGGTTGATCAATTCTATCCTCAACAAATATGCAATTGGATCAACAAATATGCAATTGGATTAAAGGGAGTGAAATCAATTATATCCTCAATAAATTTGCAATTAATAGCGAAGGTAATGAGCGATTCTATCATTCGCATGAAGAATAAAAAAAACTGTTGATAAAATCCAATGCAAAAGCTAGCGTAATGAGATAATGTTAATGTATATGCTAACCATGTCAGATGCTAATTTGTGTGAATATGTGTGCATGTTAATGATATTGTAAATCATAGGCTTTGCGAGCCAATTCGGGGCATGTGGCATGAAATACTAGCCTTTGCGAGCCAACAAGGGGCCTACTAAATTAAATATATTTCCCATTGCCAAGATCTACATTAAGACCCTATGTTGATCAACCAATGGCAAGCTAGATAAATGAAGTGGAATATTTGAGAAAAATAAAAATTAAATGTCTAATGTAATATGTAACACTTCAGAAAAATGATGAATTTTCTAGTGAAATGGTCATTTAATGCAAATCAAAAGCAATATACATGTCTGTCAACAAGTATAATAATTGGAGCATGAGTTGACGAGGAACTCTATAGGTCAGTAGCTGATGTCCTCATAGAGCATGAGTTTTTAGACAATTGAAGAATAGTCAATTGACATTTTGTTCAAAAGTCGTCACTCATCTTTACCATTGGATGTAAATTTTCCTTTTGGATATAACATTGAAGGATTTTTAAAAATGCACGGTATGTAAAGCACTATTCTCAAGTAGGTATTGTGTAAAAGTGATCCCTCGCGTGAGAATATTATGTTGTATGGTATCGATAAGTGTCATTTATACTTAGCTGATCACTGCTTAATAGTTTGTGTAGTGGGTGAAATTTACAAAAGTTGGAAAAAAAGTGTTGGTTTATGCAATGCTCATACTATCTTAATAAAACTCTATGATACTCTAAGCATCTAAATGTAATTGATTTTCTATTATGCCATTGTAGTTAGTGCATGGATTTTAGGTAACACAATTGGAAATGTTGGAAGGGATGAAAATTTAGTTCACTATTTTGAGCTAGAATTATATTATCTATTCTTTTATCTAGTTATTCTTGTGTGTAATTTGGGTGGTAGGAATAAGTCTTCTAAAGTTTCAATAAAGAATGGAGTGTGATACTTTTTTCGTTTTGGAGGTGATTGATAAAGCACGAGTTTGCTACGTATATAATGTAAGGTGATGCAAGGTGGGTAGCATGCACTCGCTATAATAATATGAATCCCATATGGGAATTCGCCAACAAACACAACCCCCACACCTGCTATTTTGAACACTCCTTGATCACTAATCATATACTTGTCATATGATTTGTATTTTAATTTAAATTCAGAATGTTCACATAATTTATACTATGTTATAGGGGTTAGTTTCTCAATGTTGAAAGTGCATATCTATATAAATTTGTAACTTACATGTACGTATAAGAGAGGTGCTTGAGTATGGACATTCTTATATATTGAAGATCTTCATAAGCAACTCAATTTTCTCTAGCAATTTTGCAAAATTATGAAATTACCAATGATATTGCCTAAACCTAGATTATGATAATGAAATAAAAAAAAGAGAATTTATCCTCCGATTGGCATGGTGACAACACCCCCTTGGATAGGTGCAATCTTACAACAACTTATATATGAATAATTTTTTGACACTTTAGTTATCCTTGTGATCTATGTATTGCTACGAAGGGTAGACTTGTAACATCTCTTATGAGACTTAAAATAAAATTGAGCAAATTAAAGCATGATCCATACCCTCTCATTTTCAAAATTAATTGTAGCACAAAATCCATTCTATTCATTCTCTTGATTGAATTTCAATGTACTTCCATGGTGTTTATAGCCATATTCATATTATATTTAGATAATAAACAAAATATTATCAAGTTGGAGGTTGCATGTGCCTTATTATTTTGTTTAGAATGAGCAATAACCACCACATGCTTAAAGGAGGCTTGGCTAGAGATTCTAAGGCCTGGGTTAAATATTGTAACATAAAAGAGGACAATCAAATTACTAATATTGAAATTATTAAATCCTACATCCCTATAAAGTTTATAGGCAAGATCTGGAACGCCAATGAAATCAATAAAAAGAGGAAGTTGAAAAATCTCAACGATTTGAATCTCTTAATTTCATTGATTAAAACTATTCTTCCAACATTTTGAGCTTGAAGAACAAAATGGTTAATTCCAAAATCATGAAAAATACTTATGGATTCCATAGTGACAATAGTTGTCGGATTATCTCAAAAAACCTTTCGGATGAGTAAATTTATAAAATTTGTGATACAAAGTAGTTTTAGGATGAACATTATCTTTTTAATTTTCCTTACCCTTAATAATATACATGCCCTTACCCGGTTTCAAATGTAATTACCTTTGAAGACCTACTTTATTAAGGAAATATTAATGACCATGATACTTTTATTTCCACCATATTATGTTATAAATATGTTATTTTGAAGAATATGTATTCTAATTTCCTTTAGTTGTCCAGGGGAGAGATGCCAATAATGGAGCAGGGTCCAATATTGTTTATAAAACCTAACCACTATACATCCAACATGTCAACATCATACACACTAATACTTTATAATGGTAAATTAATAAAAAAAATTACAAACAACCCTAATACATAAAAAAAGCCCATAAATTGTCTAGGCCCATAATTGACCAAAAACTAATTCTTTTAGCACCAAAGCACATCTCTTACAAGTCAACCATACAAACATCATTTCCATGGCACATCTTCCATTGTTCTAACATAAAGGCTCTTCCAAACCTTAAACATCTATAATTGTTCTATGTAATATACTAAATTGTTCAATACGTAAGTACACATTTACTATCATATCAAACACAAAGGTTATTATATGGAGAACAACATACATAACAACAAGGCCAATATATCCCTAGGCTAGTCTTAACCTACATAGAAAATCAACAATTATTATTAGCCTCACATGTAAGTGTAATCAACAATCTAAACCTAAGTATGCAATTTATAGTGTAATAAATGACAACAAACACATTAAAATTATCAAATCAATCACTCAAGACTAGTAGTTGAATCTTGATTATTATTTATTCGGGCCCAATGTATAAGGGCATTTGATAATTTAATCATAGGTCCTACTTTCCTCTTCAATTCAAGGCATTGTATTGGTATAATGTTAATACCAAAGATTATCTGGTTTTCTATATCACATACTAAAGTATGACTAATAAAATTATTAATTGCAACATAAATAGAATATATATACCAAACATCAACTAATTATACACACTTATAGCATATCATGATTCTATTGAACATAATAATTACATAGACAATTAATCAATGCATAATTACAGAGACACTATCCTAGAGTTACGTAATGCATAATTACATATATAAGAGACCGTTAAATGCATAATACATAATTACATAGAACATGCTACTAAAGGGTTAACTCAAAATAACTAATGAGTTATATTCTAATCATTAACCCAATGTGGTAACTTTAAATATAGATATATGGATTTTGAGAAAACAACTATGTACAATATGGAATTACAATGGAAAAACTTCCCTTTTAATCAGGGATTTGCATTCTTAGTTATGATATGAAAATGGCACAATCAAGAATTTATACGATAATTTTATTGCGATTTTATATGTTTTCTTAGGAAAATAATGTAAAATATTATGTATTAGAGGAAAGCATGATTTTTGAACACCTTGTATGACCTCAAATGTAAAAGTGAAAGAAGGGACATTGAAGTGCCTCTAATTAGAATAATAGATCTAGAAAGTTTAAATATTATTAACTCTTAATAAAAAGAGAAATCATTAATAATAAACCAAAAAACAAGAGAAACTTATAAAGTTATGTAAAAGAGAGCTTAAAAGATTTTGGGTTGGCATCATTCCAAGAAAATCTAAAGGATTCAGTAATATTTACATAAACTGCTTTAGCTCTTTTTTCTCTAAGGAAAATATTTTGGTGAAACCTAGTGGCTGTTTTCTTGGATTCATGCATGGCATCTTTAATAAACATGATTCCGTATAACAATACACCTAACCTAGGGGATTCCTACTAGACACCTATGGGCAGAAAACTAGCCAAACGACCAACAACTGGTTGAGCTAACCCCTTGGGATTTAAATGATAGAACTCTTATATGAACAAATTTTATATTTCCACTATATTCTCTAAGGATATCCATGCCACTCATCATTGTACCATGGTTTTCTAAACTAATGAGGTGAAATTGGCATTAAGCGCCTTGCTAATGGAAAAGCTAAATATATTGAAGGAGACAAAACCAAGATATTAAAATTTGGGACTTTGTTCATGAAGCCTCATATTAAGAATATTTTCAATCATGTTGTCAAGCAAGGATTACTAAAACTGGATTAAAAATTTAATTGTTTCTATTTTCATATTCAGAAACTAAGATAATCCTTCCAATGATTAAACTATCACAATTAGCCCTTTTTTAGCATTAATATTTTGCTTGACTCTTGAAAGAAAAAATTCAATGGCTTGAATACAGTAATAAAGTGGCTAAAGGAAAAACAAGGTTCATTAATTGACATGTTACAATTGATCACTTGGACACACTTAGAGTTTTTCTAAAGACTGTATATGAAAAAGGAAGCCCTCATTTTTTTTCAATGATTTTAGAAAAGACTTCAAGATGGTGATGAGAGAAAAGATATGGAAAATATTGGAAGAAATTGGTAACCCTCTTGAGCTCCATGGTGTTGTAATTAGTCTCTATGAAAATGTTATTGCTAATATGAAATCTAATATGGAGTGGTTAGTGGAAATTAATAGTAATATAACCATTCAATAAGGATTTCCCCCTATTCCCAACCTGTTTGGAATTTTATTTTGTTAAAACTTAGTACTGTTTAGAATATTTTTGTGTTAACATCATAAGCATCATTGCCCTCCTCCTCTTGCAATTGATAATATTGTTCTCCTTGCAAAAAATATGGAAGATATTCAGAAGAAACGCAAGGTTCTCTATCAATTTTGCAAAAAATATGAACTTACCAATGATATATATCACTAAAACCAAGATTATGATAGTTACATCTTTGAAAAAAATCATTCTATGATTTCTATGTTGATAGCACCCCTTGAAGAGGTGCAATCTTACAATAACTTAGATATCGCTTTTAAGTGTCGTTTGAACTAGAATCTCTGTGCCAAGAAGAGAATCGATATTAGTTAGAAATGTTATTACACTTTTAAAAACAAATGTAAAAAGTTGAGGTATGCGATTAAGATTAAAAAAATTGTTTTTAACATTTTAGTTGTCCTAGTAAATTCTTTATTACCATGGAGTCTGGGACAAATGTAAAAAGTTGAGGTATGGAATTGAGATTAACAAAAATCATTTTTTAACATTTTAGTTGTCATAATAAATTCTTTATTTCCATGGAGTTTGGGCTTGTAACACTTCCTGTAAGTCTCAGAATACCATTGAGCAAATCCTAAATGGGTAAATACCTTCTAATTTTAAAATTAAATGCAACCCTCACCCCCATTCTATTGATTGAGTTGTCAAGAGTCAAAATACATAATTAATTATGTTTAGATAATAAATATAAAATTTTCAAGTTGGAGAAATACATGCTCCCTTTTATTGCTTCAAGTATGAGCAATAACTACCAGAAGGTTAAAAGGGGTTGGGATATAGATTCTAAGGCTTGGATTGAATATTGGAACATAAAAGAAGACAATCAAATTATTGATATTTACAATATTAAATCCTACATCCCTACAAAGTTTAAATATATGACCTAGAATGCCAATGCATCAATAATAAGAGGAAGTTGAAATATCAGAAAGATTTAGTTCTCATAATTTTGTTTAACAAAACTAATTTTCCAATATTTTGAGTTTAAAAAATAAAATGAATACTATCAAAATCAAGAACAATATTGAATAATGGTGCAATGATTCAAGATTTACCAACTCTTTTTGACAAAATAAATTTTTTGAAATATTATATTTAATAAACCATATGAAAGAAACTTCACAAAATTTAAACATAACTATAAAATAAACTTCACAAAATTTATACATACTAGTAATCAAACAAATCTAGGACACAAACTCTCGAAGCTCTAATATCCTACTTATGCCTATTTATTCTCCATAGTACAATTATGAATCTTCAAAATCTTATATAATTAATTGAAACACTAAGATTTATTCGTTAAAACGATATAATATATAGAGAAAGTGTTAACGAATAAATCAGGCAGAATGGCTAGCATTGATGATTGGAGCATAATGTCTTGTAGCTAATCAGGTGGAGAAAGTGAATGTTTTTGGCAACTCTTTGCGTTATACACTTTTCTAGGAAAGGTTTAGGAAATAATGAGACCACTCTAGGACATACAAAATTGTGTCTTTCGGTCTCTTAAAGAGATAAAGGATTTGTGCCTAATACACATTCAAAGGAAAAACAATTATATCTTATGCTCTGGAAAATCAAGGAGTTACATTGGACAAGAGAGTATGCATCAACTTGGATGGATCATCACGGTGAAAATGGATTTGATAACCATACACATATTGTGAATCAACCTATGGGATTAATGAATCGAACCATGGCATTTAATTTTCTTCCAATGATTACACGTATAGGAAAGGCACTTGGCCCATGGAAGCTTCTCGAGGTATATTTGTTGGTTTACAACTCCCTTGCAAGAGATCTTAACTCCGTACCCATCCTTTAGTGCTCACACAATTAACTACATGGAAGATATTAGTCCCCATCAGGAAAATAGTAAACATCACATATTCAAGAAAATTTCCTCATTCACTCTACCCCCAACGTGGTTTCAACTTTTTATTTTTTTGGGTTCAACTCTTGACGGTTATGGTGAATTGTTGCTGCATTGACATCACCTAAGGAATGTGTTAGTCCCATGGTACCTATTAAGGAAGCGAATAACAACAACCTTGGATGCCCATAGTTAGGTAATCTCTGGTAGAGCATTTTTATGTGTGATTTGGTTTTCTGGTTGGAAGGGATCTCACTCAACCCACATAGCAAGGTCTCGTTTTGGGTTAGCAATTCTTTGAATTTTGTTATGTGTTTCCTTTGCTATAGGTCATGGATTTTGGGACAATGGTCAGCTTGGTCTAAGAAGGAAGGAACTTGTAGAGCCTAGTATGTTTCCTTGTAAGGTTGAATTAGGAGCAATTCAGGCTGAGAGATCACTGATGTAAATGCTATGTTATGAATTGTGCAGTCTTGTTGGGAGGGCCTAGTTGAAGCCACACACCAAATTTCTTACCACATCTTCCATCTGTACAAATGGATGGATGAGGTTGAAGGCCATGTTAGATTGTAGGGTGGGAATATTGACAAATTTATGGAAGATATGGACACGATGCTGAATCTGGATAAGGAAAGCCAATGGTGGATAATCCAGATGTTTAAGCATGGTTCTTCTTTAATCTACAGATCTCTGCTTTTGAGCTCTCGTTGATATTAAACACTGAGATCCGAAGATTAAATTATAAATGCATGTGTATTCTTTATTATGTTTGACGGTTTTTTTTTTCATTATATATTTCAGTTGTGATGTTTTATTAAGGTAGTACATTCACATATATAATATGAAAATCTTTGTTGTAGCTAAGAAGATTTTAACTGTAATCCCAAGGATTTGATATTTTGGATTGTTAGCATGATTCTCCGGTTCATCCCCTATGCTAGATATTTTTTGTTTGTTTGTAAGTTCTAATTATTTCTCAACTCTTTTAGTATAACTTTTATAATCGTTTCCGTAAAAAGCATTTACATTAAAAGTCATCATTATTATTAAAAACACTTCATATACAATTATATAATAATGATAAACTTAATGGCAATGTGTTAAACAATTTTGAATATATTTATATGAGAAAAAAAATATTTTTACCTCCCACAGTAAGGTACTCATTAATATTGTTATTTAATAATATATTTTAATCAATTTATACTGAAATGAAACATTATCTATTTGTGATTAATTCTAATGTATTATATTAAATTTATTTTCAATGATAGGTGAATATTAATTTGAAAAAGTAAAAAATGTCTTAAGAAAAAGTCAATACCAACTTTATTGTGCAACTGAGGTGGGGAAGTGGGGGAAGTGTCTGCATGTCCCATAAAAGAAAAAAGAAAAAAAGAATGCATGAATACGTGTTTTCTTGTATTAGCATAGTGGATTTGGGTGAGGAGAAAGTATCTCTTTGTTCCATAAAAATAAATAAATAAATAAAAATAAGAATAAGAACACATACATCAATGTGTTGTAACATAGTGGTGAGAGGGATGGGTGATGTAGCAAGTGGTGAGAGGGATGTGTGATGTAATTTAGTGGTGAAAGGTTTGTGGATTTTATCTCTCTCAATACTTTGTAAAACCAAAGGTAGATAAGTCAATAATGGTGATACTTTGTGTGAGCAAATATTACCCTATCTTCATAATAGTATTTGCATATTTTATAATGAAATAAAATTATTGTATAAAATGTTTGTGTTTATTTTAAAAATAATGTTAAAACTCATTATTAATGATATTACTAAGACAATTAAATTAAATATATATATATATATATATATATATATTTATATTTTTACCAAATTAAAAAAAAATTCAATATCAATTATAAGAATTAAATTTCCACATCGATTACCATTTGTATAAAGAGTGATATTTTGTTACACCAACTCTTTCATAATTTAGTCATTTTCTCCCTTACATAAATACCTTATTTTATTTTAGTCAATTTATGTTTTGAAAAATTTCCACATCGATGACTATTACGATTTGTATAGAAATTGATATTTTGTTATAATAACTCTGTGTAAAAAAAGTCATTTTCTCTTTTTTCATAAATATTATAGTCAATTTATGTTTTGAAAAAATTCCATGTTGATTACAATGTGTATAGAGTGATTTTTGTTACAATAAAGATTTCATTTTGTTACAGTGAGGATTTCATTTCATTTTGTTACAATTTGTATAGAGTGATATATTGTTACAATAAGGATAGTAGTTGATCTATTTCGTTATTCTGTTTGCTTGGTGAAGATCTTTTTTTGGAGGCTTTTTGGTGTTCAAGCTTTCTCTTGTTCTGATCTATTTTTTTGTATGAGAAGTTATACTTTTTTATATTACTTCTTGGTCTCTTGTTTGAGTATAAATTTCTCTTCAATTTGGATAAGTGCAACACAAATCGGTTTTCAAGGCAGCATGGAAAAGGACTAGACATATTTCATTCAGGATATTTATAAGGGCAACATTCATCTTGGAGAAGTTGAAGATTCTATCTCTTGGTCATGAAACATCAAATTTAAATCGATCTCTGCCCGATTGACTTATGATGCCATCATTTCTACTACTCAATATCCCCGCAACTGGTGGCACTTTGTTTGCTAGTGATGGCACATTCCTCAAAAGGTTAAATTTTTTTATGTGGCTTGCGTTGGAGAACAAAGTTCTCTCATGGGACAATTTGATAGGACACGGGTATTATGGATCAAACATATGCCAATTATGCTTCAGCGGTCCTACATCTTTTTTCCATTTATTTATTTCATGTCATTTTGTTAAACAAGTATGGGTCTTGATTTGTTCATATTGTAACTTGCACTTTGACTAGCCAAACTCAGTTCTTTGAAGACTATATGCAGGTATGGTTAAAATCGATTCCATCCCGGGATGAGCTACCATGTTTTGTGTTTGGGGCTTATGGAATGCAAGGAATATATATATATATATATATATATATATATATATATATATATATATATATATATCGAAAATTCTCCTCCTTGTATTGGTCAGATTGTTAGTTGTGCAATCTCATCCTTCTTGGAATTAAAAGGAAGTCTAATAGACTTATCCCCTCCACTCAAGTCCTCCTGACTTCCTCCAAGTCTTCCACAAGGTATCTGGGATCAGTTTGATGGAGCCTCCCAGAATGGGACTCTTTGTTGTGGGGCTGGTGTTCTGATCCATATGGATGAAGACCATTTCAATAATCGTTGGTTCAACTATGGACCCAACACAAACATCAGAGCAGAGCTTCTGGGCCTTTGGCTTGTCTTATACTTTGCAAATATTAGGGTTTGTGTGTTACAACATATTGTTAGTGTTTTCTCTTTGATCATTAATTGGCCAAACAATCAGGTTGATCTTAATTCGTTGCATATTCGATCATGGTTCCTGGAGGCGAGATCCATCCTGAATGTTCTTCCCCATATCTCCCTTTCTCACATTTACCGTGAGTTCGTCTCTGCAACATATGCTCCTTCTCGTCATGGCCTTGATGCCCAAGATGGGGTTATTTTTTTATGGAATTCTGGCGTTTTGGTTCTTTATCTTCAGAAGATCACCTTACCCTCTATTAGGATTTTCTGGACTCTTTTTTTGGTCTTTTTCTGTATTGGGTTTGGGATCTCATTTTAGCTTGGTTTGTTCGTTGTTTTGGCCCTCTTCTTCCTTTTATTTGTTTGTGTATGGACTCTCGTCCTTTTGGGCCTGACTCTAGTCATTCGAGTTCTTTGGCTTACTTTTGGTCATTTTGGTTATATCGGGTGTGTGATAGCGATTTTTGATTGGACCATTTGTACATATACTTTCAATAATTCAAAATATAGTTTTTTTTCAGTGTGAAGAAAAAAGGATTTCATTTTGATGTTATGATTTTTTAATAGACTATTTATTATAACATGAAACATTTGATTATGTTATAAAGAGATTAGTTGTTTTATTAATATAATGTTTAAAGAAATAAATAAACATCAAGTTGAATGTAAAAATTAAGAAAGTGAATAAAAACCTATAAGAACATATTTGTTTTATAAAATTTGTCACATCAAATTGGTTTTATAAAAACATTTAAATTTTAGAAAGATATAAAATTAATAACGTCAAAATCAAAATATTACATAAAAAATTGAAAACCAAGAACTATATAAGAACATATTTGTTTTATAAAATTTGTCACATCAAATTGGTTTTATAAAAACATTTAAATTTTAGAAAGATATAAAATTAATAACGTCAAAATCAAAATATTACATAAAAAAATTGAAAACCAAGAACTATGAGCTGACAATGTCCATGTGAGTGATTTAGTTCATTGACTAAAGCTTGTTTGCGAGAAAAATCCAAGAATATTAAAAAAACATGTGTCGAGCCATAAAATTCCAAAAAGAAAATGTTATTAAAAATTAAGAAAAAAATGTATTCAAATCATTAAATTCCAAAAAACTTGGATATGTGCAAAATATTTCATACCATAAATTCTATTTCCAATTTATAAAACAACCTCTATACTATCATTAGAATGAATCATATTCCAAAAAACTTGGATGGAAGAGATATGTGCAAAATATTTCATACCATAAATTTATTTTCAATTTATAAAACAACCTCTATACTATCATTGGAATGAATCGTATTGCATTATTATTTTTGTTAATAAATTCATTTCCAATTTATAAAACAACCTTTATACTATTATTGGATTGAATCTTTTTTTTTTGGCTCACAGTGACTTCAAACGAAAGCTAAGAAAATTACATATATTAAATATTAAGACTAAGGGTTGAATTCCCCAAACAAGATATGTAGAAAGAACGGTTGGGGTTGAAGGTTGGGAGGGTTTTTTTTCCAGAAAAAGAAAAAAAAAAAAAAAAAAAAAAAAAAAAAAAAAAAAAATAAAAAAAAATTTCCTTGTTATTCATATGAATCAAAGGAAACCTTTGTCATCAACAAAAAAAATACATATCAGCATACAACTTTCATCAAAGTCTTGGATTCAGTCCATCCCAAAAAACTCACAGAGGAGATAAACAAGTAAGAGTACTAGTGTAAAGTCAAACTGGAACATTATACAGTCATTCTCCAATCAAGGGGAGAAGACATAAAAGTATCTTTCAGTCTCTCACCCAAATCAACTCAACGATCAACATTCAAGCCCAAATAGATCAATAATTCTAAGGAAGCATTCAACAACTATCAAAACAATCATCAAAGATGATTTTCAGTGAATAACAGTCCCATAATAGAGAAATATTCAAGCTCAAAAGAGCTGAGCTGAGCCATGCCAAATGCATGCTCCCTCTATAAATTCCATAAAATATAGTAGCCCAGCTGGAATGTGGAGTGCCTCCTTAGAGAGACGATCCGCCTGAACATTGAATTATCTGAAGACATGTGTTGATTCGAGATGGATAAAGTAAGATCGGAGATTCGTGATCTCAGTACACCAACCAGCTAGTTCCAGTGTCTCCAAGGTATCCAATCCATTGAACCAATTAATAATAGCCGAAGAGTCTCCTCTGATATGCAAGTAAGGGAGCCCAGTGTGATTGGAAAATATAAGAAGCACCCAAAGTGCAAGTAGTTCTAACCGAGTGTTGGTGCTCTGACCGCATCCAAGTTTTAGGAGGAAGTAATGGTCCATGTTTAAAATAATGTGTACTCCTACACCACCCATACAAGAGGATGAGGCTCCATAAAAAAAACCCACAGGATAGTCATATATCAGAGACAAGCGAGCTAGATTTATGGAAGACTTAGTAAACACTTTCACTTTGTGTTTAGATAGCTGATCCATAATATAATGAATGGTGAGGTGCGATGAAGGGCATAAATATTCAAATAGAGCTCTATTACGCAAAAGCCAAAGCTTCCAAGTCATAAGGAGAGGAAGATACCTCAACTCTCTTTCAGTATCGGTCCACTTAACAACATTGAGAAAATATGTTGGCTCATTCCAATTGATGGCTCAATGTAGGATCGAACCGAGACCAACAATGAACTCCCTGGTAAACCTACAATCAACAAAAAGGTGATTTATTGATTCAACATCTTTTCTACATAAACAACATTGACTCGGGCCTATCCAACCCTTTTTGAGCAGATTATCCCAGGTATTAATCCTGTTGTGCAAGCAAATCCAGACAAAGCATAAAACTTTCAGTGGTAAATTGAATTTCCACATGTTAACCAAGATCCTTTCAGGAGAATCCTGGCAGTGACAATGAGAAATACAATCATATGCTAGTTTAGCGGTCACTTGACCCAAATGTCTGTTATACATCCAAACCAAGGAGTCTTGTTTGTTAGACATTCGTATGTAGCCATGTGAGAGTCCCCCGATATAGTTATGCCATCCAGATAAAGTTCCTCTATTGAGAGCCAGTACTGATGGGAAATATAATTAGTACCATTGTAATGTGCATCAACAAGTGAGGAAATACCATAATCCTCCAAATAAACTCTGAGATCCTCAGGAAAAATATATGTAGAGTTGGAGCCAACAATCGGATCCACCCCGATTTTTATGTCTTTTCCATTCCACACTCTACATCCCAGACATCTCGTTAGCCATGACAGAGTTCTGATAAATCCATTCCAAATATGTGACAATCCCTCAAGAGAGAAGGTACAAGCACGTATCCATTCAACAACAGTCCCGTTTTTTAAATATTTGAAGGAGATGATCGTCGACCAAATACTATTACCCTGCAATACCATCCAAAAGCATTTAAGTCTGAGAGCCTTACTAAACCATTCCAAGTTTAGAATATTCCATCCACCCATCTCAAAGGGCCTGGAAATCAGGTGCCAATCCACTAAGTGAATCTTAGATTTGCCAGAAGAATTCCCCCAAAGAAAATTGAATATGGTTCGTCTGATGAAGTTTAGCATTGAATGTGGGATCCTTGCCAGTGTAATCCATTATACAGCCAGCCTCATCAAGATTGCTTTAACTAGTATCAATCGACCACCAATAGGAGGTAGGAACAATTACTAATTATTTTCTCAAATTTGTTTAAAATCCAGCACCAATAATTCACACGATAGCCCATCAGTTTCAAGTAGAAGCCAAAGTACTTGAATCCCTTAGATAATGGATCCATTTTGTAAGGGAGAATTTATGCCACCCTATCTCTGATAATTTGCTCAACTTCATTATACCTAAAGGAGGATTTTACTTCACTAATGCTCATAGCCATTGCAGAGTAGAAGAGATCTAAGAGTGTTTTGAAATGTTGACATTCTTCAACAGTCCCTACCCTAAACAACAGTACATCATCAAAAAATAGCAAGTGGGTAAGATCCAAAGAATAAGTAACTTTAATACCCTGGATAAGACCCTCATGATGGGCTTGATTGATATATAAGCTGAGACTTTCAATAGTCTAAATAAAAAGCAGAGGGGAAAGGGGGAAGCCCTGTATAATACCTCTCGAGCATGAAAATAATTTAGTGGGGGTATCGTTGATGAGTACTGCAAAGTTGATAGACTCCACACAACCCATGATACATTTAACACCAATGACTGGTATACCAATCTGAAGTAGGACCAACTAAAGGAATGTCCAGTTTACCCTGTCAAATGCCTTAACAAGGTCTAACTTCAGCATAAAGACCCGCCTCTTTTCAATTTTTGCAGCATGTAATACTTCCTGGGTGATGCCTATAGGCTCCACAATCTTCCTGTTATGAAGGAATCCAAACTGATTCCAAGTGATGGCCTTATCCAGAATGGGTTTCAGTCTGACAGCTGCAAGTTTAGAGATAACCTCGTAGACAAGATTGCAGAGGGATATAGGCCTAAGTCAGAGAAGGAGGACAACTTATCACTCTTTGGTATAAGGGTAATAAAGGTTGAATTTAATGAGCCTGATACCCTACCTTCTTTTCTAGCAAGCTCCACAGCTCTGAGAATATCAAGACCAATAAGATCAAATAAGTGTAAGTAGAATTCTATGGGCCAACCATTAGGACCAGGACTTCTGTCCTTTTTGAAGCCCTTAAGAATACTTTCAATCTATGAAAGAGTGATATCCAGTATGAAAGATTCTTTTTCTTCATCTGAGACCATAGTAGGAAAAATCCTGACAACCTTCAGTTGATCTTCAATATTGGTCAGTCCATCATCCGAGAAGAGTTCAGTGAAATGGGAAACCCCAAGATCTTTGAGCAGAACATCATCCTCAATCATCTCACCCAGTTGGTTACGGAGACCCCAGATAGATTTGGAGGCCCTCTGGGCTAAGGCAAAGGAGTGAATTTTTTGTGTGTTTGCATCCCCTTCATTTAGCCAATATATTCTACTTTTAAGTTTCCAGGTCAAGATCTGATGAGTTAGTAAAGAGTATTTTTTAGCCTTAAGGGAGGACAGTAGTGAGGACTCATGTACAGAAAGGATACCAAATGCTTGAGAAATCAGTAAGGAGTTAATGTCCCGGTCTACCTCCAAAATATATTTAGCTTTACTTTGTTTCATCCCTTTCTCCCAAGCCTTAACAGTCTCTTTTAGTCTTTTGAGTTTATAAGTAAGAGAAGACATAGGATCCATGGACCCCAGGAGCTGAGTGTTCCAGAAAGAAAAAAGAATCTCAGAGAAGTCATTTTCCAACAACCAAGCCCTATTGAATTTGAAAGGGTAAATATGAAAACGAGGAGTATTGTGCCATTCAAGACAAATAGGGAAATGATCAGAAATTTTAAAAGGGTGGATCCAGGATTGAAAGTCATTCAACAAAGGAATCAGATGGATAGAGGCAAGAAATCTATCAATACGTTTACTAATACCCTCAAACCTAGGCCTGCCATTCCTCCAAGCAGGGCCAAGATGAAGAGGAGCAAGATCAACTAGGTTGGAACTGTCCAAAAGGTGAGTAAAATAGTGGATCATATGATCCATACGTGCTTTGTCTCCCCAAATATCTACGTCAGAGATAGTAAAGTTTAGATCAACAGATAGGATTAGGTTGGGAAAGTCAACAAGTCCACCAGCTACCACTTTGTCCCAGAAGTGGACCCTATTAGTGTAAGGTCCATAGTAGTTTAGTATATTAATAATAGATTCATACCCTTTGATCTTGGCTTTAATCAGGATACCAACAAAGGATCAAAAGGCTTTACACTGAATGGAGTGAGGGTTCCAAGCAGTGAGGAGACCCCCAAAGAGACCCTAAGAGTCCAAGGCACATAACTCCCATCCCAGTTTCATCTTGGAAAAGTGTAACAGAGCTGAATAGTGGTCAGATATTGTTTCTTGGAGTAGTATCAAATCAGGATTCAGAGAGGAGAAGAGAGAAGAAAGGTATCTTTGTTTGGTGAGACCCCCGAACCCATGGATATTCATAGAGATAATTTTCATGAGTCAAACTGGTGGGAAGGTGACCTTGATCTAAGTACCTTAGGGGAGTGGTTGATCTAAAAATACCCACCAGACCAAATGGAGAAAAAAATAACAGAAAGTGTAAGGATATGGGTAAATACCTCAAATACCGGTTCGTGAATCTTACGTAGTCTGAGAGCCGTTGATGCTTGAGAAATCAGGACCAAGAGCGGCTACAATACCATCAAGCCATCAATTCGACCACCACCAGAAAGTCAAACAGTAATGGTGATTACCCACCAAATCGATGCCAACAAAGCCCATGCAGAATCAAATATGAACAAAAAAGGTGGCCAAGATCCCTTGATTGCAGTCGTAGAAAAAGGGGGAGGCAACAGTAAAGTCATAGATACCCTCGCTGCATGACTGAGGACCACCAAAAAGGAAAGGTGACGTGAGGCCAAGATGAGGATGCCAAGACAAACATGCACCACCAGTTTAGATGGAGAGGGGACCAAAGCCGCCAAGGTTCCGAGGCACTGTAAGCACTGCAACGCCAAATCCTCCATTAAAACCCTCGGCCTCCATCCTTTTACAAACGTCACCTTTACAAGTGAGTTTTGAGTCACGGATATTTGTCATAGTGTCGGTTAGAGCCTAAAAAGTTCAAAAGGTTGGGAGGGTTGTATCCAAGAAGGAAACTATGCATATATGTAGATCATATAAATGTAAGGAAAAAGGTCAAGCTCAAAAACATGGAGGCTCTGGAATCACACCAACATAAACATATAAACTTGAGGTTAAAGGACCAAACTAAACATATGACAATCGAGAGACATAGTTTCAAAAACTCATTTTATTAATAATTATAGTTTAAATGTGTTAAAAGATAAAAACATCTAGCTTTTTGCTTTAAGGTCACAAAATATATGAATGCTAACTAGTACCGCAAAAACATACAAAGCTTCCCACATGAAAGTAAATATGAAAATAAAAATCTTGATAGAGGTAGGTATGAAAATGATATATTTTATTGTTTATGAATTTTAAAATTTTAATTAAATGGTAAAAATGAATTAAAGATTAAAAATTGCAAAATAAATTTAAAGACACAAATTGAATATTGCTATTATGTTAACGATTAATGTTAAATATATAAATTGTATGTTTTTTCATTTTCCGTGGACATTATCTATCATTTCCTTTCCATTAAGGATCTATAGGTTTTGGATATAGATCTCGAAAGGCATAATCAACTGGTGATAAGGTAAGTATTAACAAAATAACCTAAAGAATCAACGACTCAATCAACATAATAATAAAAATAACCAAAAGCATAATCACAATAATTGATAGGGATTTTGCAGGATCAAAATCGACTGCTTTTGTAGGATATGAAACAACTTCTTCTCCAAGTTTTTTTTTCTATAATTCTCAAAGTTACACATTTTGTTTTTACCATTAAATTCTTTTTGAAACTTAGCATTAGGAATTATTTCACTATTTAAATTAAACGTCCTCGTCCCATCATAGGATTCATATACAATATATATGTATAACAATAAATGAACAACCCATGCTAGAGTGTTTTCCTTTTTATACCCTCATATTAAAGTTAAGTTGAAGTCTCCAAAGAGAAAATCGTAGCAGGAACAAATGTTTGATAAAAAACCAAATCAAAGGCCAAAGGCCAAAAACCAAGAGCCATGTTAACATAAATGACATACTTGTAGTTCACTCCACATTGTTGAGTTGTTGTCGTTCCCGATGCAAATCATGGTGTCGGGTCATGCAAACATACCAAATGACCTATTACTAAATGTATATGACATGGACCTAAAAATTGTATCCAAAATGAAAGATGATAGTATATGAATTCTTTACCAAAAGATTTATGAGGCAGGTTCATGCCGTCTTCCCAAAACAATAAATGTATCCTCTCGTTGTGCACAGACCCTACAAGAAAACCACCTATAAAAAGACAAATACCAATTAATGGAATGAAATGCTGAGAGCAATATTTGGCTCGAAGGGAAGTGAATATACCTCTGTATGGTATAGGGTACTAGTTAGTTTTAGACAATCAAACCTCATAGTGGTGTACCTGCATTACACCATAGCCATGTTTTAAAAACAATTATATGGAGAATGGAATCACTATTCATCCTTTCAACTGTGCAAGGAAGTATCAATTAAAAGTGTATACCTATAAGAAAGGGTCGATGTACTCAACAGAGTATTCATCGGGGCTAGGGTGTCAAGGATTATCGATCCCTATCACAAAAATTTATCCGCTTACAGAAGTACCTCTGATTCATTTAAGCCTTGGGGCGTCTAGGCATGCTTCACCTCTCAAACTTTGCGGATATCATCTTATGATTGGAGCCAACATGGGATTTTGAAGCTGGAGCGACCTATCGTCATTTTCTTCATTCTCATCAGAATCTTGTGTTTCAGAATCATATTCATGACTCCATTACTTTATGTATTCAATTAGAGCAATAAGATAATGAAGCCAGAAAACATGACGCAAGCCCTAGTGAATACCCCCGTTGTAGTGGTGGGTGGGGCTTCGCAACCTATACCAATACCTTTGGGAGCTGTCTAGTTCCAAGTCCAAAAGAGATAAGAGACAATCAGAAAAGAGACAATCTCAAGTGCAAATAAGAAATCCAGTTAAGGAGACTAAACAACGACAAATCATTTTCTTAAATGCCTATACTTAAGAGGGGTTGTGGGTGAATTGAAAACAAAATCCAAGGTAATTTACCTTAGTGTGCGGAGGGGCTGAATGGTTGGTGCCTTGCCACCTTAACCAAATAGAAGCTATTCCAATCTCACAGGAGATTAATGAGCAAGGAACTGTCTCTCATTGACAGGAGCATAACCCTTTGAACCTTATCGAATTTGCCATAATTACCAGAGATGAACCTTCATCGAGAGCAGAGAAAGAGAAGCAAGATCAAAATTGTGAAATGAAATTTTGGTAGATGGAAACCCCTGTCCATCACCTTGGTGATCTATGTTGGATCTCAAGGAGGGAGGTCATTGATCGAACAAGAAGGGGAAAACCAAGTAAGAGGCTACGACCTTTATGAAATTAATGTAGTTGGGAGTAACATTAAGTTGGCCAGACTCTGTGTACATGCACATGAAATTATTGTAGTTGGGAATATCATTAAGTTGGAAAACCTTTATGTCCTTGTGCATACGTCCCTGGGACAGGTGTTAGATGGCTCCCTCGATACCTTTCACATCAACCACCAGCGGACCAAAAATTTAGTGCGAGCTATGGCTTGGCAGGAAGTTTTTTATATCCACGCGACAACTAATATCGATGTCGACCCAAAACATTAAGCTAAACACTGGCTTATAGGAAAAAAATTATTCTAACGATAACTAATGCTTCTTTGTGGTCGCTATATATCCCTTGCAGGGACATGATAATAATAACTTTTTCATTATCATATGAAGGTTGTCATTTAACAGTTTTAGAAAATTGTATATTAAATGTTTCTTTCATCAAATGAAATTTTCAAAAAAATTAATTTAACAATTTAAAAAAAAAAAAAAAAACTTTAAAAAAAATTATAACCTGAAAAAACATATCGAATTTTCCTAAATTTTGTCAAATTAGAAATTAATATGTCATTTTAAAGAANCCTGAAAAAGCATATCGAATTTTCCTAAATTTTGTCAAATTAGAAATTAATATGTCATTTTAAAGAAACCCATTAAATATAAATGATTCATTCACATGCATGTGAAATGACATTTTTTTCCTACGAAAAAAGATATTATAAATATCACACATATTTTTTGAAAAAATCATTATATATATGATATTTATAAAAAGAAATTAAATATGAGCTTTTTTCAAACATCTTAACATAAAATTATTTTACATTTTTATTAATTTTAAAATAAAATAAAAAAACTCAAATTAATCAATAATAATAAAAAATATAAAAAATAATGTAAAATCAAATAACAAACATATACAATTTTCCCAATTAGATATAACATATTTGTGAATAGTAAGTTAATTGTATAGGTTTCTTATCATAACTTTTGATTTTAAATTTGACCATTTTCTTAACGACATTCGAACTACAAAATTTCAATCAAAATAATTATAAATTAATGCATTTATTTAAAAAAATCAATTTATAAAACAATCTATGATTTGTTCATTGCACTAAGTGTAGTGAGATGCTTACAATTCTGTATAGGGGAGATGTTGTCACGTTTGTTAGGTAATGTAGTGTTCTCATACCGGCTCATAATTTATGAAAAATAAAAAGTAATTAAAAAAATTCATGCCGACTCATAAAATAAAAATAAATTAAATTAGCATAAATAAATCATAAACCCAGATCTATTTTTTTTGTCAATAAGAAGTGCTCTTTCTATTGCTTAATTGAAGAAAACCAAATACATAGTCGATTTTGACTCCAGAAGCATGGGGTCAGACGATGGTCATGAAACCAAAAAAGAGAAATATGCAGAAGAGTCTAGACTAAATATCTAAACAAAGTGTTATTTGCCCAGCCTTTATACATTGGCAAACTCATACATCTAAAGAGATTAAAGGAGAAATAGGTACTGAAGTGAATCAATAATAGAGCGGAAGAGGGCAGAACATGAGTCGCTGAGTTAGGTTGCTAGATCTTCCTGGAGGATTCAACTTCGTCCTCATTGGCTTTTCTAGTGCCAACCTAGTTGGTGTCCTTGTTGGAACACTGGAAGGGCGGTTCTAAGAGTTGCATGATATTTGTCATGTGGGCCAAGCCTCGCTCATCATCTTCCTTGAAGGTACTGACAATAAGCTTTACAAAAGCTCCAAAACTCTCCCTTTCTCTCATGGCTCGGGAGAGAATGAACTTAAGACGCCAATAGTTCGAAATCATAACCTCTGGCCCAAGCCTAAGCCAAAATTCTTCGAAGATTTTAGTCTCCATGGCTGCAATGGAGTCACGGATATGGTCTGGAGTTTCATCACAAAAGAGAGCCTCCCAGTCGATGTTGTTCACGTCTTTCCCATGAGGAGACACCGCCAGCAGAATGGGGAAAGACGAAGCCAAGATGATGCTTTCCTGGACTTTGGGATGTTGGACAATAGATTTCCCTTTCCCAACTTTCACTGAGAGGATGTTTGAATGCACCAAACCCACTTGAAGTTTACGAAGATGGAGACCAGGGGACGAGCTTCTAAACCTCTGCATGATAATGCAATAATGCCTTTCAGGCTTATGGACCTCCTGTTTCCACCTGTTATAGCACCTCCCCTACTTGTGGAGAGTCCACTGGTGCCCAGAACATGTATATAATGACATGGCAAGGAGGTCGAGATGGTCATGCTGGTATATGGGCCATGGGAAAGTCACCAGGGTGGAACAAATCCTTACCGGGTTTGCAGAGTGAGGTCCCGTCTGCATGCTTGAGGTGCCTCTCATTGCCGTTGTAAGGGAAAATTGACCAATTTTAAGCTTGGGGGAGCATTGGGGAAGGGCTGCAAATTGCATTGGCATGCACCTTGCCTCCCATGTTCCATCTGTCATCATCATGCTAAAAACCCACATCCGGGATGCCGTGGTCTTGTGTAGCAATTTGCTGCCAAATCTCTTTGTCTTATGGTTCAATGTTGTCGTCCCAGCCTGAATAATGGATTGTAGAGTTCATGGTAACTTCCCTATTAGCAATAGAGTCCACAAGCTTGTTTGATTTTCTTTTAACAAGTTGGAAGATAATCGTCAGGTTCCCCCTAAGTGTGGTGCTTAATATTATGAGTTTGCTTTCCAGCCTCCAGTTGTTAGCCACCTTGCTTCCTGTTGAGCCAACTTGTATTATGTTGGCCATGTTGGTAATTTAGAGTGAATACCCTTCCAATATGAGAGGAGTCCATTTCTTGTCGAGACCCCAGATTAGACCAACCAATAATCCTTCCAACTCAGCCACATTGTTGGTGGAGAGACTGAGAGAGCCCCAGTAAACTCCCTGGATTTTACCTTCATTGTCTCTAATTGCTCCACCAAATCCTGTTGGACCATGATTTCGTTTGGAAGCCCCGTCAAAGTTAAGCTTGTAGGTGCCAGGGGGGGAGGAGTCCATTGGCTTGGGGAGTTCACTTTGATCTTTTCCTTGATGGCAGGACTGATGTAATCGGGAATGGTGGTGATGCCCCAATCCTTAAGATTTGCATTTCATTGTTGTTGGTGGTTAGTTCCTTGTCTTTCCAAGATGATAACTTCAGAGTTTCAAAGATGTGCCTCTTTAAAGTTTCCCAAAATTCCTCTTCCTTCCTGATCCCATCGTTGAGTATTCTGTTGTTCCTTTCGATCCATATTTCCTAAATTACGAATTCAAGGAAGAGTTCCCATATTCTATTGACTTTGGTGAGGAAGGGGAGATCGAGTGTTCATGTGTTTAGGTTGGAGAAAACCTTGGAAAACATTATTGATTTGGGAAAGAGAGTGCCCATCATATTGTAGAGTTTTAGTGAAGTGGGTTCGCTCTTGGTTTAGGCGTTGAAGGGTAGATATTCAAATAATTCTAGAGATGGGAGTTTGGACAACATATTTTTAAGTAGGGTGGTAGTGGGAATGGGCATGGACAACATATTTCCTTGCTCGAAGCTAAAATTGATCACTTGCTTGCAGGACCAGAAGAAGTAAAAGCTGCTATTATCTTAGCAAGAGAAAAATTAGAAAAAAGGCTAGATGTCCTAGGAAAAATGATGGCTAGAATGCAAAATGTAAATAGTAAAAAGAGCCCGATAAGCCAAACTGCATTAGAGCTTGTAGCTAAAGGCCATAAAGTCAAACATGAAAGAAGATACTCTTTTGGAATGATGAGTATCCAAGAAGATGACCAAAGACCATAATTCCTTTTTAGTCAAGAAATAGAAGAGCTTCATGAGTTAAGAAATATGGTATCCTAGTTCAAACAAATGCCAAATGCCTTCCCAAATAAATATTTATCGGCATTCAGAATCCCAAAATGAGAAAATATTGGATCCTAAAATCCATCCGACTAAAGTTGTACTAATCCTAAGATGACAGGTCCTCCCCCTCCTTTTGATACTGAAATGTCAGATCTTCCTTACACTTCTCCTTCGTCAGTACCTCGTTCCCTTAGTTTCGGGATAAATGGGATGAATAATCTCCTAAATTCCTGATCAACCTATGTTGAACATACAATGTCAATCCTGTGCGTAAATTAGATCTTTCATCAAGCTTCTATCAAACTGGGTCTTGTACAAAAGAACACAGGACAATACAATAACTGGCCAACAACTAGCACTCCAACTGGTTGCCGGATTTTCAGGGCTAGCCTCAGAATGGTGGCGCTGGATTCCCCAAGAATCCAAAGAAGAAATGTTGAATGCAGAAGACGCAGACCAACAAATTCTTACTGCCCTTGGTAAAGAGTTCTATGGTTCCGATGAAAATGAAGATTATGAACATCTTGCATCTTTATTTATGTCAGCAAGAATCTATGACCTAAATAAGAGAAGAATATTTTTGCTATATGCAAAAATTGTTGATTTCTTCTGGCAATGCTGATAAGCCCACATATCTGAAACATTACTTGAGAAGCTTTCCTGGTCATGTTCCTGATGCTGTTGAACAACACCTTAAATATAAAAACATCCCTCTGTCAGGTCTTTCCCTTGCCCAATTGCATGGATTCATCATGGAAACTTGGCAAGAACATTGTCTAGAGAAAAAAGTGGCTAAAGATTTCAAGCGACGCTCTTCAATGTTTTCCCCGGGTTTTTGTACAGATGTTGAAAAAATGCCAGATTGGGGGTGTGGCACCCACAACAGAGGACACTCCGGGTGTGAATCATGTAGTTGTAAGAAGAATCAACAACCTAAGTATACTAGTGCACCTAGATTTCATCCAGACAAAGGCTATAAGCATAAAAAGGGCAAAAAATTTCAAAAGAAAGTCTACTTTAAGAAAAGATCTGAACCTGCAGATAAAGAAAAATGTTTTATCTGCAGTAAGAAGGGTCACTGGGCTAACAAATGCCCAAATAAAAATAAAAATCCTATACTTGCTGCCATGTTTTCAGAAGACCTGGATCCAGCCTGGTGGGATCTAGCTTGGTGTGCAGCAGGAGACTACCTTGAAGGAGAAATTGTCTTCTTACCAGAAGAAGGAGATTCCTTTGATTCCAACCCTACCTTAGATAAATTTGCTCCAAACTCATCTGACTCCTCTTCTTTTGATTCTGATGAAGAAGCAAATTTAGGAGGTTGCTCTGGTCCTCCTGATTTCAGTTTTTATATGTTCTCTTTCAACCCGCCTAAGGTCTCCTCAGAATTTAGGATTGTTGAAATTGACAAAGAATTGTCTGAGACCCCAGTCTATCAATATATGAAAAGGAAAGATCTAAAAGATGAAAGAAGAAAGCTTTTCACAAGAAGAAAAGCAAACGAAAAAGTTTTCGGAAGAAAAAGAGAGATCTGCCTCTCCATAAATTAGCAAGAATCCAGCATTCTACCAGCCTGCTAATTTATACAAAGGCTATCTTGATCATCATGAGGATAAAAAAAAGTTGAGAAAAGATAAAGAAAATTTGCTAAGACTACATATCAAAGATAAGCAATATTCACTAAATAAGCTGGTAAAAGAAATAGAGGAATTGAAAAGAATGCTTGAAATAACAACAAGAGAAAGAGACCAGTCCTCTGATGAAGAAATGTGTAGAGCCTATGTCGAAGCATTACAGTCACCAAAAGCTGCCGAAATTCCAAAACATTCTCAGCACACTAGTGATTCAGGAATAGAAGACTATCATAATGATGAACCATCACTAGGATCTCTAGGACTATTCACTGGTCCTAAATATTTCATTAAAATAAAGTTTTGTCCATCCGAATTCAAATCTTATGAGCTTGATTGTTTGATAGATTCAAGTTGCCAAATGAATTTGGAAAAAGGAAATGCTATACCATATTTTTACAGGGAAAAATCAAATGAACATGGTGTATCCATTCAAGTAACTCCTGTACAACTCAAAGGACGAGTTCTAGATTTTCCAATAAGCATCAATGGAATAAAAGAAGTTCTGCATCTTAATAGACTAGATGACCTAAAAGAAGATTGCATTATAGGATCACCCTTCTTGCATAAAGTCAGCCCCATTAATGTTGATGAGCCCAATATGAAATTTTCTTGTACAATACATGGCAGAAGAGTTTCCACCCCTCTATACTATTTTGCTTCTTACAAATGTAAGAATCTTGTTCCCCAATCCAATCCCACTCTCAGTCTTGCAGAACTGTTCAAAATGGAAAGATGCATCGCCTATACAGAAATGCACAAAGAATCTATCCTCTCAAAAATTTCCTCTAAACTAGAGAAGGATTGCACCTCAAAGTCACCTAATGCATTTTGGACCAGGGAAAAAAACTTTGTTTCCTTACCTTTTAACCCCCTAGAAAAACCAAAAGCTCAAAAATCCTCTGCTGCCCTTATGTCTCCGTCAGAAAGAGAATTCTGTGCAAATGAAATCAAAGAACTCTTGGACAAAGGCCTTATAGAACCTTCTAAGAGCCCTTGGGCATGTCAAGCATTTGTTGTTAATAAACACTCTGAGATCAAAAGAGGAAAACCCAGACTGGTTGTGAATTTTAAACCCTTGAATAAGATCCTTGAACCAGTCCGTTACCCTCTGCCTGATAAATCTAGCTTTTTGCAAAGAATAGCAGGATGCACCATTTTTAGCAAGTTTGACCTAAAGTCTGGTTTTTACCAGATTGGAATTGAAGCAAAAGATAGGTACAAAACTGCCTTTGTTGTTCCTCATGGGAAATATCAGTGGAAGGTTCTTCCATTTGGCATTAACAATGCACCATCAGAATTCCAGAAAAGAATGGAAGATATCTTCAGAGAAAAGAAATGGGCATTAGTGTACATAGATGATATTCTTATTTGTTCCCACAATTTGCAGGAACATTTGAAACATCTTCAAGAATTTTATTCTTTGGTTTTCAAACATGGATTGGTTTTGTCAAAATCCAAAATGGAAATTGGAAAAAGGGACATTGAATTTTTAGGATATAAAATAAGTAAAGGACAGGTGATCCTTCAAGAACATGTCCTGAAGGTTTTTGCTAACTTTCCTGATTAGATCTTAGAAAATGTTTAATTGCAGAGATTCTTGGGAAGCCTAAATTATATTAGGCCATTCTACAAAGGACAGGCATATGACATTCATCTGCTGTAGCAACGACTGAAGAAAAATCCCCCAAGATGGAATAAAGATATGACAGATGCAATAAAGAAAATCAAAGAAAAAGTAAAACAACTTCCCCCACTCTCACTACCACAAGGCTCAGGTCAAATGGTGATCGAAACAGACGCCTCCAATAAAGCTTGGGTAGGTATTCTCATAGAAAAACATGGTGATCAAGAAGAAATCTGCGGCTATGCTTCAGGAGCATTAAAAAATGCAGAAATCAATTATCCGTCAAGTCACAAGGAAATCCTCACCCAGTTGATCACACTAAGTGCAGAGGTAGAGCATACACTACTGGTTTTACAGACTCATTACAAGTGAGATCACTGCTTTTGATCCCCAGCTGATCGCTCGAGGCGCAGAGGGAGAGCATACACAGTGCTTGACACACAGAGAAAATGAAAAAATATTACTGGACTCCAAAACCCGGTGTCCAAATGAGGGGAGGAGCACCTTATTTATACATATTTAGCCGATAAACCGGTGACCCGAAACTTACACCTATCGATAAAAATACTTGATTTGGATCTCATGGCAGTGGATCAAATCGCACCTTTTGTTGGGTAAGTCACCCAAGCCATGTGAAAGAATCTACGGACTGACAACTAGACTGGACTTTTTACAAAGTGGAGCTACTGTTAGCGTCCCACGATGCTTTCCATTCTTTATTATCATGATTACAAATACATGGGTTTTCCCCACATGTACAACCAGCGAATCTATCAGAGTCAGAGTCATTATCTACACCAAATTCGGTATCCAGAAATAAGCAATTTGAGAAACACTATTCCACATCGGATCTGATCATGACTTCATTAGGAATACAACAGAATTCTCCTTGAAAAATGGATTAAACTTTAAGGTTTAAAGGAATTCTTCTTGTATGAATTTTATGATCTAAGACGCGGCCATTTTTTTCCATTCTTCTGAATTTCTGCTAAGTAAAAATAGGGGGTTCAAGAGGAGAGTAAGCTCCTCCAAGATGTCGCAGTTTAAATTTAAACCACATATGATTGTGGTGTGCTACGATCATGTCTGCTTGAAGGTGTAGGATGAAATTTGCATGTCGTTAAACCCAATCTTTTCTTGGACATAATTTATCAAGGAAAACTTCTGTCAATCCGGACCATTGTTGTTGCACCAGTGTAGAAGGATCTCCACAAATTATTATTTCTCCCTGTTCTCTACAAAATTGCAATATGAGGTTATAACTATTCCATGTTTAAAATCCTGGACCGATATCCACATAATACAATTCTCGTCCATCTGTATAACATGTATCAACCCAAACATGATTAAGCTGCTGAAGCTGGTGCATGGCATTTTCTAAGCCTTTAAAGGCTTGTTTTTCCCATCTCTCCAATATTTGTATTTTCAGAGGAGAGGCATTTACTTGTTGGATCAAGGAGAGGGAAAGATACTTATATGCTTCCTTTTTGCTGGCGCAATTAAAAAAATCTTCTCTTTCTTCTTATGACAAGGGATCATTGAAGATTTGAAGCTTAGATTTTTTGTTTGATGAGCTGGATGCTCCATAGCCAAACATGTTGAGACTAGGTTTCTCCTGTAATTCTTCTCTGGTTAGCATATCAACAACGCAATTCAAATAGATGGTTGAATATTTTTGTATAAGAACTTTGCTAGGACATAGATAAGGGAACCAATGCACTACCGATGGGGTATAGGTGAATGCTTTTCTTATTTGTTTTAGGTTGGTTGGGAATTTGAGGATTGTGAGAAAAGAGGCATATTTTTATGATTGGATAAAAGGAAAAATGAATTGATGGCTTTGGGTACCAGGTTGGTTATTTGGTTTACAAGGTTGTCTCGGAGGGGTTTATACGAGGAAGATGAAAAAGTTAAGATTCATGGTCATAAATGTTCATAATTGTAGAAACATTACTTTCATCAATTTTGAGAATTATGTTGTTAGGATTATTGTTGAAGCGTTAAAGAACATGTAATTTAACCTTAGAGAAGTTAGAAGTTGAGTTGAACAAAGAATTTGGATGCAATCTTTTTTCACGCACTTAAATAAAAAGATAGAAGAGAATGGATTCAATAGAGAATAAAATTTCAAAACATAATTAAAACATAGAGAATGTGATACAAAACTATAACATAATTAAAATACTTTTAAGGAAAAAAGGTTCAATAATGAAAATAAAAGATGAAGGTAATTAAGTTATTTGAATTAAGGTAATTGATTTTTAGGCATTAAATTAATATTAAATAAATAATTATACGATTTTAGTTTCTAAAGTCAATTAATCCTAGACAAACTTCTTTCCTAAATTCATAATTTCCTATAAAAATGCCCCTTCGTCATTTTGATAACTCCAATGAAGCTGACCCTTTCATAACTCTAAGTCAATTTTGTTACGTACCCTATATGACAAGGCTTTGATTTTGATGTTGTCACTTCTATGACTAGCATTTGTACCGAGAAGTGCAAAGGAACGTTGAGAGGGTAAAAATATCGCGTCTTTTTGCAATAGAACCATTCCGTAAATGAGTATTTCTGCAACTTGTTTTTTTGGTTTTGCGGATTGCGGAAGGGCTCTTTTTTATTTATTTTATATACGTTTTCATTTCCTCAACCCGCATTTTGCAGTCGGAAATAGGATTGCACAAGTCCTTTTTTGGGGGGGTTGTGGAAATCAATTTCCCGCAACCGACAACTCGTAATGCAGATTGCAGAATGTTGGAATTTATTGGTTTGACAAATTTTTGTAATTATTTTCAAAACAAGGTTTTATGTTTTTGATTCCGGCTTCCGCATTCCGAAATGCAGATTGTGGAAAGCAAAAAATTTGTTTTTTCATTTTTTTCCCTTTTTTGGTTCCACAAGTCGCCTACTCGGCAAAATAGATCTGAGCCGTAGATCTTGAAAAAATGGACGATTGAGATCAAGGTGGAAAAGAAAAATGTGGAAGTGAAAAGACATGGAAAAATTAAGATCTTATGGTTTCCACAATCTGCAATGCGGGTTGCAGATTGCGTAATGAAATTATTGATCATGTGAAAATTGTTAAAGTTCCGCATTCCGCAATCCGCAAGAATTTGTGGGTTGCGGGTGAGCAATGTTGCAGGTGTGATTTTATTGAGTTTCTGCAATCCGCAATGCGGTCATTGCGGATTGCAGAAAGCGGAAAAGTCTATTTTTGCGTGTTTTTCTCTTTTCCTTTCCGCAACCTGCAACCCGCAATGCAGATTGCGGAACCAAAAAATAAAAAACTTTATTTCGAAAAGGATTTCCGCAATCCACATTCCACAATATTTTATGGGTTACGCGTTGCGGAAAGACAAACTTTTATTAAAAGAAAAATCTGACTCTTGATCTATTTGGACTTTATCTCCTTATCTAGATCTGTAACTTCTATAGCTTTATCGTCAACCCATAAAGAGTGGACGATTGATATTGAAGTGAAAAAAAAATGGATGATTTTATTAATAAGTGTTAATCACAACTTAACAAGTGTTTGTCAGCAACCCACAACCCATAAAAAATGGACGATTGAGATTGAAGCGACAAACTAAAATGCGGAGATGAAAAACAACTAAAAACTTTAGATCTTTTGATTTTCACAATCTACATTCGCGGGTTGCAAAATGCAGGATGATATTAGCGATCAGGGAAAAAAATTAAAAGTTTTGCAATCCGAAATCCATGAAACATTTGCAAAATGTGGATTACAGAAATCCTTTTCGAAATAAAGTTTTTATTTTTCAGTTCCGCAATCTGCATTGCGGGTTGTGGGTTGTGGAAAGGAAAAGAGAAAAACATGCAAAAATAGACTTTTTTGCTTTCCACAATCCGCATTGCGGATTGCGGAAACTCAATAAAAATCACACCTGCAACATTGCTCACCCGCAACCCACAACCTGTAAATTCTTGTGGATTGCGGAATGCAGAACTTTAACAATTTTCACATGATAAATAATTTCATTCCACAACCCATAGTGCGGATTGCGGAAACCATAAGATCTTAAGTTTTCTGGGTCTTTTCATTCCGCATTTTGTTTTTCCACCCTGATCTCAACCGTCCATTTCTGCAAGATCTACGGCTTAGATCTATTTTGATGTTGAGCCCTGGTTTATTTAATTCATACGAATTTAGCATGAGAATTGACCATATTTACTTGCATTTTTTACTGTGTCCAAGATTTTTACTGCGGATTTTTCTCGCTCAAGCTCACAAATCCTCACATAAACATAATACATAAATATGTATGGTGTGTACAATTATTATATTTTTATATTTATTAAAGTATATATATATATTTTTATTTATTAAATATCAATTTTATATGAAAGTTTAAACTGTAATATTTATGAAAGATTTGATTTTATATAACATAATTGAAGAATAATGCAAATTGAATAAAACACAAATTAGGCAAAAATATTAACTTGTTAAATGATGCATTACAATATTGAAATAGAAACTATTTCCTTAATCATATAAACTATTTACTTTGAAATATAATCCAAAATAAATAAGTATTTTATTCTCAAAACACACCTTATTCATCTGGATTTGTCATTTGTTATATTTTTATATTTATTAAAGTATATAGATTTTTTTGTATTTATTAAATATAAGTTTTATTTGAATGTTTAAAGTGTAATATTTATGAAAGAATCGATTTTATATAAAATAATTGAAGAATGTTGCAAATTGAATAAAACACAAATTAGTAAAAGATATTAACTTGTTAAATGACACATTAC
This sequence comes from Pseudotsuga menziesii, assembly GCA_001517045.1. Taxonomy (NCBI): domain Eukaryota; kingdom Viridiplantae; phylum Streptophyta; class Pinopsida; order Pinales; family Pinaceae; genus Pseudotsuga; species Pseudotsuga menziesii. The sequence goes on from LPNX010299581.1 coordinate 372,262, forward strand.
AATATTGAAATAGAAACTATTTCCTTAATCATATAAACAATTTTCTTTGAAATATAATCGAAAATAAATAACTATTTTATTCTCAAAACACACCTTAATCATCTGCATTTGTCATGCACAAAAATAACAACTACTTTTATGGCATAACCATATTTTCATGTATAACCATATTTTCATGTACACCTGCATAGTATAAAATGGAAATGTGCCCTTTGGTCTTAACGTGTTGTTCAAGGCCCATTTCCCTTCGAAATTCACCCAAAAAAAACATGCCCATAAAAAAACACACCCCCAAACTTTAATTTAAGTCTAAGCATTTGCAAGAGTAAAATGGGAGAGAAGTTACTCCAAAGAAGGTCAAAACACTGAATGAATGCGGGTATCACTTGAACCAGTGCATCATATAGGTACATTCAATCATCCTTTAATTCTCAAGGGATTCATTGTAGTTTTAAGCTTCAAAAAAGCTAAAAATAAAATAACATAAACAAAAATTTATTGTACATTTTAATCATGAAATATTAAATTTTATATACCCAAATATATATAAAATGCAAATTAAACCCTAAATCAACAAATCATAACTCAAAATTAAAATTGCAGTATAGGCTCATCTTAACAATCCATTTGTAATTTGTAAACTGTAGCATAAACCCATTTCAACAATCCACATAGAACTTAACAGATTAGAATTCATGAAAGACATTTGATGAATATCCAAAGAACATAACTCAAATAACAATGCATTTTTATTCAACTTGCAAAACAATACAACATCAAAAATTAGAAAGCATTCCTGGTATGCTTAATAATATTACAAAATTTACAAAGAAAAGAAGCAGATTACAAGATATTTAAGTTTTTATTACTTGGCAAGAAAGGAACGCCACTTGGCATGAGCATCCATTAAATCTTGTATGCCATTGAATTGAGCAGTTTCTAAGTGCAATTGGGCTTTACATGTTAAGGATGCGATATCCTTTTTCTTGATCTTTGCCCATTCTTTGAGGAAAAGATCAATCCTCTCTAATGAAGTGAGAGGTGTCTCAATCAAATGCCTCATCCCCTCCACAATAAGCTGATTCATTTGCATGATCCGCTCTTTAACTTCAGCAAAATCTCTTTCAATCTGCTCCAGTTTTAGTTTTGGAGGCATAGCCTCTTCGATAGGATCCAAAAGTGCCAGGTCCAGATACCCAAGCAATGATTCTAAGGCGTTCCAACTCCTTATGTAGGATACTTGTAGATCTATGATAATGGATTCCACCAGATCATAGCTTCCCTCCCATGTCTCGATTATCACTTCAATCTTCTTAAGCTTAAGCTTATCCGGTATTGGCAGATCTTCAGGTGTTTATTTCATATATTTCTTCCAGTCTACGACGTTATCATAAGATTTGGTGGATTTCCTTCTTATTTTATGATGGTCGTTGAGGACATCAAACTAATGCTCAAATGAATTATATAGCTCTTGCATCTCATTGAAACCTTCATACAAATTAATTATGGCTTGATAAAATTGATCATGTACTTTGCATGCTAATTTTTTAAAATCCTCCTTTGTAAATTTAGAGAAAGAAGAGGTAGAAGATGTATGTTGTAGGTCCTTGAGCTGTTGTTCAAATGCATAAATTTTGTTTGCATGCTGCTCAATTGAAGATATTTCTTCTGAAGCCGTTGTTTAAGATAATCATTCTGATTTTGTAGTTGATTTAATTTGTCTTCATACTCTTCCTTGAGAAGCTGAATTTCCTACTTGTGTTGTTCCTCAGTTTGCAGTAGATCTTGCTTGTCCTTTTGCAACTCCTTTTATTTGTCCTGAAATTCTTTATTCAGCTGGGATATTGAATCACAATTTTCCCCATCGAAGGCTCCTATGGAAGCTATTATCTCCAAAGCGTTCTTTTTGGTGTCGGAGGAACCACTTTTCCAAATGATCTAGGTAGGCACCTGTTTGATTGTACCTTCTTTTGTCCTTTTGGCTACCTTCTTAACTACATATTTCTCTTTCCTACTCCAAAAATATTTCCCAAGAGAAACTCTTGCTTCTTTGCCAAAATATGCCATCTCCTCTATAGTTGAGATGGTTTCCTCTTGAGCAGTAACTGAAGGGCCAGGTTGGGATTGGGAAATGGGGATTTCCACACCGATTGGTGGAATAATAATGGGAGGAGAAGGAATAGTAGGTGCAAGGGATGAGGGAATAGAAGTGCAGATAGGTGTAGCAATTTCAGAAGAAGATGTTGTAGGGATGGAAGGGATATCTAGTGGTGGAAAAATAGAAGGTGGTGATGTTTGGGTAATGTGAGGTGTTGGGGAGGTGGAAATAATAGGTGAAGTAGAATGTGAGATAGAGTTAGGAACATCTACTAATATAGAAGGAGTGCTAGTGGTAGCTAAAGGAATTCAAGATAAATTGAGCTTGGAAAAAGAAAGTTGGGGAAATGATGAATCAATGATACTCACAGATAAATAGGTAGTAGGAATGAAAGATGTCATGGAAGTATAAACATTAACAGGGAAACTAGAAGTGTATTTTTCCTCCTCTAGGTCACTGTGTATTTCATGAATCTCAACATTTTCTAGAGGGAGAGGTCCGACCTGCTAAATTGGAGGAACTTGAATAGCTACTTGTTCTTGTTGAGCATGTTGTAGTAGAGGTAACATGTTTTATGACCTGTGAACCTCTTCAAGCATTGGCTGTGGATGAACAACTGGTCCTTCCTGTACCTGTACCTGTACCTATGGTGGAACCACTTGAGTCTTCTGCTTCTTAGGCTGAGGCTCAGCCAGTTCTATTTGTACCTCTATCTAAGAGTTAATCTTGGCAAGAGTCTTATTGAACTCTACCCCTTTGTGGAGGGTTTCTATCATCAAGGAAGGACGAGTTCTTACAAGACTTTTAAGAAAATATTTGCCCTTGTATTTTGATTTACTTGCAAGAGTAGAAGAGGAGACAGGTGCTTTCTCTTTGACCTCCTTTTCCAGATTCTACTTCTGAATGTTCTCTTCCACCGCTAGTTTTACCTGTCTGAAATGGAGCACACAAATATTCAGATCCTTTTGGTATTTGAAAATATGAACTTTGACATTAGGACCAGTAATCCTACTCAAAACCTCCAGAGAATCAATAGCTTCTCTATAAATTGAGTCATGAGGTTCATTCTCATGAGTATATTGAATTTTGGAATGCTCTTGAACGAAGTGATTGGCCAGGTATGACTTAGGGTCATGCATCCTCTTTGGTGCTTCTCCTAGGTTCATATCAACAATCACTTTACCCAAGATGGATGCATGAGTGGAGTTTTGTAGGATGAGAAATTCCAAGTTCAAGGGAAACTTAGGCCAATAATTCCTTTTGGATGATGCAAGTTTACGAAAAACTCCATCGATCACTGTCTGGTATGCAATCTCTTGTAGAACCATCCAGTCAGGGACTATTCTCGGCAGTAGGTGGACTGTGTTGCTAACCAAAATATGAATATAGGAGAAATATTCACCCACATACCAATATCCATGTAGGCTAATCAAATCTATGGCTCTTTCATAGAAGGATGGAGCATCTACCTTGAATATTTTCTGATACATCGAACCCAAGAAAAGGTCTCATATTTCATAAACATTGGGGACTAAATTGTCCTCCCATATATACAAACAATAAATATGCACTAGCAGTGAGGATTTGGTCCAATTCCAACCCATGGACAGAAACGAAGAAGTTGCGCAAAATGCATCCATAACATAACTCGACATGTAGAAAGTCGACTTCCTGGAGGTTGTTGTTTTCTGATATTTCTCAATTTCCTCTATCAAATTCACTAGATAAAATATGTTCCTAGTTGAAAGATTCACCTGTGAGCAAGATATGATGGGCTAAAGGAACCCATTAAGCTTTGAACACAGAACAATTTGCTAATTCATATAACTGACAAAACATAGGCCCAAGCAAAGAATAAGGTTCCCTAAACCAGGAGACAGGGTAAGAATTTGTTGCCTTAGGGAGATATTCAGCTGGGTTTTCCATCCAGGATTTGGCTACTTCCTCATAATTGAAATGGGTGATAGTTGCATTGAGGAATTTGGCACTTAGAAGCTATTGAGGGGGCTGAAGAGCATAATCTCTCGTGAAAACATATGGAAGGAAAGACGTGACCTAGTGTTGAGTATTGTCATCAAAGGAGCGTTCCTTATGGTTTGCATAATCCAATGCCCATTTGACTGGACCGATGTAGGGCATGAATGAAGGTCATGCTACAATGCAATGGAGCTGAGAGTTCCTAATTTTGGCGTATGCATGATGGTCATGAGGAATTGCAGAGAACTCATCATTATTGAATATGGAATAAATTTTGGACCAATCCAGGTGAAGGTTTTCATCAACCAGCCTAGTGGTGTCAGTAAAGATTCCAGAATTAGGGTCCTTTCTCTTCTGCTCTTGGAGATTAGTCTTTGACCTGGTTTTCATAGACATCTTGGAAGTGAAATCTGGTAAAAATTTAGCAACCGTGGTCAAAATCTACCATAGTTCGAAAAATAATAGAAAAACGGTCGTGAAAGGTAGGATACTTATCGGTAAAAGCTTAGGTACCAAAGGGTTTATGAGCTCAAACGAGAGAAATTCATAGTAAAAATTCCAAACATAGTAAAAATTGCAAGTAAAATCATGAAGAATTCATAAAATTCAATAGAATTAAATAATCCAAGATTAAATGAAAAAATAGATCTAGGTTGTAGATCTTGCATAAAATGGACGACTGAGATTAAGGTTGGAAACCAAAATGCGGAAGTGAAAAGTCCCGGAAAACTTAAGATCTTATGATTTCCACAATCTGCAATCTGCAATGCGGGTTGCAGGATGCATAATGAAATTATCGATCATGTAAAAATTGTTAAGTTCCACAATATGAAAGAATTTGCGGGTTGCGGATTGTGGGTGCGCAATGTTACAACTTTGATTTTTATTGAGTTTCCGCAATCTGCAAAATTTTGCGGGTTGCGGGTTGCCGAAAGGAAAACAAAAATACATGCAAAAAATAGATTTTTCTGCTTTTCGCAATTCACATTGTGGGTTGCGAAATGTGAAAAGGAAAACATAAAAATACACTACAATAGACTTTTCCTCTTTCCGCAATATGCATTTATGGTTTCAGAATGCGGGAGCGAAAAGAAAAAGTTTATTTTGAAAAAGGTTTCCGCAATCCACATTCCGCAATAAGTTTGTGGGTTGTGGGTTACAGAAAGACAAAATTTTATTGAAAGATAAATATGACTTCTGCAATCCGCATTTGTGGGTTGTGGGATGCACATGTCTATTGTGTATGCCACTGTTACAAATTAACTATTCAAGTATACTCATTCCCATGGTACATTTTTGGTTTTCTCTTCGTATGTATGATTTTATTTTCTATGTAAAGGTTAATGCAAACATAAAGGCTTGGTTACGTTATTTGATAGGTTCAAAGATTGGTTGCGATGTTCATAGTCATTAGTGAACTACAATGAACTAACTGTCAAGCACATATAAGGTTTCTTATTTATTTTTACATTACTTCGTTCAAGTGATCTTAGTTTCAATTATGTTGGTTACCACCGTGAAAGAAAATTGAACTTGATCCTAACACAGGTTCATGTGATCAAGTGATTATTTGCTTTGTTGAATTGAACCAATAAATGGGGAAACATATAAGTGATACATATCAAGAAGAAGCATATTCTATTTACTTTGCAATTGTAACAATGCATTAAATAATGGGAAGAAGATAAGTCTAACCAATAGAAGAAGTATTATAATCGTAGACACATGTTTAGAGGAAAAATACTACATCTATAGAGGAAACAATGAAAAGCTTCAAGCAGAATTTGGTTTTAAAGAGGTTGAAGCAATTAATATTTCCTCATTTTTCCTACGTTGGACATGTGGATTGGGTTGCATGCGAGAGTATCTAGAAAAAGAGAAAGCTGGAGAAATGCGAAGTCCTGACATATATTTAACTCTTGATATTGAAGTGAATGTAAGCCCTTGTATATCAATGTTTCCAATATCTATTGTTTCATTTTGTAGGGTAATACCTTGTGCTTTATGAATTGTTAAACCCCATGCCATACAAAGTGGTAGTTTCCTACGCGTTCCTCTTGTTATGGGAGAGATGGGAACATAAGTAGGATTAGAAGTATCCCATAAGGATACTTTGCAGTGGAGGAATTCAACAACAACAAAGGATGGTAAGGTAGGAGGATGTTCGTTGGAGTTGTATAGAACGTCAATGAATTTTCCAAGTGAGCCGTTAACAAGGCCTACTCCAAGCCGTAAATTAGCAGTTAACATTACTTGGTGACAAATAGCAAGAAGGGCATCTAATGGTAACTGATCATCATCTATGGATTGGCGGATATGTATGTAAGGCAATGTGCAATTGGCACATTGAGGTGTTTGAGCATGTGTTTGTTTTGCAGTGCAATAGAGTTATTAGTGGCATACAAGTGGGTTGACTATTCAAATGAAGAATTTTCTGCATGTGAAAGGGATGAGGTTGTTCTGGTCATTAGGAGTGCCCAGTCCTCAAGAGTTGATGTTGCATTTTGAAGGTTTAGTAAGAGTTCGCAAAAGGGAATTTGAGAAGCGTTATCTCCTTGTTGTCGGAAAATGGTATTTAGTGTGACAAAAGTATCAAATGTATGCTAGAGAGAAGTTCCAAGGGATGAGCCTGCATAGATGGGGATTTCCTTTATTGGAGGCAATTTCTTGAAGTCACCAATAAGAATCATGGAACAACCACCAAATGGGATTGTACAATGCGAGGGGAAATCTTGACGTAAGCGTGCATGAATTTGAGTTAACATTTTTGGGCCAATAAATATCATTTCATCGATGATAATATAACGAATATGACAGAGATCTTCTTGAAGCTTTGAACGGGATTGGACTTCAAGAGGCTGCATTTCAACAATGGGCATTCGAAGAGCAGAATGTATTGTAAGTGCATGTATGTTAAAGGAAACAAAACCAGTTGGAGCTAGGAGAAGTAGTGGGGATGTAATTTGTCCAGATATAGGCTGGAGTGCAGATTTCAAGCAAGATATGACGTAAGATTTTTTGGTACTTGCAGTGCCTTTAATGACCATTTTGAGTGGTTGAGCAGGTGTAGTGTTTCTAAAATGGGAAATGACAACATCAAAGGCTATGCGTTTTGTGGGAGACAAGGAATTAGGTGAAATTATTAACAAGGTGGTGTCTTCATGTACCCGAGTGGACAAGCGATTGAGGTCAATGAATGTGTTGCAGCTGCAACTGTTTTCCCCAAATTTATTAAATTTTGGTCCCCTCCTCATGATTTAGCGTGGTTTTTAATCGTTTGGATCCTTGAACCTTTGGTTGTGCTTTAATTTTGGATGGTTTTTTGAAGGTTATCTTTCGTCCTGGTTTTCAGAAATTGCTCTTATTTGGAATTGTTGTAGATCGCAGATTTAGAGTTTGTTTTGCTAAGTTGAAAATGGGTCAGGCCTTTTTGTCCTTGGAAAAACGTTGTTTCAGAGGTCAAACAATTTAAATCGCTGCCAAATTTAAAGTTTTGTGTCACTTAGATCGGAGGCTATTGTCCTTTTTGCTTCTGCCGTTGTGGCTCCCAAAGTAGCTAGGCACCCGAAGTCAAAAGCGCTCCGCCCTCCGATTTGTGTCGCATGGCTATAACCTTTTGATCTTCCGCCGTTGCGGCCCTCAAACCAGCTAAGCACCCATAGTAAAAAAGGGATGCAATCATTTATGGGAACAATAAACTTCGTGCGAAGGTTTGTTCCTGATTTCGCTCAGATTGTTAAGCCTCTGCAGCAAATTATGAAGCAAAATGCACAATTCAAGTGGATTGAGATTGAGAAGAACGCATTCAGTAAAATTAAAACTGCTGTTAAACACGCACCCTCCCTAAAAATCCCAGATTTCGACAATGATTTTATTCTGTATACCTTTGCATCCGATGATTCACTAGCAGCTGTGCTTACCCAAAAGGAAGATGGGGGGGATGAATTCCCAATATCTTTCATGAGCACTGGTCTACAAGGGGCTGAATTAAATTACCCAGCCATTGATAAACAAGCTTACGTAGTATTCAAAGCAGTGAAACAATTCAGGCCTTATATATTAAAAAATCGAACCAAGGTGATCGTCCCATACCCAGCTGTAAGGTCCCTTTTTGTACAGAAAGAGTTAGGAGAAAGAAGGGGCAATTGGGTAACAACTCTTCAAGAGTATGACCTCGAATTCAAGCCAGCTTCTATAGTCAAAGGGTAGGGGTTGTGCAAACTGATGACTGAAAATGGGGACAATGACGAACACGCCTGGGAAGACGAGGCTGAATTACATTTGACGGATGTATGTCCTTTGTTCACAACCCCTGATTCTTGGTATAGGGATCTCGTGCACTACCTGTAGGTAGGTTTTTTTCCAGAACATTGGAATTCTAAGCAAAGAAGAGCGTTGCGTCTTAAATCAGATTCCTATCAAATTGTTGAAGGAATATTATTCAAAAAAAATTACGACGGAGTTCTTCTTAGATGCCTAGAGAAAGAAGATGCGAAGAAAGTGATGACGGATTTGCATGATGGGCCTGCTAGGGGACATTATTCGGGAGATACTACAGCCCACAAAATCCTCAAAGCCGGTTACTATTGGCCTACGCTCTTCAAATATGCACATGCACATGTCAGGAAGTGCGATATTTGCCAAAGGTGTAGTGGAAGACAACCCAAAGCAGCAGGACCCCTAAAGCCGGTGATGATCACAGAGCCATTCGAGCAATGGGGGTTGGATATTATTGGAGAAATAAAACCGAATTCCTCCCTACAACACAAGTATATTATGACCGCAACCAATTACTTCACTTGCTGGGTCAAAGCCATCCCGCTTCACAAAATAAATGAGGACGCGGTTATCAGCTTCCTGCAGGACCATATCATGACCAGGTTTGGAGTTCCAGTTTCTGTAGTTTTTGATAATGCTACTTACTTTTCATTGATTAAATTAACTACTTTCACTCATGAGAAAGGAATAAAGTTGCATTATTCTGCTAACTACTATCCACAAGGGAATGGCTTGGCTGAATCCACCAACAAAAATCTGATTAGAATTTTAAAGAAGACTGTAATAGAAAACCAGAGGAGTTGGCACTCAGCGCTACCAAATTCCCTTTGGGCTGATAGAGTCACCCCCAAGTCTTCGATAGGAGTGTCTCCATATACCCTTGTGTACGGTAAAGAAGCCATTCTTCCTCCCAATATCATGCTACCTTCTTCCATAATAGCTCAAGAATCTAGAGGGTCGAATGATGATGTTTTGCAAATAAGGATATATAACCTCCTGAAAGCAGAAGAGGCTCGATCTAAAACCAGAGAGCGCTTTAAGCAGCAGCAAGAGGTAATAAAGAGATGGTTCGACAAACATAAGGCAGGAACAAAAGACTTTGAGGTGGGAGATTTAGTTCTCAAGTGGGATCACCCCCATGATGAGAAAGGAAAACACACGAAATTCCAGCAGTTGTGGGTAGGTCCTTTCCAGATTGCGGCAAAACTTGGCCCTTCCACTTATAAGTTACAAGATTTGCAAGGGTGGGAAGAGAACTTACCAGTAAATGGTTTAGTTCTCAAGCCTTATTTTTCTTGAGTCTCATTTTTTTTCTTCTATCTTGTATATAAGTAATCTGGCTTGGCCGTTTTTGAGTCTTTGAGTCATAAAGTTTAGTTTGTTTTAGTTAAGATTTTCAGTTTGATTTCAATAAAATAAGCAAGCTTTGGTTGCATGGAGAGCATTAGAATTTTGGACTAACTAAAATACTTGATTACAAGACTGTGTATTATGGTTTTACCTGATAGAATTTCTTCTAGTTTAGCAGTTTTCCTAAATGGCTATGAACAGATTGAAGTCCTACTTAATCCCTGTAAAGTAACTCAAGATTGAAAGGTCCAAAATACTATTTCGAGGCTCCATCCATCTCACACTTAAAATGTCATAGGGGGTGACAGCAAAAGATCCATGGAAGGAAGCAGGGTAAACAATATATTATATATAAATGATCCCATGCCAAGAATTGAAAACCAAAAGGCTAAGAAGAGTCAAAACTCCTAAGAAATTGAATATGTATCAAAACAAAGTACTAAATCACATGAGTATAAAATTGCCAAAAGTTCCTCTCCGTCCGTGAGATGAAAATTACATACATCTCTCACACAAAAGGACACTATGCATAGAGGAGCCTGAATAAAAATTCAGAAAGAAAGGCATGAGGAGGACTCAAAAGGACAAAAGTCCAAAAGCACAACAAAGGTGCAAAATGGCATGTGAATGAGGAACAAATGAATATTTCTGCTTACCATATGTTACGATCCTGTGGTGTCCAAGCTGGAAGCTACCCGAAGACAGAGGCAAAAATGAAACTCATATTTTTGGCCTCGAAAGAGTTATCTTGACTTTAAAATCTTGGTTTCCATTTTCCTAATTGGATTACCCTCAATGATTCAAAGTTCATATATTTTCCATTTGGGAAATCCATACATCTAAAAGAATTCAACATGATTGTTTTTATTGTTAAACAGTCTGTTACTTAAGGAGGAAATTGTCCAAAGATCTAGGTTCACTAGGTAGTCGCCAATTGTTGCAGCTGCAACTGTTTTCCCCAAATTTCTTAAATTTTGGTCCCCTCCTCATGATTTAGCGTGGTTTTTAATCGTTTGGATCCTTGAACCTTTGGTCGTGCTTTAATTTTGGATGGTTTTTTGAAGGTTATCTTTCGTCCTGGTTTTCAGAAATTGCTCTTATTTGGAATTGTTGTAGATCGCATATTTAGAGTTTGTTTTGCTGAGTTGAAAATGGGTCAGGCCTTTTTGTCCTTTGCAAAATGTTGTTTCAAAGGCGAAACAGTTTAAATCGCTGCCAAATTTAAAGTTTTGTGTCACTTAGATTGGAGGCTGTTGTCCTTTTTTCTTTCGCCGTTGCGGCTGCCAAAGTAGCTAGGCACCCGAAGTGAAAAGCGCTCTGCCCTCCGATTCATGTCGCATGGCTATAACCTTTTGATCTTCCGCCGTTGCATCCCTCAAACTAGATAAGCACCCGAAGTGAAAAGCGCTCCGCCGCCGATGCGGGTCGCGTGTCCGTAGTCTTTTTCTTCCCGCCGTTGCAGCTGTGCGAAGCACTTGGCTTCCGATGTCGTTGTCTTTCTGTTTTTCGATTTGAGGTTTTCCCACCCGCATCTTGGGTCTTAACTCTTCTGAATCCGATGTGTTTAAGTGTTTTACAGCGCCCATCGCCTTAGTAAAATCCCACCTATGCGGCTATGGATAAGTCTACCCCGCCGTGTTAGCAGTAATGCAACGCATGATCTTTCTCGTTGAGCAGTCGTTTGATTGATAGATTTTAACGTTTCGTTTTAAAATGCAATCCCAACAAATGATACACATTGATTAATCACAGGTGGACTTAAGGGACTGTGGAGGTGACCACGGCACGAAGACATATCTTGACAGTTTTGACAAAGATCAAACGGAAATCGGTAGGATCGTAAAGTGGACAAGCGAAGCTAAAGACAAAATGAATAACGACAAAGACACAAACCCGAAAGATCTATCAATAACTGATGAAATCATGAATGCATACAGAATGTAAAATGGGAATATGAAACGTTTTATGGGATCGAATGGTCACACGTTTGGGGAAACCCAAGCGGTCTGCTGTTTTAATTTAAATATCTGAAAGTTAGAACAGGGAGGGGCTTTTTCCCTGGAAAAACTTGTAACTTAATGCTTGTAAGAGGAACTATTTTGTTTTACAACCAGAGACTGCAAATTTTGCCTATTGGAGGAAGTGCTATGTGGAATGTATCAATGTGATTAAATGAGCGATGTTGAATGTGAACTATTTCGTTTTCAACTATGTCTCATTAGCTGTAAGAACATTCTAATTTCCTGAACCTATGTTCTTGTCTGAATGTTCTTCAGTACCTTTATGATGTTTTTTTTTTCACTATGAGTAATGGGAATTTTGACTGTTGATGAGCTATCTTATCATACACACTTTTATTCATGTTTATATGTTTGGTTATAAGAACAGTTATCTGTGATTCGCCATAACACATGAACAGGGTGCATTACTCATGAATTAATACCCAGCTCTCTAGATATAGTTTAGTTAGTATTTAATTTTCACATGATTTGGATGCTTGTGAGTTCTAAGACTAAAGGTAAGAACCTGCGCATCACATTGTGACTACTCTCTGCATCTTTATCACCCTGCATTGTTAATTAGGCACGTGCATATCATACTTTAAGTCAAAAATACAAAAACATACGGTGGACTGGGCCGCAACCGGTAAACCCTTTTGTTACTTGACCTACGGTAGTCGGACCGCAAACCGGACGGATTCCGTGCACCAAACAGTCACGGGCTAGTTGGGAACGTTGACTAGGGAGAATCCTTTGCTGTTGTTGCCTGCGAATTTCCAGGTATCAACATAATGATATTGATGTTTCATGCAAATGGCTGGCTATATTGTTATGTGTCCAATTGTGATTTTTGTCAAAATCATGATGTCCAAGCATTTCAGGTCATCAATATGGATGTTGTTTCATGGTCGCATTTGAGAGAGAAGTTCCCATTCATCCATTAGATGGGACAAAGGAAAGGGGATTGGATCGGAGTTTGAATCATCAAATGAAGGTGTAGAGGGTTCTTCTTGTACACGTTCAATGTGCCACTCAACATATGTGCCTTTAATGCGATGCTAATGAGAAATAATTTTAGAACTTGTTGTTCCAATATCCTCAGGGAGGGCACACAAAGGTTTGTATAGAAGAAGTTCACTCCAACAAAACGGTTCAAAAGTTGAAGAATCAAAGGGAGGAATGGAAGTGAATTGTGGAAAGACTCTAACAATATTTTGACGCAGGTTTGGTTTCCATGGATTTTTTTTCCTTTTAGGTGAGAAAGACCAAGAACGAGTAGCTTCAAGCAGGGTTCGATGCTTAAGAGAAAGGGGTCTTTTCATGTATGAAAATATGAAGAGGGGGTTGTAGGGGTGTTAATAGTGTCATTACAAACATGACGAAAGACACTTTGGCTCACATTTAGGGAAAAAATTGACGGCTGCAAAGCATAAGAGGGCGTTTTTGGAGCATGTGACACATCTCTTGTGCACCAATGCCTCGTTCTACAACTGTTTGTGCAAGGAATCACTTGATTGGCTAAAGAATGGGGATGTCACTTGGTGCTGCATGTGCAAGGCAAGAGAGAATAACATGGTAGGTTTTTTATTTTGGCTCTACTTTTGATGCAAATTTTGAAATGTATTTGAGTACAACATGTCTAGAAAGAATAGGTTGGCAATCAACATTATCCCTCCATATTGAAAGCATGGTTTGGTTGTGAATATTTAGAAGGGAATCATCTTGCAGTATTGTAGGTTTTACGTCCATTTGCATCAATGAATAAGGAATAAGTAGCTTTTAGTTAATAGGGAAAACCATAGCGACATTGAACCGATGTTCATTTTTTGCGAAGGCAAGTTGATTCTGAACATCTGGTGTGCCTTTGAACACAATTTATAAGTTCTTCATAGTCAATTGAGTAGTTTGATGCAAATATGGATGGTGATCTAAGACTGCATGGATCATTTGTAGTAGAATGATGTAAGCCAAAAGTGGACAAGTGGGAATTACGAGGATTCCAAGCTGTAACATATGTGTCAAAAAAGTGTTTTGCAGCTTCAACTGCTACAACATCTTCCCAGTCTAAGGTGTCCATATTTGGTGCATCTGCCAACCAAATAAAACCATGAATGTGTGTGGATCCCATATGTGCCATTCATACCTACATGGGAGGAAAAGAAATATATTAGAAATAAATCCTATATAGTGGCAAACATGAAGAAAATGATAAGAAGGAAAATATAGTAAAACACTTGCACCAAGAATATGTTATGTGAAAGCCTTTTTGAAGCACCTGTTCAAGGAATTTTTTGAATCTATTGTGCATGTATTGTGATGTAATACGTGGATTTGATATGATGTTGCAAATATTCCATTGATGCTGTTGATCTAAACCAGTAGGGCGTTCACCGGGCATTAGAGCATGAAAATATGGCCATTTTGTGTTAGCTGCACTAAGGGTGAAGAAGAACGTTGGTGTACCTTGTTGATTGATATCATATTTGTGAGTTCAACTCTACTTTTGTTCCAATACGAGCGTGTTCCATGTAATGAAGACCCAAATTAGGTGACCCTTTCACCAATTTTTTCATTAGGCATGTCTTGCAATTGTTTAACAAGCTCAAGTATTGTGGGAGGAAGTGTATCTTTAAGGTTAATTTTGACAAAAATAGAAGCAGTATCATTACTTCGATGACGCATAATTACATTGTATATGTAGTACCGGAAGTGAGGATGTTTCCCAAATCTATTGTCATGATAGTGAATGAGGTGAAGTGCATATTCATGCATCTCAAATTGATGAATGCGTGGTTGTGTAAGAATTGCTACACCTATGGGGAACAAGGTTGGAACAACCATGGAAAGAAGGCCTTATGTGTTGTACTCATTGATAGGGGATATGTATATAGGGGAAAAATCAATGGAAGGTGGTAGTGGGATATTTGGTCTGCATATTAAGCGTCTAATTTCTTCAACCTCAGTTCTAGCATTATTTTGTGTTGAAATAAACGAGGATGATTCAAATTCATAGGGTTCAAATGAATTTGGTGGTTGGATTGTAGAGGAAAAGCTTTGCTAATGAGATAATGTATCATTTCTATTAACATGGGGAATCAAAGGTGAAATGTATGTTGAAACAAGAGGAAAAGAAGCTAATGCAATTGATTTGACTCATACATCCTTGTAGTATGGATCGTGTGCCATTTTGTATTAAAGAGCAACAAGAACATGTGTTCGACTAAAAAAAAGGTTCATATGGATTGTTTGTAGAGTTGCATTTGCGAACAAAAAGGATGTCAAGGTTTGATATGAAATGGGGTAAGGATGTGGCAATATTGGAAATGTCTTGGGGGAAGAAAATAGTATGGACATAAGATTTATATTGACCGGCATGGGCATCTGTGACTTGTAAGATTGGGTTGGCACGAATAATGAGCATTTCTTCAACTTGCGTAAGTACAACAAGGACATGTGGTTGTATGCCTGGGTCCATATTGTTTTCCAGTGAAAAGTGATTGCATTTTCTTTCTAGAATACAACGAGAACATCCATATGCACCATGGAATTTTTTCGTTGGCATACCAGGGTAGCATTCATTGCAAATTGAGTAGACATACATGTCAGCTAGTTGGTCCATTTTTTTACAAAATCGTTGATGTGCATCATCAAGGTGGGTGTTGGATGGATTTAGCATGGGGGATGGAATGGATGGTGTGTCGAAAGGTTGGCCAAGAGAAAAGGAAGAAGACATATCCACAGGTTGATGGGAAGCTCTATAAAGAAGATGTTGTTTCTTGTTGTTTTGATCTATGTTATGTGCATATACAAGTCTTCTTCGTGCATTGGCTTGTTCACTATCATGGTTTGGCATAATACCTATAATAAAAGTGTAAACTTGTTAAAGAAATATGTATTCGAATGTCCAGGTGAAATTTCCGAATAAATGTTTTCTACCATCACAATTACAACCGTTAGGCGTCCAATTCCACATATAGTCTCTGTTCTAAGTGAAAGAGTAACAATAAATTTTTAGTTGCCGATATTCGTGGCTATTTCAACAATTGGTGCTGCTTTAGTTGAAACTTAATCTTGAATGTTTAAAATTTAGTATTTAATTACAAGTTGGTTATATATTGTCAAATTGAGAGTTTCATTTTGCAAATAATATGTAAATGTTATTTTGGAATGGGTAAGAGTAATTCTGAAAAATCGTATTTACTCTACCAGGGGCAGTTACTATTATATTGCATATAGTTGACAGTAGAGGAAAACAAATATCAATAAGCCTGCCATACAAAACAATTAACATAACCGCTTGCAAAACATGCAATCCACGTTGCCAAGGCACTGGTTGTTTCACTGTGAATAATTTTCAATTTTTTTGTTTTTGTTTTTTGTTCATGCCCTATTTGATTCCACAGGAAAGAGAAACCATCACGTTATGGATACTATGCTAATTGAAGATGCTATTTCACTCTTGGGATATGTTGTTGTTAACCTTTGGTAGTTGGTACAAGTTTCCACATTAAAACAAGTGAAATCACTCAACTCATTAACTATTCGGTTTTTAATTTCTATCTCAGACAACATTCACAAGCATGAGCTATTACTTCCAATTATATATAGTAGTGTTGGTGAAGATTGGCAAGTAAAAGAAGCAACTATAATCAAAGTCAATCAAACAAAAGCGTAAACTTGTTAAAGAATTAGAAGCTTTCATTCGTGACAGGGACACATTTTGTATATGTATTAAGTGAAAAGTTTATGGATATAAAACATAAGATATAAAGAAAATGTTAAGTGATTGCATATCGAGAACCCTGCTATGTTTAAGCATGAAAGAAGGAAAAAATCAGAGAATTGAGGCAATTCATTAGAGACAATAAAGAATGTTTAAGTATCAAGTTGAAACAACTTATGTATTTGAATGTCCACATGAAATTGCTGATTAAATGTTTTCAACCATCACAATTATAACCTTTAAGCGTGCAATTCCACAAAAGGTATCTATTCTAACTGAAAGAGTAGAAATAAATTGTTTGTTGCAGATCTTCTGGGCTATTTCAACAAATGATGTTGGTTTAGTTGAGAGGAGGCATAGGTCTTTCGCAAAATTTCCCATGAGTTTCTTTGCATCATCATCAAAAGCTGCGACACCATGAAGCTATCCAGTGATATCTCCAAGTCAATGGCCTTTAGTATGTATCGATAGTCACATTCAAGAAACTTCCCATCACAACTACCACAATGGAAAATGTTTCCAACTTTGTGGGAATTGTTTTTCATGCATTGTATACCATCAACAAAAAGAGGGCATGCAAGGAAATGAAAGCCATACATGTTGACATTTATGATGGTTGCAACAACAAAGTACCAAATAGGATTTTTAGAAGATTGAAGATTATGTAGCTAATTTATGGTAATGCTTTTACGAGGACCAGAATGAGAGGCATTGAATTTTCAGCTCAAAGATGGTGATGTTGAACGAAATCCATTGTCATGAAACCATCTCTAGAGAAGGACAATTTATTCAATCTTTTGGTTTATAAAAAGAGTACTATTGGAGATAGTCCCAACAATTTTTCCATTGAATTCTGTAACACGGTCACCTTTGAATGCTAAAGCTGTAGGAGTAGCTAAACCGCGAAGGTTAGCAAGTTCGACTCCTTCTATTTGGAAATTCTCTCCCCGAAGTGTTATGTCAATGCTATAGCCTGACATGTCGCAGAGTCCAATAGTGAGTCGTACAGTCTCTACACCATCCCGTTTTTGTATGGTGGATGTAGATGAAACTAAAATTACAAGTCCTAGTAGGTCAACCATGGAATTAATAGGTATAGTTTGGATGTCCTGAATAGTTTTACAGTTAAAGCAATATAAAGGTATTAAGGGGTATTCATCTAAGCATGGTTGGATGGTTGAGGAGGAACCTAGGAAAATATCATTGTGGCTTTTCAAATGGTTGAAAATTGGATTGGATGCTTTCACAGTGCCATTTGATACTATGTACACTACTCCTAAATGTATTTGTTCATAGAAAGAGAGTACCAATTCATTGAAAGCCGAGATATGTATTTCATCATGTGGAGCACTAACAAGGTCAAATATGAACACTTTGGCAGACCCTCGTTGGTTTCCATATTCATGAATATTTGTCTTGGAAATAACTTGACCTTGAATGGTCCAAACTTTGCTAGAATAGGAAAGTGAAGTGAATGGAATAGTCGATGCAGGAAAGGCATGGTTTTCATTTATTGATGTAGTGTTCACTGCAACAGAGGAACTACTATGTGAGGGAGAGGCCATAGCTAAGTGGTAAGATGTCGGGTCTCCAATAATCGCTGCATACACTGTGACAAGTTCAAGTGCACGCAATGTGATAGTCTTGGTAAAAAGAAGTATGTTAGAAAGTAATGGGAGACAAAAACATTGATGCATCAATGGAGTGAAATTCATACAATGGGAAAAAAATAACGAGGAAATGAAACATATGTTACATTATGTACAACGTTGCAAGTACATTGGGTGACTTTGATTATAGTTCCTTCTTTTAGTTTCCCATCTTCTACAAGACTATTATATATAATTGGAAGTAATAACTCATGCTTGTGAAGGCCGTCTGAGATAGAAATTTGAAACCAAATAGTTGATGAGTTGAGTGAGTTCACTTGGTTTAATGTGTAAACTTGTATCGACAAGAAAAGGTTGACAACACCATGTAGCAAGAGTCAAATAACATCTTCAGTTAGCATATTCTCCATAATATGATGGTTGTTTTTTTCCTGTGGAGTCAAATAGGACATGATTTTTTTTTTGAAAATAATTAAGAGTGAAAAAAAACACGCCTTGGCAGTGTGGATTGCATGTTTTGGAAGCGGTCATGTTAATTGTTTTTTATGGACAAGCTTAATGATATATGTTTGTCTCAACTGTCAACTATATGCAAGATAAGAACAGTTTTCCTTGGTAGAGTAAATACCATGTTTCATAAATACTCTTAGCCATTCCAAAATAACATTTACATACAGTTTGCAAAATGAAACTCTCAATTTGACAATAAATAAGCAACTTGTAAGTAAATACTAAATTTTAAAACATTCAAGATTAAAATTCCAATTGCAAGAAGAAGATAAAATCAGAGTGACAGAAATGCAAAGAAAATATTTTTCCACCACAAAGAATGTTGAAAACAGTTAAGTAGACTGAAGGAATACCTGCAAATTTGACGAAGTGGAAAGACCTTTGTTCCAAAATCTCTGGTGTAACCAAAGCACAACAAAATCAATACAAGAAAAGCAAAGAAAAATAGTAGAAAATATTGGTTACCTGAATCTTTGTATATATGTGCAAAGAAAAGGCGGTGCAGTAGCAAACCCGATAAATCAAGAATTGTGACAACATCTTTGAGATCCTCATAAGCTGAGCCACAATTAAGAAATAACCCATTTGTAAATCAAATCACAGTCTTTCTTGCATTAATGGAGCAACAATGCATTGATGAAGCATTAACATATAGCATTTATGTCAATGAAGGGACATTGGAAAAATATTCCTCACCAACTCGAGCAACAGTGAAAGTAAACCGCGACCAAAATGACTCCACAAAATTTGAGCGTAAAGCCACAAAATCCCTCAGACCGAAACTTACAAAAAACCCTCGGGATCAAATCTTGGTAAAGGCTATGCCCAATTCAAAGAAAAAATTGGCCCTACAAAATTTGATCCTAAACCCACAAGAGCCCTCGCACTGAAACTTTTGCAAAAACCCTCGGCCTCAAATCTTTGCAATGGCTATGCCCAATTGAAAGAAATGAATTGCAGTGAAGGATAGTGGCTGAAAATATGGGCCTGTCAATTCATACATGCGGTAAAAAATGAAATCGATCACCAAACGTACATGAAAAAAGATGTCAGGACATAAGCCCATCAATCCATTCATGCGCAGGACCGGTCGTTTATGGAAGCAAATAAGAGTGTAGTCAAAAGACGCAAGCCACGTGTCCAAAAAACACCCTAAATAATAAGTGGGAAGCAAGACTTGCAATCCGCAATATGAATGCGGAAAAGGACTATTGCGGGTGCAACTTTGTGGAATTCAGTTTTTTAAAACAGAGAATTGTAAACCTGTAATATGCAATCCACAATTGCGGAAAAAATGTTGCGTAAAGGAAAATGTGGAAATAGAGTTGTGGAACCAGAATTACAGAAACAGATTTGTGGAAATATCTATTACGGAAACAGTCCCGTGGAAAAGGAGTTTGCGAAAAGGAGCTTGCTAAAGGGTAATATGTGGAAACCGAGTTGTGAAAACTCAATTGCAAAAATATTTCATTGCAGAAATAATGAGGTCGCGGAAGCAAGTTTGCGGAAATATGTATTGTGGAAATATACTATGTGGGACAAAAGTTATGAAATCGAGAATGCAGATTTGCATTGATGAATTGATAAAGGACTGAACTTAACTGTAATAAATGACACAAATAGAAAATAAATAGATTTGCAGAACCACAATTGCGGAAACAAATTTGCGGAAACAATCTTGCAAAAAAGGAGATTCCAGAAAGGATCTTGCTTAAGGGTAATATGCAAAAACCGAGTTGTGAAAAATCAATTGTGAGAAGATTTAGTTGCGGAAATAATGAGGTTGCAGAAGCAAGTCTTCGGAAAGATGTATTGTGGAAATATCGAGAATGCGGAATCACATTGATAAATTTATAAAGGACTGAACTAAACAGCAATAAAGGAAAATGGCAGAAATTATGAGCTTGTTAATCAAGACATGGGCCAAAAAAAATTGAAATTGATCACCAAACCTGCAAGAAAAAAACTATCAGGACATAAGCCCATCAATCGAAAGGAGCTTGGTGAAGGGTAATATGCAGAAACAGATTTGTAGAAATATGTATTTCGAAAACAATATTGTGGAAAAGGAGATTGTGGAAAGGAGCTTGCTAAAGGGTAATATGCGGAAACCAAGTTGTGAAAACCGAATTGTGAAAATATTTTGTTGCGAAAAGAATGAGGTTGTGGAAGCAAGTCTGCGAAAAGATGTATTGTGGAAATATAGTCTACAAGATAGAAGCTACGAAATCAAGAATGCAGAAGTAAGATTACATAATCATGTCTCGAAATTGAAAAAGGACTGAATTGAACTGCAGTAAAGGACACTGGTAAAACATATATCCCTGTCAATCGAGACATGCTGCAAAAATAAGAAATTGATCACCAAATGTGCATGAAAAAAACTATAAGGACATAACCCATCAATCCATTCATGTGCAAAGCCAACCGTAACACAGAAGACACTTGCCGAACTCCTATTGGCCCAACATATGAGACACTTATCGAAATTTAATTGGACGAAGCGACGAGGAATATACCGAGACTACCATCTCCATTGTGTAATGCCTTTGACGTAAATAAAGAAATTCATTTATTGATGTCTTACTTTTAAATTTTTTTGTCAATTGCATTTCCCGTTTCTTACTTGTCATTAACTATACATGTTTCTTACCATTACCATTATTTTGGAGTGAGTTAAACTCTATATTATTTGCATCGCTTTTTCTATGAAATTTTTGATCAAAATTTGGTAAGAATGATTGAAATTGTAGTTTTAGGTTATTGAAATTGTATAATCTGGGTGGCTTAGGGGTTAACAAGGGCGCTGAATCCATTTTCGCAATTAAAATTGCAATTTCAGCAACCAAAATCACAATTTCAACAAAAATTCCCTCACCATATTCCGACGAATGTCGTAGACAAAAATGCAAATGGTCTAAAGTGTAGCTCACTTCCATTATTTCTAACAATGTCAACTCATTAAATAAACAATAAGTGATACCATTTTTCTAAAAAGCTAACTCATTAAATAAATTATGATTTATAGGTTTGAAATGAGACCATAAGGCCATTCTAAATTTTATAATTTAAAAAAAAGGAAACTTAAAATTAACATATAAGACGGGTTGAAATTAATGGATAATAATTGAAAAATATCATTCAAGTTAATTTATTTTTTATTGAATAAAAAGAAGTAATAAATTTACATATATAGTTATTGGAAATAATAATAATAATAACACAATAAATAATAATAATAATAATATATTTTTAAGGTCACAACCAAGACAAACACCAATTTGGTGTATGTGACTCCCTTATTTGTGGGAAAACAATAATAAATATAAGAAGTTATATCAATTGTTATTCATAAATAGATACAACGAATTAATACTAAATGGAGGATAAAGACAAGGTAACACTCCACGAGGGGTGGAGGTTTTATCCAGCGTTCGTCTTTTGAAACATGGAGTTGTGGAAAAGCAATGTTAATCCATGCTCCCTAGATGTGTGATGGCGACTTCCAACTGCCCACTAGAGAAGATAGGTGGATAGAGATGGCACTCTCACCTATGAGTTTTATCTAGAGTTAGGTCAATGTAATTGATGTTCTAGTGTATTGCACTAGAGGAAATGATAAGACATGGGAGATCGAAGTAGGTTAGTAAAAAATGATGGTTTGAACTTAGTTGAGGGTGTTGTTTTAGAATTAGATATGCCAACTATTACCACCTAAATTTTCTATGCTAATTTTTTTTCTACTTTCCCATACTTATATAGTTTTGATAGCTTTTCCTCTAGCTTCAATCTGCAAGCCCTGCCAAATTCACACATGGTATGTTCATTATTGAGTAATTTATGTTTTTGTTTCAATTGTTTTTGGTTCAATAGGTAGTTAGCAGACAATTTTTTAGAAGTTTCACAATCACATCAAGAAGCGTTTTGTGTAGCAATTCTCCATTTGCA
Organism: Pseudotsuga menziesii; assembly: GCA_001517045.1. Taxonomy (NCBI): domain Eukaryota; kingdom Viridiplantae; phylum Streptophyta; class Pinopsida; order Pinales; family Pinaceae; genus Pseudotsuga; species Pseudotsuga menziesii. The sequence goes on from LPNX010299581.1 coordinate 394,756, forward strand.
GGTTACAAAGTTGAATTTCACGAAAAATCTCTTTGTTGTAGGAAGTTTGAACTTCTGGTAGTGAAATGTGCAATTTTTTTAAAGGACGTGCTACCAAAAGTTTCATGTCCTGGAAGCAGAACCTGATTGTGTTTCACAAGTGTGCTACTGGAAATCTAAAGTTTCGGTAAAAGGTAACCTGGAAATTCATAGTCTTTTCACTGTAGGTACACTTGGCAAGCCATGCAAATCCAATTTAGTCATTCATTTAAAAGGTGAAAATATGTTTGGGTCTTTCAGATTCGGCGATGATGTGCTCTATCATATCATATCACTTATATTTTTTATGTTATTTCTAAATATGTCAAATGCAGCTAAACCATTGTTATGAATACCTTTTCTCGACATAACCTTGATACACGTACTATTTTCATAATTTGAAATGCTATGTTATCCCCTCATTTAGGTGAAGTATCTCTATTATTTCATTCAAACTGTCGTCATAGAAAACAAGAGATACATAGTGTTCAAACTGCGAGAAAATGGGAAAGGGAGGAACCATTATATGTTATGAGCATGAGGTTGCTGAATTACTAGAACCCTACCCTAAGTGTGCTGATAGATTCACTTTTGTGAGAAACAAGGCTATTACCAGGAGGCCGTCAGAGAATTTGCAAAAAATTTCAATGCCTACAAGGCAGAGTTGGGAACTCTTCAAAGCACAGAAGGGTTCATTGCAGTTGTTTCCAGATTACCTACAGACGGTGAAAGGTGGTTCAAGAACAAGAGCATTACATATGTAGACTATAACCAATTCTTAAAAGCAGAGCACTATAACTCAGACTTGAAGGAAGGAATTCCAAGGAGTTGGCTCAAGGATGAATGGAGCGAATTGCTAAGGATAGTTCAGAGGTATATTACCTGTGAAGGTAGATATACCATCACCGTTTTATATCATATGAGATCCTCCTGCATCTCTCTGGTGAAAAGAGAACAAATCGTCCTTCCTTTATATTAAAGAACTTAAATAAAATGGCATAGGGTTCAATATCATCTTGAAAATACCAAACATAGTGTTTTCCACCATGGTTTAATTAAATTGTTGATTGTGGAAGAATTAAACAAGGCACAAAGAACATGGAAACACTTCTTATTTTGGTCTCGTTTTAAAATAGAAATTCAAGAGCCTCATATTGGAGTAGAGGAAGATACCCCTGTTAAAAGGACAAAGATTCCTAAAACCCCTAAAATCCTTACTAGTGGATCCTCAGAACATGAGAGAAAAGAAGTGGAAAAGAACACTTGGGGTATTAAAGGAAAGATTGTTTTTTTAGGAAGAAGGCACATCAAAAGACAAGGCAGAATCTGTTCCAAAACAAAAGGATTTATTTCCTAAGGTTAAAAAGGTTTATAGAAGGAAACATAAAAGGGTAAATTTTGTTGATCCATCTAGTTGTTGAACCTGTATATGAATTTCAAGGTCTATAGATGAAGAACCTTCTAGTATCATAGTTATTAAGAATGTATCTAGGAATTCATCTCAAGTCATATCAAAAGGCTAAGCATAAGACACAATAGGAGTATGTGCCCAGTATCATAGTTATTAAGAATGTATCTAGGAATTCATCTCAAGTCATATCAAAAGGCTAAGCATAAGACACAATAGGAGTATGTGCCCAGAATACTACACACCCGTTTAATTAACAAGATGAGACTAAATGTAAAAGAAATTATGGATCCCTCTTTACAGAAGAAAAATGTTATTACCATAAAATTCGCCTCAGATAAATCATCATCAGAGAATGAGGAAGAAACGAAGAGCTAGAGATTCCTAAGCTAGTTCCTCATGCTTTCAAGAGGAAGAGAACCCCAAGGTTTAAAAGGATAAAACAAATGTATAAGCCTGAAGTATCCAGTCACTCTAAGGAACTGGGAGATTCAATTCCCTATGGCCCAATGATAATTAAGGAGAGTGTGCTTGATGCACCAAAAGTTGTTTCAGAAGATCACTTGCCTTCATCTTCTCTAAGTCATGGAGAGAATATCCTGAACCTTCCATACTCAGATAGTGAGGACTCCAAGCCAAAGGAGGATAAGCATAGAAAAGAGATAGTAGTACATGCGCCTGACATGCTCCCTCATCCAAGAGAGAAAAAGGTCAAGATATTGAAGAAACTTCAAAGAAAATGGAATAAGTTAAAGGAATTAAAAAATCACCTTAAACATGAAAATGAGGCATTGAAAGAAGAGGGTAAAAAGACTAGGGAAAAGATGGACAAACTTGTTACTAAGCATACTAATTTGTGTGATTGGGATTCACATAAAATAAGAAATTTTACATCCAAAGTAGAGTATGGAAAGTGAAAAGGATGTAGAAGTAAATTTTCAAGTTATAGGAAAAAGACGCTACTCAAAGTTGCTTCAGAACTTCCGCTAGCGACCCTCATATGAGAAAATCAAAAGACACGACAGAAAGTTCAGGGAATGAAAATTTTCCATTATTTTGTAAATTTTGGATTTTTATCATGTCTAGAAAGAAAATAACCTACTTAAATATACTCATCAATATGATTTTCTACTTGCAAAAGTTTGTTATATGCCAAGTGTTGAATTTGAGATCTAAGATTAAAGGATGATCAAAGTATAACCTAAAAAAGTGGATCTTGCAGCGAATTCTAGATTTCATGTTCTAAATCATGAAATATAATTGTAATCTTGATAGATATTATTCTTAGTTTCAATATAGTGTTAAATACATAAGTTTTGGATCTTTGATGTTATCTGGAATAAATTTTGTATCTATAAATAAAATAAGAGATCTAGTGTGGGAAGGAGTTCGAGTACTAAGGGTCATGGTGAGGACTGGGAGAATTGTGTATAGAAATAAAGTTACAATTTCTGTAATGTTTCATCATTAGATACTCATGCATCTTGATGGTTAGACCGTGTTTTCTTGTACATTTGTTCCGTTTCTTCTTATTTGAATACATAGACAATTTTTGCTCTGCCTTGGTTGTCATATGAATGGTAGACCAGATTACATTAATATTTTACAGTTGATTACCTATAGTTCATAGTTTATATTCAAATACTTTTATTTCATTTCAAAATCTTATTTTGAATGTGAATGGTCCTCTTATGAATATGTAAGATTGAACAGATCGTGAAACTTATATATTCATGCTTATGTTTCTTTTATTCTATTCCATTATGTTGATTTAAGTATCTAGCTATCTACTTGCATTCCTTTGAGATATGAAATGCTACTTATATGATTGAATGTATGCTTAATAATTCCATTATGGTTTCCTAGTTTATTTGACCCACTTTTGAACAAAATTATGCAATAACTGAGGTGTCTAAACTTTGCACTATTATAGTCTAGTGCAAACTTTAGGGCTAACACCACCTTAGTTCCTTACTTCATTCCTACCATGTTTAGAAATTTTGATTAGTTCATTTATGATAATTTTTATAATTATGATAATTATGATAATTCATTTATGATAGTTTAGTGCCTAAACTTTTCCTATGTTCAATTCACATTAAATTATTGCGACTTAGTAAAGACTATTGAATGTTGTGTTTACTTGATTCACTATCTTGCATGCTTCGCAGTGAAAACACAAGTGTTATGCATCATAGTTAGTGAATGTTATTATTACAACTTGACCTTTGAATTTTTGCACACGGATTTGGAGATGCACTTGGGCACTTAAATGCTTATATACTTTGTCTACATGAGATGCCAACGATTCATAGTCCTTGTATCTTATCGGTCGAAGTACATGCACAAGCTATGTGTTTTCTAGCTATGCACACAGGCCCTACATGTATAGAGTAGTGTAGTTTTAAAAATACATCATTTTTTTAACTAGGGAAATCAACAATTGGGGATGGGGCTGGTACTTGCGTGACACGGGGTCCAGGGATCCAATCCAACTAGAACTATACGGGCCTAAGTGCATCCACATGGCCCGAATCATTGCGCATGAGTAAGTTTCGGGGGGATTTGAACATGATACCTTTTCTTTACAACCATTTACAACTTTTCAACTTTACCACTTGCTCTGCCCCCCTCCTCCCATGGGATTAAAACTTTATTAGTTATTAATTAATATTATTAATGATTTAATGCATGAAAATTAAATTGTATGCTTATAATTACACTTCACTTTAGGTTCAAGTTACATTTCTTCTAGGATTTAATTTACATGTTATTATCTGATAAAATTACATTTCATTTAGGATTTAATTTAATTTCATTAGAAGTCTAATTTTGTAAATATTACCAAGGATTTGATTTGATATGATTTTACACCTAATTCGGTGAAAATACATATTTTTAATTGTGGGTAAGCAAGGGTAGGATTAAAAACATTTAAGGTAGTATTTTATTATTATGGGACTATTATTCACCTTAATGGCACCTCTCCGTCCGAGTGCCGACATCCCTCATGTTGGCACACAAAAGGACATCTATGGATTGAGGGTTGCCCAAAACACTATAGATGGGATTATTATGAACTACATTCATCATCCATCCAGCTGGTTATTTTTACCCTTTAGCTATGTCAAGTTATATACGCGACTCTCTATATATGCAACTCACGTGTTGTACGCGAGTATCGGTTGTTGCATGTCACGTATAGATGTATACGCGGGTTACCCTCATAGCAACTCGCAGGTCATACGCGAGTTGCCAGTATTGATACCCGCGTATATATACCTTTGACATTAAAAATAAAAACACACGATTACTTGAGATTAGTTAAGCATTTAACCTTAATCTCCTTAACTGTCTCAACCTCCTCAACCTTCGAAACTACCTTATTTCACCAAGTATAAATACAGGCCTTGGGGAGGGTGTTAGATATATACACTTGGAGAGCAAAGTTATGCTGGTGGAGTTTACACAGAAGTCTTTGGAGCAGTAGAAATCAGAATCCTTTGGCTGCAGAGGAGTCCTTGTCTCAGGCATTGGGTTGTAATCTGAACTCTTTCCATTATTGTTAATAAAGAGAATCCTTCTTCCATATCTGTCTTGAATGTATTTCATGTATTGTGGTTTGATAAATGTTTATGTTTCAGTATTCTGTATATGATTTATCTAACCTGTTTATATATATGAATCATCTTGTATTTGGAAGATTGACTCTTGACAGGTGAAGGAGAAGCATCCCTGAAGGCTTTGGAGAAGAAGCAGAGCGGAAGAGGACAAGCTAGGATCAACCGTCGTGTATCGGGTGAGTCTTTCCTATCCTCCTATTTCCTTTACTGCACTTTAGAGTTGATTGCCTACAAGTTTCTTGAGTATGTTGGTAACCCCAGACCTTCGGTTATCGGGTGTTTATTCCTGTACAACATAACTGGCGACTCCACTGGGGATCCCAGATTGCTGTAGGTTGTTTTTGTCACCCCTGACCAGTCTTTGCTTCGAAATTGGTGTGTGGTCTTTTGTCCTGGTTCATACTTAGTACAATGTTTGAAAGTCTTGTGGATTTTTCTTGTTTTTTGAGAAAAATTTTGTACCTATACGCGGGTTGCTTTTCTGCACAGTCGCATACAGAGGTTCCCATACGCGGGTTGCTCTCTTGGATAGTCACATATCATACGTGAGTTTCCCTTATATACAGTCGCGTATAAGCCTGGAAATAGGGATTTTTTAGGATTGGGTTTGCTTGTCCCTTTCTTTGTATAATTCCTATTTGTTAGTTGGCTTTATTTATGAATACTGTGTTGTTTTTCTGAAAACCTTTGGTGACCACACTTTGTGCTTTTTTGAAAGCCCTTGGGTTTCTTTTGATTGGATTATTTTCTGTTTGCATGTTGAAGTAGCCTAGCCTGTTTGGGTTATAGGGTGAAGTGTCTCTATCCAGATCAGTGATCAGGGTCTTGGGCACTGTTTTTCCAGTCTGTCTTTTGGAAATGGTTGGTTTGTCACTTACCTTTATTAGTTTACAGTGATTTTTGTCATTGTGTGCACCCAATCTAGGGTTCCTAGTCTTCCTTTGTTGGTTGTTTCTTGGTTCTGTTAGCCTGTTTACTTCAGTTTGTTGCTTTTACACAGTTGATTAGATTCAAGTTTACTCAAGTATAGTGCATTTTAGGTGCATGGTAGAGTTTGAGCATTTTTAAAAAGTGAAAATAAAACATTGTCAAGCTTTTGCATAAGTAGTGTTTATTTCAGTTTAAAAATATAATCTCAAAAGCTACAAAAAACATAGGCTTAGTTTCTTTTATCGTTTGCATTCAGTTCATCAATATATATTTGCAAAAAAGAAAAAGAAGTCTGCTTTAATAGTGGTAATTTGCTTTGAAAAATACACCTTTACTTTTATTTATTTCTTATCGAGTCAAAAACACCATAAGTATATCACTCCATTTCCTTCTGAGTAAGAAACAACCCTTTAAAATGAACGCATAATTAAAATTTACTAGTAATTTTTGTTTTTAGGGGCTTTTCACCTACTAGCTTAGGCTAGACTTGCGGGATAGGAAGTGTAAACTTCCCACAAGTTATAAAACTCATACGTAGTGGAAATTTCTTTAGGTAAATCCTTGACTTTATCGATTGTATCTGGGAAGCTCCTCTCAAACGGGAGTTAAGCAAGAGGTCGCGTGGAGGCTTGGACAGAGGAGATAACCCTCCGAATCCTTGTCAAAATGTAAATTAGGACTTTTACGCATGTCAAAACCCCAAAATTTCAAAAAAAATTAAACTTTTATAAATAGCATAAATATACGTTAATGCAATCATTAAGTATTGATTAGTTAATGCTAATAATTTTGCAACTGTATGATCTTTACTTTTGTTTAGAAAACTAGCTGAGTTTCTTGTCAGTTTTTCTGAGTGTTTTCTGTTTGCAACAGCAAGGGGATATGCTATGTTAGACTGGGCTTACTTAGCTACTAAGCTAACGCAACAGCTCTCTTTCTCTTACAGATACTCAGGTAAAGTTTTGGGATTGCTGCTTAACAGATCTTTTAAAGTATTAAAATCATATGCTGTTACCAAATCATTCAGTAAAGAAATTTAGATATAAAGCATGTTAGCCAGACTATTCAGCTTCCTACAAGTAAAGCTTTCCCTGTTCTCCTTTTGATAAAGAATATATTCAAAGATAGATAGCTATTTTTATCTACATTAGCAACATTCACTTATACTATTTAATTTCTAGCTCATAGTTTAAGTCTGGTTGTCATAAATGATCCTACTTTACTGTACCTATTTGCTGTTTAACATGTTATGCTCAGTATACAAAACTAGGATGTTTTTATCTGCAGATAGCAATTATAAAGTTTGTAGTAAGTAAAGTCCATGAATACCTTACCTCTAGCAGCA